>MU826391.1:130198-315198 GCA_029204205.1 Desmophyllum pertusum | reverse complement strand
ATCCCATCCGCGGGGAATAACAATATACTAACTTGGCCCATCCGATCCATTGGATTTAAGCAGAGTTTAACCTTAACCGTTATATATGTACATTGAAATTAACTGATAATTTCCTTTAATGCCTTGAAAGTAAATATTTGTTCTTCTGGTGTAGGGTAGTGACATATGCCTCTTATACGACTAATGTGGATCCGCGTGATCGTGTCCTCTTTTGCACACCGGAAAATTATATCGTTCACTTTCCAATGACAATAAATATTTGGCTTGAAGCAGCTTTTAAGTGTGACACAATGAGGTTAGACCATACCTATCTGCTTAGCGTTGCCATGGTTCCTCGCGTTGGTTTTCTTTTGTTTCAGGAATTCTAGGAATTTTGGGACTCGCTGCTTTTTCTGCAACAGCTTTTTCGCGGCATCTCGAACCTAACACCAGTGATATAATGAAACAAGTGACAGACAGTCATTATTTGCTATGTCAATAAATTATTATAGTTCTTAAAATGCATTTTAAAAGTAGCCTTTTATCGCAGATTTTTATAGTTAAATGAATTAACTATTAGCTATAAGTTAGTCTTACTTTTTTCCTATGCTGCTCCATTCCCTCTTTTGTAGCATATTTGCAATTTGTTTCCTCTTCTTCACGATTTTACTACTCATATATTCTGTTCGAGCCTTTTCTATCGCATGGCGGCGCTTCTTCTTTGCGATAACCCGGTTCAGCTAGTGGCCTATCATGCACACTATGACAACTTGACAACTTTTTAATTTGTTACAACTTTCTGATGGTTTCAATTGGCCAATCAAAATGCACGAACTATGAGAGCCGGAGATGTCAAGCTCCACTTTCTCGTTCTGACAATTGAGATCTCCGCCTCCATCAGTTCTTGCAATTTTATTTGCTAGTTTAAATGGAAGCCATCAAGAACGTTTTCAAAAAACATGTCAAAAGTTTGAAAAAAATAATCAAAAAATTTGACGAGTGGCAACGGTAGGGGGCGTACTTCACTGTGACGCAGCGAAACAATTATAAACAAATTTAATATAATGATGGCAATTGTACAATTGTCACCAATTCTGTCAAGTTTAACATTGATAATCAAAAAAGAACTATGATGCCTTGTAGAAAAATCCATTAGTTTTCATTAGCGTTTTGTTATAAAAGGCCGGTATTAATTAGTCAGGCGCTATCAACCGCGAGTGCGGGACCTTGCATTACGTACGAAGAAATAATGCGCTTGATCAAGCGAGTATAAAACGAAGCGAGATGTTAGCCTTGTAAAACGAAGAAAGCGCAGAAATACACTCAAGGAAATCTAAAAACCGTGTGGTTTATAGATGCAAAAATGTCACGATAATGTCAATATCAGTATATATCGAGCTTCCAAAAATGACTCAACTCACCTGGTCATCAAGCACGCAGTGAAAGATGAAGAACAGAACTCCCTGTGATGTTATAGTTATGAAAATATTCAAGTCTTAGTATCACAACAACAACAACAACAACAACAACAACAACACAACAACTTCACAAACTATAACTGAGTTTTAATTTTCTAAATAGAAATGGTCAATTGCAGTGGTTTGGGCATCAAGTGCAAGTAGTATTAACCCTATTCAGCCAGGGATATTTTGGAGTTCCCTATGTATCTCCAATAAATAATCTGCAGAAATCTTGGAAAGAAGCTGAAAAATTACGATCGGCAAAGTTGAAAACAGAATTGTCAAACTCTCAGAAAGTTACCACAATTCCGCAGAAGAACAAGGCTTACAATAATTTTAAAAAAAGAACACGACACTCCATATAGAACAATACATGTTTCCGGGTTAACCGAAAATTTGTATGATCTCAGGATAAAAGATCAAATGGACATTTTCGTTGTGTTTATCCATACCAAAAATGCTAAAATATTGCAGGCGCTGGGTTAGCAGGTCAGTCTAAGTAGCTAATTGTTTTTTTAGTCTGTGCTATACACCTAAGCAGGGTATACTGTAAATGACGTTAACACATTTAGGTTAGCCAGTTTAAAGTCGAGTTAGGTCACGATTTGGTTAAACCCTGTCTAAACCTTGTTTAAATATTCGGTCCAGTGTAAGTCTTGTGTTCTGCTGCGGCCACTCAAGTGTACGAATTTTTTTTCTTTCAAGTTCCTACTATTTTCTAAACTGAATAGAAGATCCTCGTGGTTTTCTATATTCTACCCCTCCTCGTTCTCCCAAACTTCACTCGTATTACCATTCTATGGAAACACGGAAAACGTTTTCTATTTTGTATATCAGAGAACATAGCAAACCATCTTCTATTTCGTAAATGAAACATAGAAAAGCTTATGCTTCATCGTTTCGGGCGCTATTGAATAAATCATTCTTATACAACGTTATAAAAAATCGTGACACTTTACCAAGTTAGAATTCAACACTACGTAGGCATATGCCACAGCAACGTGGAAAGTCAATAAAGAATCCCAACAAAAACGTGACACCCAGCAAAGGAAGCAAGGCGACAATGCTCTTCAGTCCTTTCCTGCAATAAGAGACAGTTGAAAATGATATCAGGGCCATTGCTTGAAAAAAAAAACGGCATTTACTTTTTGGTATCCTTATTGAAAAATCTTTAGATACAAGATGGTGGATTTTAAAATATATAACGTCAATTTGGCCCCATGTGACGTCATTACTGACATGTGATACGTGGTGTAAACATTTTTTTGTACAGGTTTACATGTAAATAATTTTGGAAATAAAGAAGCGACACTCTCTGATCTTCCCAAGACGTACATAAAAGGTGAATAGGGTTAAACATGCCGAATACCAACTCACATGTCGATTATAACGTCGTTTCGTGCTCATAATAGTAATGATG
Source organism: Desmophyllum pertusum (assembly GCA_029204205.1). Taxonomy (NCBI): domain Eukaryota; kingdom Metazoa; phylum Cnidaria; class Anthozoa; order Scleractinia; family Caryophylliidae; genus Desmophyllum; species Desmophyllum pertusum. The sequence continues at coordinate 312,339 of MU826391.1, read as the reverse complement.
ATGACAATCACGATGTCGAATGAAGATGATGTAATAATTCTAAACGTTGGCCATCTTTTGTTCACCAACTTGGATCAGTTAGAAAATCGCTACAACTACTTTTAAAATAATGATAAGGACGCTAAAACTGCAAAGATTGCAGAAATGCATCAAGTCACGTGAAAAAAGACACTTGAAACACCAAAATTTCGCCACCCCTCGGAATATTACGAAGGGTCAAAAAGTTTGAACATTACTGCTTGAATACTTTGAAGTAACAAATGAATTCTCACCCGTACCCGTCGACATAGGATTAATTTCACCAAGGACGCATTCACAAAGAATCTTATTAAAGGATCACTCAGTATCACGAGTTACGCATGCGCGAGCTTTCGATCTCAAGTTTGTAAAAAGTCTGGCAGACCTTTTCAAAATCTCACTTGCGAAATTCAAAATGGCGTCGACAAGTGGAGGCATCCGTGGCGGTCGTAGAGAAAATTCCGGCCGGAGGAGGATGTTTACAACTATCAGCGAGAGGAAGAGAGAGTGGGAAAAAAGAATATCTTTAGAGAATACCGTCTTTCAATCGTGGAATCAGGCCAAACACTTGGCAGGTTACGATAGTTGCAGTGACAGCGATTTGCTATCCTTCGAAGGTACGAACTTTTGCACTTACAGAATTGTGAAGAGGTTTCCTAAACGAGAAGAACTCCATTTTGCAGGTTCTGATTTACATAATGATGATGAGATGCAAACATCATGCACATTATTTTCGCTTACCGACGAATCCATCATGGCGGACAATAACAGTGTAGCCGATCCGAGAGCGGAAAATCGCGCATGCGCTACTCGTGATAGTGTGTCCCTTTAACATGTACGTTATAGTAATCATTCGCGTCATTCCCCTTCACTCACACTCACTCACTTACGTACTTCATAGCCTCTACGGACGTGTTGCCATATTTGGCGGATATCTTGCCATAGGAAAACTCGTAGAACAATCACGAACACCACAAAGTTCGCCTAGAAAATAGACGAGCGATAAAAACAACTTACGGAAAAACTCGACACATTGTTATATAACAAAATTTTGATCACGAAACATTTAGTACCCAATTCAATCATGCCTTAAGAGGCAGTCCCGCTAAGAGCGGACCGGTCAACTTCGGGTCGGAAAAAAGTTAGCCCTTATATTTTGTGGACGAAAAGGACTTGGTAGGTAAATGTTAAAACCGGGGTATTTTGTTAAATTTCTTGCTTTTATTTTTCGCTACACGCCGAAATGTCTTCGGCCGTCTGAGGTGGGATTTTAGGCCACTCCAGAAGTCGAAATTTGCGTTTTTTCTGAGCCGCGCTGCTTCAACACAGGTAAGTATAGGTAAATATCAACCATACCACAGTATGTAGGTACATTTGACGTGCTTTGCCAACACAATTTCGTAACGATTGGATAAAAAATTAGATAAACCAGGCAAAATCAAAGACACCCTACCGCGTCGCTGGTCAAAAGGAACCGAAATTTAACTAAAAGCAAGAGTCGAAATCTCAAAAGTGGCACCTAAACTAGGGCTAAAATGCCCTTTAAAGCAAAGATGTAACCTTATTCTCACAGATTCTGAAAGTTAAACCTGCGGGTATCGTCCTGTGTTGGACGCGAGCGAACGTTTTTTTAGAGCTTATGTACAACAATGTTTACAACAAAAGTACAAAGGTCACGGCTAGGATGGATGGTGCCCCAAACGCAAATAATCGAATAAGAATGGTATTTTAGCAGTCCACAAGTACCTTAAATATTCCGAATACCTCATGTATTTATCTTAAGTGCCCTTTACCTTGGATTTTTATCAATCTAACGGTTGACAGTGCTAAATATATGCCTGATTCCCTTCTTTGTCGATTACCAGTTCAAATTAAATTTCGCACGCGACTACATGTAATCGATTTCAGCCGACAAACTTCACAGTAATAAAATACATTATTCTGAGTATAAAGATAGAAGTACATATTAAGCACTTATTTAAAAGTCACTGGTAGAATATCCTGCTCGCTTTGCAACGGACTTTTTGGTCCAGTCAAGACAAGTAGCTTCAAGTTAATTTAGCAGGTCCCTGAAATGTTAAAATTCCAACGTCAAACTAGTTGGTACTTACCATCTAACCGGATTGCTACGATGATCTTCCACTATAGTTTGTAGATCGGGGTCTTTTACGTATTTAAACAAGTTGCCATTTTCAAAATCAAATTGGCTTCTCTGCCTCTCAGTCCGCCAAAAACGGTGTAGCGAAATAATATGCTAATTAGCAACTTTCTTATGAGAGATCATATTACAGATGTCACGCAAAGTCGATGGAAACTGCCGACTTTGGTGGCGCGCGATGGTAAATATTTCTCGGTTTTCACTGTCACGCCATTAATAAAAAAAATCGAAACCGTTCAATGAATGAAGTCAAGGAATTGACATGTCATAGATAATGAATTAATAAGGAATCAGTCAAAGTCTCAGGTCTGTGCGGTATTCCGTACTCGATAGAGCTCAGTATGGAAACGCCATGTTGGAAACGCACTTTTGCCAGAAAGGAGGTTTGTTTTCTCTTGTTGAACTTTCGAATATTTAGATAAATATTTTTCCTTAAACATAAATTGTTTAGAATGCTGAAAATTACCCGAAAAAGTCATGTTTTAGATACGGAAACAGCTCTGTCACGGCCGTCCTGCTGATGTAACGTACGATGAAAACTCGGAAATTTAAACCGTTCTATTTTCAAAAGGAAGCATGAGATCGAGCTAAGAAATTGTGAAAATATATATATTTAGGTAATCTTTTCCTTGAATGAAGGTAAAAATTCTGTAGGCCTCGCGGTTTTGAATTTTAGAATTTGATGACGTCACGTGAAAACCAAGAATTGGAGTGTCCAACCATAGGAAATCTATCCCCGGGGTACTCCCCATATAAAAGTTACAGTGATGATCGTCGCACCGCTTAGGGAGTTATCCTGGTGCCTTTTAGAGTATTATAATTCGGGAAAAAAATAGGAAAAGGAACTGGTTTTGTCCAAGAAATTGGTACCTCTTAGGGGTGCAAATGAATTGGAGCCACAACCCACAAAAACGAGCTTTTGATATCTTTACGTCTCCAACTTCCAACCGTTTCCGTTTCTCGATATCAAGCTGGGGATAAAACAACAACAGGTTACAGATGGGGACTGACACGCGTAACTATTTCCACCACACATCACTCCATAGATCACTGTAAACTGGCAATTCCCTACAGCCAGTTCCAGCCGAATCTGTTCCGACGACGACGATTTCACGGCCAGAGCCTATCGTGGGACCCCACCTCAACCGTTCCACGCGACGAGGCACTAACACCACCACCACGTCTGAGCGGTGTCACAGATAATAGAGTCCCGCTAGGACTGACGTACCATCCCTTCAACACTGGCACAAGGCGTATCATGCTCGACAACTTTAACATCTTGTCCTCCGAGAGGAGGCCGTGACACGCAGGATTTTCCTCAGTTCTCTCTTGTGTCATATCGTCGAGACAGAAACCTCAGGGATGTTCTCTTGCACTATGCAGACATCGCACACACTGATACCGATCGTTTACCTGCCGTCGTCCTCGCTGCCTCCGTGTAAGAACGTCACATCTACAAGGCCCAATAACGCATATACCATCCGTGACCGCTTTACCAGTCAGTCTGTGAATGTGGTGTACTGCATCACGTGCCACTGCTGTACCTGTTCCTACATCGGCGAGACTGGGAGGCGACTACGAGAACGCTTCAGTGAGCACCTGCGTAGTATTCGCAACCAGTCTCCTGGCTTTCCCGTAGCTGAGCATTTCAACTCAGCTTCCCACTCACTGGATGGCATCATGGTCTGTGGTCTCAACCAGTGCACCGGCAGTAACACCCGCCGCAAGCAGCAGGAAATGACGCTGATATCTGAGCTTGGTACCCTCAGGCCAAGCGAACTGAACATTAGTTTCAGTTTTCGTTGACTCTCTGTGTTTCCTATGCGCGCATTCCATATGCACGCGCTTACAAGGGAGTTTTTTTTACTGTGTTTCTTGCGCGCGCATTCTACGAAGACACCACCAAGAAACCGCCGTTTTTTCCTTTTTAACATCTATTTCGTTGGACACCCCATTCCCCCACAAAAAGGGGGGTAAAACGTACACTAACGCTTATCCGTTAAACGAGTAGGAACAGACGGACATTCAACGACTTATTTAAGGTGATTCTTTAGTATTGCACGGCGCATCCTTAATGCGCATAATGTCGCGCGTAATTTATAGCGCGCGCATAAAAAAATGGCGGCTTTTTCTTTGTGGCTATGCTCGCCAGGGAGGTAAAAAATCGTTTTCTCGTAAACGAGCTCGATGACCAATATTTTTTATTGCATAAATTTTGATGTTCAAATTATCCTTTTTAAGTGAAACAAAATAAAAAATAAACATTTTCGGAAGGAAAAAAAGATCTCGCTAAAAGCGTGCACAAAACCGTTACTCGTGGGTGCAAGTTATGACCTTGCGTGATATCTGTAATATAATCTCTCATAAGAAAGTTGCTAATTAGCATATTATTTACTATTTCTCTTGGCGATCCTTGGCGGATGGGTTTGTCTATAAGAAAGGAAACAGTTTGGATTTATATTAACTGCAATTTTCGTGGCTTTGCCACTCGTATATTTTACCATCGCGCACCACAAAGTCGGCAGTTCCCATCGACTTTGCGTGACATCTATAATATGATCTCTCATAAGAAAGTTGCTAATTAGCATATTATTTCGCTACACCGTTCTTGGCGGACTGAGAGGCAGCAGCAACCAATTTGATTTTGAAAATGGCAACTTGTTTGCGTAAAAGACCCCGATCTGCAAACTATAGTGGAAAATCATCATAGCAATCCGGTTAGATGGTAAGTACCAGCTAGTCTGACGTTGGAATGTTAACATTTCAGGCACCTGCTAAATAACTTGAAGCTACTTGTCTTGACTGGACCAAATATTATAAAAAAGTCCGTTGCAAAGCGAGCAGGATATTCTACCAGTGACGTTTAATAAGTGCTTAGTATGTACTTCTATCTTTATACTCAGAATAATGTATTTTATTACTGTGAAGTTTGTCGGCTGAAATCGATTACATGCAGTCGCGTGCGAAATTTAATTTGAACTGGTAATCGACAAAGAAGGGAATCAGGCATATATTTAGCACTGTCAACCGTTAGATTGATAAAAATCCAAGGTAAAGGGCACTTAGGATAAATACATGAGGTATTCGGAATATTTAAGGTACTTGTGGACTGCTAAAGTACCATTCTTATTCGATTATTTGCGTTTTGGGCACCATCCATCCTAGCCGTGACCTTTGTACTTTTGTTGTAAACATTGTTGTACATAAGCTCTAAAAAAACGTTCGCTCGCGTCCAACACAGGACGATACCCGCAGGGTTTAACTTCAGAATCTGTGAGAATAAGGTTACATCTTTGCTTTAAAGGGCATTTTAGCCCTAGTTTAGGTGCCACTTTTGAGATTTCGACTCTTGCTTTTAGTTAAATTTCGGTTCTTTTTGACCAGCGACGCGGTAGGGTGTCTTTGATTTTGACTGGTTTATCTAATTTTTATCCAATCGTTACGAAATTGTGTTGCCAAAGCACGTCAAATGTACCTACATACTATGGTATGGTTGATATTTAACTATACTAACCTGTGTTGAAGCAGCGCGGCTCAGAAAAAACGCAAATTTCGACTTCTGGAGTGGCCTAAAATCCCACCTCGGACGGCCGAAGACATTTTCTGCGTGTAGCGAAAAATAAAAGCAAGAAATTTAACAAAATACCCCGGTTTTAACATTTACCTACCAAGTCCTTTTCGTCCACAAAATATAAGGGCTAACTTTTTTCCGACCCGAAGTTGACCGGACCGCTCTTAGCGGGACTGCCTCTTAACATTGTTAACTTTTATAATTTTACTATTTGAGTTCAGTTTAGCATCATCATTTTTAGTTGGAGACAATAATGGCGGCAACAGTTACGATCACAATCACGAATTCGTGATGGTGGATGCAAGACAACTGAAAATAGCCAACATTTGAACTGATCATGATGACCACTTCCATTAAAAGCTCCCACTCCAACCCGATACAAATTGTTTAACATTTCAACAGACTCCAGGCAGGACTCCATTTATTTAAACTAGCTATGCTAAATTGGATGATTCTGTGTAAATATTGAAATAAATAAAATAAATAAAAATAGATAAATTTGGATATTCAACAAGAGGGTAACTGTACCAGTAGTATGGCCAAAACAGGTCCTTTGTAAGTCCACAAAGTTCCGTTAATCCAGCATCTAATGAAATAAAAAGAAAGTCTGATTTGGTAACCGTAACATAAAGCAAAAGCATAAAGCTTAGCTTGCTAAAGCAATAATCTCGAGAAACAAGCCGGAAAAGTCGCTCGAGGCCAGAATGCATATGAACCTTAGTCTGCGCTTCTCCCTTCCTAGCCAACGTTGGATGAAACGCTATCTGTTATCAACACTGAATGTTGTATCGACACTGATGTACTGTATGTACTTTGAAAGAAACCATCTACCATGTGTAGAGTTGTGTGGATACTTAATTAGGAGGATTTCCTCCTCTTGAAATAATGTGGGATACGTGGTGGCCTAACGGTTAGCGCCTAAAAATCCACGTTAGAGTGATGTCCGGGTTCATGCACTGTGTTGTCTTCTAGGGCATGGCACGTTAGTTTCACAGTGCCTTTCTCAACCCAGAAGTATAAATGCTAAAAAAATGCTGGGGAATACTGGTGATTGACTATCATCCCATTCAGGGGAGCTAGAAGCCATGTTCCTAGTCGCTTCGTGCTATGAAAACCGGATTCAAGTACATTCCCGTTCCGCCTCGACTAACCTGTTTCTGATGACCTCCCCAGTAAATTGTAGTGATCCACATGTGATGTTCTCCTGCAAAGTTATGCTCATATCGAAAGTATATGGCTTGATAGCTGCCACCAGGCCAACAATGACTGCAGGAATTCCTACAAATCAAAGGTAATAATTATCCCCCTCAGGGGGAGGATGAAGGGCAATGTGGGGGAGGGTGGTAGGAATCCGCGCCCATTGGCTTAAGGTGGCTGGTAACGGTTTACAGCCCCTGTGTTTTGATTGATCGATACTACCATCCTATATCAGTTGATGTTAAAATAAAGGTATCAAACAATTGCCCAATCATTGGTGAATACGTTATGACCATCTTCCTGGTATATTAGGTTACCATAGCAACAGTATTACCTGTCAAAAACACCCTTATTTTTAGCTTTAAGTGCTTATAACTAAAAAACGAGCCCGGTGACCCCATTTTTTACAATTGAATAATGATCAGCATGTTGAGATACAACTTTTTGCAAAGTTTAAAAAAATTCTGCGGAGGGAATTCAGAGCCACCTTAAATTTTCGAAAATTTAAGGTGGCTCTGAATTCCCTCCGCAGAATTTTTAAACTTTGCCAAAAAGTTGTATCTTAACATGCTGATCATTATCCAATTATAACAAATGGGGGTCACCGGGCTCGTTTTTGAGTTATAAGCACTTAAAGCTAAAAATAAGGGTGTTTTTGGTGGGTAATACTGTTACTATGGTAACCTATTATGTCACAAAATATTATCATAACTTGTTCACCGATGATTGGGCAATCGTTAGATACCTTTATTTTAACATCAACTGATATAAGATGGTAGTATCGATCAATCAAAGCGCAAGGGCTGTAAACCGTTACCAGCCACCTTAAAACTTTACATCATTTTTTTTCTACCATTGAAACGAAATTAAAAAGCCACCAAACTTTGTGACATTACCTTAAATTTATTTTGGATCAATTTAGTATGATTTGTTGTTATTGCTAGTGGAACGTGATGTTTTCATGGTAACTTTATTTTGACAGACGGGTTTTCCAATTTCGGTGGTTTTCTGACGTCATGGAAATGTCAATTAATTCAAGATTGCAATACAAGATGGCTGCTGATTATAATAATAACGTAACTTCAACATCCTATCACACATTTGTGGACGTAATGTACGTCCTCCAAGTTTGTAGAGGGGGTGGTGGGGGGGGGGGGGGGGGGGGGTGCTCTGTCCAAAAAAGCCCGGTCAGATAAGGGTAAATAATATATCACCAACGTATTTTGATGAGAATTGAGAATTGTGAAAGTTTGGCCGTAGTGACAGACAGTTAATCTGCCTTACTTGTATAAGTACTCTTACCCATCCAAGCAAGAAGTAAGTCAGATACTTCTTGTCTCCTGTGCAAAAACTTTCACCATCTTGAAGTAAAGGTTAATTCCTTCCACTAACATCCATGTGTAAAGAGTGGTGTGAAGATAGTGTTGGATAGCTGTAACAATGCTACAAATCACCTGCAAAAAGAGACTCTAGCTGCATTTATTGCACAGTCCCTGGGCTTGCTGCAACTAGTATGACATGCAAAAGTTTAAACAGTCTCCTAATTCTCCTCTTCGATAGACGTAATTTGCTGTGTCAAAATCCTTAAACAAGAATTTGCGGTATAAATAGGGCCTGGCCTGGCCATTCTCGCGACTAGTCGTCAATCAATGTAAACACCTGACAAATAGTTCGCTTTTCCACGACCTTTGCCGATTAATGCATTTCAGTTTTTCTAAGAATGTTCTGTTAAAACATATACGATTTACATTATATTTAAGGATTTAACTCGCGATTTGTCTGATCTGATGGCGAGGGAAAGAAGGAAGAATAGCACGGGTAATGAACCCTATATACTAGCTTAACACCGCCCTCTAACCTCATTGGCTAGATTTACAGAACCTGGTACAACCTGACCCAACGGATTATCACGTGAGCACCATGCCTTGACATAAATTACATTATGTCTGGCCATAATGTCTGGTTTTGTGTTACTTATATATATTGCTTTCATGAGATTTTGAAGCTTGTTTAGTAGAACGGAAAGGGGAGTTCTGGGACAAAAATGAGACATTTTAATTATAAATTAGTGAAATTGTCTCGCTCGCTCGCTCACTCGACAATTTCACTAATTTATAATTAAAATGTCTTATTTTTGTCCCAGAAACTCCCCTTTTCCGTTCTACTATCCATTCTAATCTATTCTGACAAATAACAAAAAATAAATAAAAATCTCATCTATTAAAATGGATTATACTACTTTGAAATGTAAGAATTTAACTAAAATTTGCAAAGAACGTAAAATCAAATATGCAACAAAGATGAGAAAACAAGAAATGATTGAAATTTTGAAATGGAATGATGAGAATAACACAGTAAAAATTCATTTTTTAGCAAGAAAAAGAATTTTAGATTATATGAATAAATATAGAAATAATGAAAGTGCGAGAGAAAAAGCGAGAGAATGTTCAAAACGTTGGAGAATAAATAATCCTGATAAAGCGAGAGAAAATTGGATAAAGTTTAATACAGAATATAATCTTTTTCCATTGGAAAATGATTCAAAAACTTACCTTTCAACTGAAGAAGAACCAGTTCAAGCTAACCCTGAGAAAGCTCGTGAATATTGGGTAAAATTGACGACAGAGTATTAAACATTTTTACCCATTAGGTAAAAATGTTAAACTGGAGGCAACACTGTTCCATTTGGAACTATCATTAATTCTTCACGAACGAATCCACGTTTGGGACCATACTTTAAATAATAGAGAACAGGTTCTCCTTTATTTATTATTGACCTATCGATATTAAAAACTTTAATAGACCAATTCGGGTCAGTTGCTCTCTTTCCTCCACCTTCAAGTTCACCAGCAGTATATAGATGTCTCACATTCACTGAAGAATCAAGTTTTTTTTTCTTCAAACCAACAGGTCTTTTTTATAAAAGTTGAACTCTTTGCATCAACTACTTTTTCTTTAATAGCATCAACGGGTTTCTTTCCTGTCAATCGAGTAGTCTCATTATTTAATGCTTCTACAACTTCTGGAAGCCTTTTAACCCATTCTTTACTTCTTTCATCGGATTTCATATTCATTTCTTGGCTATATTGAAAACTGAATAATCTTTCACCCCAAAGTTCGATTAAATCTCTCAACTATTCCTTGATCACGGTGAACGTTCACATTTCCTCTTCTTATTCTTACATTATGATTTGCCATCTCTTTTGTGACTGAACCCATGAATTCACGACCAGGATCAACTTGAAGAACATTTGGCCATTTCAATGATGTTTTTCTATAAATTTTCTGAAAAGCTTTTGAAACTTCCAAAGAATCTTTTGAAGTCAAAGGTTCAGCAGCCTTGTATCTGCTTGCGATATCAACAACTGTTAATGCATATTTGAAAATCTTTCTTCCTTTCTTGTCATGAGGAAGGAAAAGAAGATCAGCTTGATGAACAGAATTTGGTGATTGAACATCAAAAGTTGGTCTTGGAATATTCTTTGGAGCTGGCAAATAAATCTGCCAGATTGCCTGTTTCATCAACCAGAGTTTTGAAATATCTTCTGATACTCCCGATTCTTGAGCTAACTTTTTCACAGCTGCCAATCCCTTCCAAAATCCTTTTGGAGAATAATAAACATTTGAAAGTTTTTTATTTAACATTTTATTATAAGAAATGACTTGTTGCCAAACCTATTGCTAAAGCTGATGCTCCAACATAAATCATTTCTCCCTTCTTCTGCTGTTGACTTGGTTTATAAAAATTACTAAACTCTGGTTCTTTCAAATCAAGTGTTTCGTGATGCATCTTGTTATATAACTTCAAGGCATAATCAGTGTTTTCGAAATTTGTTTTGCTTGATGTTTTATTCTGTCATTTGTCGCAATCCAATCCAACAATTTTGTACGATTTTCTTCATACTTCTCATATGCAGCTTGATATTTTTCAACAGCAAGATCGTGTCTCTTTTTTTCTTCTTCAGGATCAGATCCATCACTAAAATATTTTGCTAAATAACTTCCGCCAACAAAAGCGGTTGCATTGATAATCGCTCCTCCAATCATTATTGCTATGCTTGCCATTTTGTTTAATATCTAAAAGATATTAAACATTTTCAGGTTTTTTACATTGTTCATGAATTTCTTCTATGATTTCTTCAACTATCTTTTCTCCAATTTCATCAATCATCATAGAAACTGCTTCTATTAACAAGCAAAAAGCAGCAAAATTAAGAGCTCCTTTTGTAATCAAATTTAACATTTTAACTCGGTAATATTTTTTGATCTTCAAGATATTTTTTTTGTTGCCATACTTGCTGCAATTATTACCGTGAATTTTAAATAATTCATAAAACTTGAACTCGGATCATTTGTCATTGGTTCTTTGATTACTTTTTTTGCAATCCATCCCATTCCAGCTGCAATACCTGTTACTGTAGCAGCATCAGTTAATGTTTTTACAAGTTTATTATCAGACATTTTATTGACAAAAATTAATTTAATCCATTTTTTTCACAAAGCTTTTTGGTACTTTTTTATCTGAGTTCGCTTCGCTCACATCTGACTCTTTAACTTCGTTTACTTCTCGCTGGCGCTCAAGCTTCGCTTCTCTCTCAGTCTCGCTGGCGCTCTTTTTTGGTTTAACAAAGCTCATTAACTCTCCTCTCTTATAATATAATCCCACAAGAGAAACAGTAATACCAGCTATTGAAATCATTTGATTTATTGATAATGATGAGGTTTTTTCTTCATTTTCAGTTTTTCAATTTTATTCTCTTCTTTTGCATCTGTTTTTTTAAGTTTTGCTTCCCTTACTTTTTTATTATGTTCTACAAGTTTTTTACCTGCTGCAACTCTTCCTGGATCTTTTGGTTTTGTTTCTTAATAGTTGATGTAACTTGCTGTGCTTCTTCATTCTCTTCAGTTTTTGTTGAGTTTTTAACTTTGCTCTCATCTGTGTTAACTTTGTTCTCTTCCATTTTAATTAAATAAATTATTTTTTCAAGTTCTTATCAAGTTCTTTCTTAAGTTCTTATCAAGTTCTTATTCAAGTTCTTTCTTAAGTTCTTTTTCAGGTTCTTCATCTCGTTTTTCCAGATTTAAATTCTTAGCAGTCAAAAGAGCAGCGCTTATAGCTGCCATATATTTTCCATAATTCAAACTCAATCTTCCGGCAATCATAGAGAGTTCTTTCTTAACCAGAAAATTTTCATTCAAATCATTTAATAATCGTTCTTTATCAAGAGGAAGAAAATGAGACAATGCTTTACATGAAAGCTGAATAATTGTATCAACCATTGCATCACAAGTTTTTGAGGATAATGAAGCTTCATATCTTTTAAAGTATTTTTCAACATCTTTTTCTGATAATCTCTTAACTTGATCTTGAGTTAAATAAACTCCAATCATCTCTTTACTTTTCCCACTTGCAACTAAAACTGCGAGCTGTTCTCGATTGCTTGATTCATTTTCAGGTTCAGCTTCAAGTAAATTCATTATGTCAGTTATATCTTCTTCTCGCTGATGCTCGAGCTTCACATTTTCAATTCGTTCCATTTTAAAATGAAAAATTATTTAATTTAATACCATAAGGATGTCTCAGGGAGAAACAAGATTTGAATATTTAACTTTTTTAAGATCTTTCATCATTTTATTTTTTTCATCATTGGCTAACTCTCCTGCATAATTATCAAATATTTTTTTCATATCAGCAGCTGATGGAGTGTAGAATAAGACCAATGCTGCAATATTTTCACGAAAAGGTTTTGTGATACTCGTCATTTGCTGAGTTAGAACCCATACGCTGATTCCTTTATGTCTTGCACTAAATGCTAAATTTACAAGTTCATTAGTTCTCTTTTTTACATCTTCTGAAGCTGCACAATCATCGAGAATTATCAATGAATTTGTTCCCTCGAATGTGTGTAACTAATAAATTTCAGATAATCATTAATTTCATTTTGCTTTGGAATTATTGTATAAAAGTCTTTATCATTTTCAGCAAAACTGGAATATGTCTTATTATGAATATATGTAGGGCAAAGAAGTATAATATAATCAAACTTAAATCTGAATTCATTACTTAAAAGATTTACCAAATATCTCGTTTTTCCAGAATTTGTTGGTCCGACTATTAATGCATTGAATGGAATATTATCAGGATTCATTTTTTTAATTATTTGAAAATTTAATTAATAAGTAACACTTTCAAGCTCTCTGTTCACAATGTTAAACTGAGCATCAGATAAAATGAAAATATGACATTTTACATTTCCTGTTCCTGATGTTTTCCTGTTAATTGTAAGCTGAACTCCTTCTTTTGTGTTAACCAATCTTAATCCTGAACCGTGAAGATCGTTTTCTTTCTGACTTCTGAGATCAACAAATAATCCAAATCCGTCTCCAGCATAAAAGTTTTCTGCACTAATCAAACTGTTCTCCCTTCCGAATCTTCTGAAAATTTCTTCCCAAAGATCTCTCGTTTTCATTCCTTGACTATAAACTTTATTCGGAATTCCATTCACAACCACTTTTACTTCAGTGATATCGGGATTGAATGTTTTTTCACTGTTTCTTGCTCCTGCTGTGTATGGCTCGTAAAATAATAACAAAAGTCCTTTCATTGATCTTCTCGGAACATTGATACTTTCATTGATGATTGAATCTGTTCCTTTCGCAACTGAGATTGTCTTGTGATGAGTGATATGTTCATACATGAATCTCTTCCCATTCTGATAATTTGAAATTGCTTTATCTGCAAGCTCTTTACTATGAATTATTTCATATTCAAGCTGGATATTATTTAATTCATAGCCAAGACTTGTTGGATCAGATCCATTCACAACACTGGCAGCAGGTGCAAGCCTAAGTTCAAAAACCAATTCATCGCTTAAAGCTCTTGGGAAGAAGACTCCATGATCTTTTAAAATTTCATGATCTATTGGTATTCTATATTTATTTCCATAAACTTCATTTAACTTTTTCTCTTTATCAACTCCCGAAGTTTTCTTGTCTCCAGAATTGCATCTAATCTTTGAGAGAACGATAGACTGAATTCCTTCTCTCTCAACATGTTTATTCTTTCATTCTCAGTTAAAAAAAGGTCTTCATATAACTTCAACAAATCATAACCATCTGTATCTTGCAAGATTTCTCCAGCAAATTTCACAGTCAATCTGTCAACCAATGCTCTTGATACATTGTTTACAAGGTAATTATTTGCATGACCACTCACTACTACATCAAAAACCAACGCAAGAGATCCTGGAACCAATACCAAATTATCATTTAGTTTTGGAACTGGAATATTTAATGTTTCACCTGGAGATGCTTTGTTTGGATTAAAAGTAACCCTGTGGACTGTTCGATCTGCTTTAAGAGAGTTTGATAATTTTTGTTCAAAATTTGGATTGATTTCTTTACTGACTTCCATTTTATATAATTTATTTTATTATTATCAAAATGGATGAATTTGGAGAAAAAGATCCTTTATTAGAACACGAAGACAAAGATGATGATGAAGAAGAAGAAGAAGAAGAAACAAATCCTTTTCAACCTGATCATTCAACACCTGGACCTTCAAGTGAAGAAATTGCAATGACAACAATGAATAGAGACAAAGAGAAAGGCACTGAAACTGCTGAAACTTCTTTCATTGAGGGTCGTGTTTTTAATTCAGATTCTATAAAAATAAATATTGTAAATCAAACCTTGATGCAAAAATATCCTGAATATGGGAAAAATAGCAATTTTTTAATCCTTGAAGTTTCAAAAAAATATCCTGGTAAGGTTGTTGTCAAAGGACCGAGAGGAGGTGAAACACTTCTTTTTAAAAAGGATAATGTAACATTAAACCCAAAGTTGTCAAAAACTGACATGAAAACTCTTGGCCCAGAGAGAGAAATTCTTGTTGCTCAAAAAGATAAAGATATCGAAGAACTTCAAGAATCTATTCGAGAAGATGAAATTATTTTAAATGATGAAAATGAAGAACCAGCAGTAAGAGAAAGAGCCAGAGAAAAAATAATTGAGAAAAGAGAAGAAATTGATAATCTCGAGAATGAGAGAGAAGAACTTGAGGAAGGTATTTCTCTCAAGAAAAAGGTGAAAAACATTTTCAAAAAATATGGATTTACAGTCGCTGCTGTCTTCATTGCAGTTGGCACAACCATTGGAGTGATTGTGGATTCATTTACAAAAGGTTTATCATCTGTTGCTAAAGGAGTTGGAAATGGATTAAAAGAACTTGGAAAAAAACTCGCTAATATTCTTCCTGGTCTTATCGGCACAATAGCAAGTTTTATCTTTAAGACAGCTGGAGAAGTTATTTCTTTTCTCGGTAAAAATGCTTGGCTTCTTATCTTAGGGGTTGTTGTTTTTATGGTTGAAGGGATTAAAAAGAAAATGAAATGATGAAATAATAATTATTTTTCTTTTGAGAAAAATAATTACAACATTCTATAAAAAACAAACGCTGAGGCTGCCGCTGAAATAAATAAACCAGATTTTAAAATTTCATGATTATTTGTTGAAGTTTTTTCATTTGGTAAAGTTTGTTTATTTGTTGAAGTTTTTTCATTGGGTAAAGTTTCTTTCATAACTTTTTTATTAATTGGATTTGAAGGTTGAGAAGTTGGTCTCTTATTTTTGATTCACCCCCATTCATCAGCTTAACTCCGACTTTTTTAATTTCTTTATTAACAGAATTATTTACTCCAAGTTTCATATCTCCATTTGCTTTTTTCAGATTGTTGTTATACCCAACAGTGCTTTGAGTATTTATTAATAAATTTGAAGGCATGAGCCAAGTTCCAGGAGAAATCGCAAGATCGAGTCTGACTTTTGACTTTTGCTTCATCAATCGCTAACTCATATCTTTGAACTGATTTTGATATATCTGGCTGTCTGATTGAATCTTCCACTAAAATTAAAAATTCTCGTTGAGCTTCTTTTGCACTTCCTGAATTTCCGAGAATTGATGATCTGACATTGACTTGTGAACCAAGAATGCAATAAACAAATGCTTCAATCGATTGATTTATTCTTGCCATTCCCGATTGTGTGAGACCTTCAGATTTATTCAACATGAAATAATCAAATTGGTTTTCTGTCTTTGGATTATCATTTCTGATGAAATAGACAAGATTTCCTTTTTCAGCTGTCCCACCTTCATCACTGAACTTGGTGCTTCCTGGATAAGTATAATTTACTGCTTCAGGTCCAGAATATGAAATATAAATGAAAACACTTCCCAATCCATGATTTCGTCCTTTCTTGAATCTAAAATCTGTATTCGAAGAAATACCGAATTCTGCACAAATTCTTTTGAAAGATGGAATATCATAATTATTTTTTATCTGACTGAAAGTTGGATCTCCGGGAAGGGCAGCTTCACTCTGAATTCCACCCATTTCAAAAATAATTCTTCTCGTTGTGAAATAAATGTGAAACAAAAAGAATGATTTTATTTGCTCAGGTAATTTATTTATCAAATCTCTTGAAATACCACATCCTGTTGTTTGCACACCAAAATGCAAAGTTAAGTTGTTGTGGCCAATATGACATATTTGGACCTGATAACCATTTATTACTTTCTCCTCCTGACTCATGTTGAATCTTTGTTCCCATGAAAATTTCTCTGAAATTTGTAATGAAGTATTCAGTTGGTGTAACAAATATTTTTATTTTTCATTTAATTTTATTTCTTTTGGATTTTCTTCAAAATTAACAGCAGGTATAGGTTTATCAGAATTATTATTGAAAATAAGTTCAATTGGAAAGTGAGCGACCCCAAGTGCATTCTTCATTTCATCACTCCAATATTTTCGTTCTGATCCTGATACACTTTTCAGATAACCTGGACCCGCTTTGAAAAGAATATCAGCATTTGCTGATTTTTTATCAATAAACTCTGTTTCTGCTTCAAACTTGCTGATATTTGCGTATGGATATTTAATTTTAAAATCTTTCCAGGCTTTTGCTTTAGCATCTCTTGAAATTCTCTTTGCATCATCAGATGTTTGCATCCATTTCAACATTTCCATTTTTATATCTTCCGAAGAAAATTATTTCCATTTGAAATAATTTTTTTTTGTTTTCTCTTAAAATGGTTGTTTTAACTATCATAGCAAATTCAAATGATCACACAGTTCACTTCAAAGAATCTCTCGGGAAATATGAATATATCAAGTTAATAAGTTGTTCTCTTTACAACTCCTGGTATAATTTGAAACGAAGTGGAGAAATCTCTATATTAATTGAGGAGAACACTTTAGATGTATATAAAATTTATGTTGGAAATTATAATCTTTCTTCCATTGCATCTATCATAAATAACGTATTGAAAAGTGGAGGAGTGAAAGTAGAAACAAATACTCCGAGAGGAGGTTTAGAAATATTAAATCCACTTAATAAGAAGATTCAACTTGACAATGATCTTTCCTCTCTTCTCGGAATTAAAAACGTTTGCAACCTGAGAATTTCATCAATCGGTTTACCACATTCAACAACTATTTTATCCATTGTGATCTCTTGGATAAATATGAAAATTTATTCAATGGTTCGCCTTCCGACATGTTAAGTTGTTTTGACATCGTTGGAAAACCTTTTGAAAGAGTGACTTACGAGCGAAGCTCGAGCGTGATGAGAAAAATAACAAGCAGGAATCAAATATCTTCAATGAGAATATTCGTGACAGATGAGAATGGTGAGATGATTGACTTTAATGATATGCCTTTGAAGTTTGAAATTGAATTTATATAATTTCATTTTAAAATGTCGGATCAAAATATAATTCCAAGCGCTCCACAACTTTATCCAACACTTCCGGATGTGATTGACTTCCGATTGAAAAAGATTTGTGATTGTCAGAAAGAACTTGAGAATGAAATTTCTCATTATAAGAAAGTTTGTAAAAAATATAAAAGATCAAAGTCTATTGCTTACACTTCATCCTCTGTCACAGGATTATTAGCAGCTGTGTTGACATCGTCAGGACTGGCAGTTTCTCTGAGCGGAATCGGTATCATTGCCGGCGCTCCTCTCGCTGCTGTTGCTGTTCTGATGGGATCAGTATCATCTGGGTTTATCATCGGCAGCAAAAAGTTTGATAAAAAAATAACAAAACATGAAAAGACCGTCTCTCTCGCTGAAGCGAAACATCTTTCTATCAGCAGGTTGATTTCAAAGGCATTGAATGACGGTTCGATAAGTGATTCAGAATTCAACTCGATTTTACGCGAGGTTGAACAATATCATTCATTGAAAGACCGGCTGCGATCCCGTGTGATAAGCGAAACAAGAAACGGTGAGAAAGTCGACGTTGAAGCTTTGAAAGAAGAAATAAAAAAAGAGTATCAAAAAAAACTCGGATCACTCGTAAACATAAGGAACTAAGAGTCGAATTCGACCGGAGACAGAATGGGTTTTCTTTGTTTATCTCTCGATGCGAGCAAAGCTCGCCGCGGCAAAGCCGCTCTGTGAATATTTAATTACGAACGCGCGTCAAACGCGTTTATTCACATGGAAACCACTTTTAAACCAATCATCATTCGAGAATAGCGTTTTTTTCAAAATTTTGTACAAAATTTTGTACAAAATTTTGACAATTTCAAATTTTTTGTCAAAATTTTGAAACCATGCCTTTGACCAAGTCACAATTGGAAAGCAGAAGGGATCTTGCGTTGAAGAAGATACGAGATAATCAAAGAAAAATTGATGGAATAATAAGAGAATTTACAACGATACCATTTATCGATTCGAATCATTTTTTCAAGAACCTCATGACGCTGTCGAAAGAAGAGCTTCGAAGATTTGTTAATTGCCTGCGGAGTCGCAAGAGATGTTGGATCTTATGAGGCGCACTGCGGAAGAAGAATTGAAAAGAAGAGATGTTGAAGAGAAAATTCAGAAAATTATGAAGAAAAAAGAAATGGAGGCACGACAATTATTCAGAAGTGAAAAGAAAAAAGAGAAGAGGCTACAAAAGAAGCTTGGTAGGGTGTCAAGAAATGAGGAAAGTTCTTCGTCAGAATCACAATCTCAACAACAATCATTGCCTATGGAATAATTTTTTTAAAAACATTGCTAACTTTTTTGAGTTTCTATAGCCACAGAATTGTGTGTGAAAGAACATTCATTCATGTAAAGCGCTTTTGATCATTTTAATGTTAAAAAGGCGCTATAAAGAAGATAATCATAAATAAAATTCACCTGCTGACGCATCACTCAAATAAATTTTTTCTTTTTCAATTCTTTCTTTATATAACCTTCAATATTTTCAACATCATATTTAATTCTTATCAGAGTCACTCCAAAGATTTTACACTTTGTATTTTTCATCATATCTCTATTCATTTGGCGATACAATTCTGTTTGATTTCGGTGAAAAATATTTGGATATTCATAATGTTGAATCCCGTCGTATTCAAATGCTAAATTTCAGACTTTGGCAATACCCGTCAAGTTCAAGCAAGAAACCTGTTTCATAGTTCATCAACCATAATGGTCTGATATTAGGGAATTTTTCTTTGAAAATATTTTCGAATATTTTTCTGCACTTTTCTTCATTAAACATTTTATTTTATAATTTTTTGCAAAATAATTTTAATTTAAATGCTAAAAAATAGCATTTAAATTTCTTTCACATAAATTTTTTTTTGTCTATTCTTCTCGTTATAAAATGTCTGCCATGATCTAATGCATATTTAATTGCAGAAGGATCTGATATTCCAAATTTTAGCCGCTTCTTTAGTCGTTTCGAAACCTGGCAAAATCCAGTTTCATCAGAAATTTCTACTTTTCTTCCTCTTTTAATAGGGCAATAACCAAACATTGCTTTTTAATTCTTTACTTGGAATTTTGTTTCTATATTTAACTCCACAGCCTTTAACTATTTCTCGGAATTCTTTTGAAGATATAGGAATAAGAGTTTGTGTTTCCATTTTTAATATATATAAAAAAATAAAAACATTTCTGTTTTCAAAAAATTCTTCTTTTTTTTTACATGTATTAAAAATGGAAAACAAAAAAGTTTCTGAGTTAAAAGCTGAAGCTAAACGGCTTGGACTTAAAAGATATTCAAAATTAAGAAAACAAGAGTTAATTGATTTGATTAGAAAAAATTCTAATATTCTTGATCAACCAATTCCAGAACTCAGACATGCCCCAGTTTTAAAACCGATTAAATATGTAAAACCTGATAATTCACTTCTCGAACAAGAAGAAGATAAAAGAAGAAAAGAAATCCGAGAAATAGAAGAGATGCTTGGGTTAAGAAAAACGATTCCAGAAATAAAAATAACGAGTCCTGAAGAAGAAGCGAAGCTTGAGCGTCAGCGAGAAGAAATAAATAAATCAAGACATTTCAAATTCAAGAATCAGCCAGCGCATTAAGAGGTTTTGCGAGACAATTCAGAATTAAAGGAGTTGAAAAATATGGTCTAACTGAGTTTATGCAACAAGCTGAAGGAGAAGTAGTTAGAATAATGAGAGAAAATCGTCAGACAATAATCAAAGTAATTTTAAATTGTGAGATGGTTAGACAAGAATTAACAAGTGGAGCCGCTATTGAAATTCTAAATGTTTATTTCCATTCAGATACAGTCCGTAATCTTGAAGCTACAAATGAATCTGAAGTATATAATAATTTTATTGAAAACATTAAAGAAAAAATTCAGAATTTTAATAAAAGAGGAAGTAATTGGAGATTTCAACAAGTGATATATCTTGATATTCAAATTGCAGAATTTAAAACCATTAAATGGTTCATCTTATATTCCACTTCCAACATTTATTGTAAATAAAAAGCTGTTATTAATATGAAAAATGAAGATAATCAATGTTTTAAATGGTGTATAACAAGAGCACTTAATCCTGTTGAAAGTCATCCTGAAAGAATTGATAAGAAACTTAAAATTCAATCTGAAGAATTGAATTGGATAGGAATTAAATTCCCTGTTGATTTGGCTGAAATAAGAAAGTTTGAAAAGCAAAATAAAGAAATAGCAGTAAGTGTGCTTGGTTATGAAAGTGAAATATATCCATTGAGAATTAGTGAGAAAGTGAAACTTGAACGAAGTGAGAAAAAAGTGAAGCTTGAAATCTGCTTATTACTAATAGAAAAAGATGGAAAAAAACATTATTGTTTGATTAAAGATATGAATAGATTATTGTCGATGCAAGTTTCAAATCATAATGGAGAAAAATTATTTTGCTTTAGATGTTTGAATCATTTTTCAAGAAAAGATATTCTTGAAACTCATAAAGAATATTGTTCAAATAATAAAGCTGTAAAGATTGAAATGCCAGAAGAAGGTAGTTTATTGAGTTTCAAAAATCACAATCGTTCTATAAGAGTTCCATTCATTGTATATGCTGATTTCGAATGTTTGCTTGAACCAATAAGTGGATGTGAGCCAGATAATGAAAAAAGTTTTTGTCAACAATATCAAAAGCATACACCTTGTGGATTTTGTTATTATATTAAATGTTTTGATGATAATCTTTTTTCTCAAAAACCAGTGATTTATAGGAAAAAAGGAAGCGTGAGCGAAGCGAACGCAGTAAGTGAAAATGTAAGCCAAATCTTTGTTGATATGCTTGAAAAAGATATAAAGAAAATTTATAAAAAATTTGACTTTTCAAAGAAGATAATTATGACAGAAGAAGAATGGAATGATTTTTCAAAAAGTGAAAAATGTTGGATTTGTGAGGATTTGTTTGATTCAGAAAATAAAGTTAGAGATCACTGCCATTTCACTGGAAAATATCGTGGAGCGGCTCATAATAAATGTAACCTTAAATTCAAAAAACCAAAATTCACCCCAGTTGTACTTCATAATTTATCAGGATATGATTCTCACTTAATCATAAAGGCTCTTGCAAAGAGTGAAGGGGATAGCGAGCAAAGCTCGCCTGGTGGCAAAGCCACTATAAAGTGTATTCCAAATAATGAAGAAAAGTATATCAGCTTCAGTAAAAATATAGAAATTGGAAAATATTTAGATAAAGATAAAAATGAAAAAAAGATTTTTAATGAAATTAGATTTATTGATAGTTTAAAATTTATGGCTTCTTCTCTCGATAACTTGGTTGCAAATTTAACAAAATCTGGAAATGAAAAACTGAAAGAAACAAAAAAAGTTTTTCTCGAAAATATTGAGCGTAAGCGAGACGCAAAGCTTGAATTAGTTTCAAGAAAAGGTATTTATCCTTATGAATATATGGATAATATTGAAAAATTTGAAGAAACTGAATTACCTTCAAAAGAAGAATTTTATTCAAAACTAAATGAAAGTGATATAAGTGATGAAGATTATTCACACGCAAAAAAAGTTTGGAAAGAATTTAAAATTAAAAATATGGGTGAATATCACGATCTTTATTTAGAATCTGATGTTCTTTTACTCGCTGATGTTTTTGAAGAATTTAGAAATGTTTGTCTTGAAAACTATAGTCTTGATCCCGCTTGGTATTACACTTCTCCTGGACTTTCTTGGGATGCTGTTTTGAAAGAATCAAAATTAAACTTGAATTATTAACCGATATTGATATGTTGCTGATGTTTTGAAAAGGAACTCGTGGAGGAATTTCAATGATTTCAAATAGATATAGTCAAGCAAATAATAAATATATGAAAGAAGAATATAATCCAGATTTAAAATCAAAATTCATTACCTATTTAGATGCAAACAGCCTTTATGCCTGGGCAATGAGTGAAAATCTTCCTGTTAGTGATTTCAAGTGGATGAGTTTAGATGATTTAGAAAATTGGAAAAATATTCCTTGCATTCTTGAAGTTGATTTAGAATATCCAGTTGAACTTCATGATTTACATAATGATTATCCACTTGCCCCTGAAAGACTTATTTGTAATAAAGTAGAAAAATTAGTACCTAATCTTTGGAATAAAAATAAATATGTTATTCATCATAAAAAATTTGAAACAATATGAAAAACTTGGAATGAAAATTTTGAAAATTCATCGTGGAATATCTTTTTCTGAAAAACCATGGATGAAAAGTTATATTGATAAAAACATAAAATTAAGAACCAATGCAAAAAATGATTTTGAAAAAGATTTTTTAAAATAATGAATAATTCAGTATTTGGAAAAACAATGGAAAAATATAAGAAAAAGAGTAGATATAAAATTAATAAGTGATAGAGAAATAGCAAAGAAATTATCTGCAAAACCGAATTTCGATCATTTAACAATTTTTGATGAAAATCTTATAGCAATCCATATGAAAAGAACAAAATTAGTTTTTAATAAACCTGTATATTGTGGAATGAGTATTCTTGAAATTTCAAAAACTTTAATGTTTGACTTTCATTATGAATATATCAAAAAGAAATATAGAAAAAGAGCAAAACTATTATTTACCGATACTGATTCTTTAATGTATGAAATTGAAACAGATGACTTTAATAAAGATATAGAAGGTGATGTAGAAACAAAATTTGATACTTCAGGTTTTCCAAAAGATCATCCTTCTGGAATTCAAGGAAAAAACAAAAAAGTAATTGGAATGATGAAAGATGAAGCTTGTGGAAAAATCATTGGAAAGTTTGCTGGACTTCGACCAAAACTTTATTCTTATAAATTATTTGAAGGAAAAGAAAATAAAAAATCAAAAGGAATAAAAAAGTCAGTTGTAGATAAAAATCTTTGCTTTAAAGATTTTGAAGATTGTCTTTTCAGTGGAATAAAACAAATGAGAAAAATGAATGTTATTAGATCTCATAAACATGAATTATTTACTGAAGAAATTAATAAAATAGCTTTAAGTGCAAATGATGATAAAAGATATATTCTTGAAGATGGTATATCAACTCTTGCCTGGGGCCATTATGCAATTCCAAAGTAAACTTTTTTTTTTTCTTCAAATTGAAAGAAAAAAAATTAAAATTATTTTTCAAATATTAATAGTTTCTGAATCATTCTCAGCAGGGTTATATTCTGTATTAAACTTTATCCAATTTTCTCTCGCTTTATCAGGATTATTTATTCTCCAACGTTTTGAACATTCTCTCGCTTTTTCTCTCGCACTTTCATTATTTCTATATTTATTCATATAATCTAAAATTCTTTTTCTTGCTAAAAAATGAATTTTTACTGTGTTATTCTCATCATTCCATTTCAAAATTTCAATCATTTCTTGTTTTCTCATCTTTGTTGCATATTTGATTTTACGTTCTTTGCAAATTTTAGTTAAATTCTTACATTTCAAAGTAGTATAATCCATTTTAATAGATGAGATTTTTTATTTATTTTTGTTATTTGTCAGAATAGATTAGAATGGATAGTAGAACGGAAAAGGGGAGTTTCTGGGACAAAAATAAGACATTTTAATTATAAATTAGTGAAATTGTCGAGTGAGCGAGCGAGCGAGACAATTTCACTAATTTATAATTAAAATGTCTTATTTTTGTCCCAGAACTCCCCTTTCCGTTCTACTTGTTTAGTATACAGGATGGTGCCACGACTGCAAGAGTAACCGAAAGGTGTGAATTGTAGGAGGTACCATCCCTTTTATAGCGGAACGTCTTGTTAAGAAAAACAACTTTACAAGTAATATTTATACGTTCGTATACAGCAGGGCCCGGTTGTTCAAAGGATGAATAACACTATCCAGCGGATAAATCACTATCCAGTGGATAAGTGTTAACAAAACAAAACTACGCTATCCGTTGGATAGTGATTTAACCGGTGGATAGCGTTATCCATCCTTCGAACAACCGGGTCCAGGTGTATTAAAAGTGGCTCACACCATATTCTCTGACGTTAAATTTCGCATTAGGTGCCTTTAATTATTCGATTAAATTATATTACATAGGATATCCGAATACACAATTTTACTGCAGAAGGCATATGTGCGCATTGCAGACCTAGTTTCGGATTCATATCACCGATAAGTTTATAATAAAATTGCACATTTTGCTCTATAGTATAGTATAGTATAATATAGTATACATGTAGTGTAGTGTAGTGTAGTGTAGTGTAGTGTAGTGTAGTGTAGTGTAGTGTAGTGTAGTGTAGTGTAGTGTAGTGTAGTGTAGTGTAGTGTAGTGTAGTGTAGTGTAGTGTAGTGTAGTGTAGTGTAGTGTAGTGTAGTGTAGTGTAGTGTAGTGTAGTGTAGTGTAGTGTAGTGTAGTGTAGTGTAGTGTAGTGTAGTGTAGTGTATATCTTCATTGAGGAAGTGGACATAAAAATAGAGCCCCCGCACCCATTCTCCCGTGTTGAATGAAAGCGAACGAAAGCCATGTGGCAAATCACAAGTAACGGGATGAAGGGAAAAAAAGCTGAAGTGTTTTATTGCATGGTAGCTCGTTTTCACCAAATTTTACACGCTACTGTATGTACTCACCGTGTGCTCATTTCTTGACTTGAATAACTTCATGTCTAAAATGTACACCAGCTGTCCAAGTGCCAGTGAAAGGAGCAGGTTCTTGTGCACAAAAATTCGCTCTGACCGTTGGACACTATAAAATCCAAGAGATTTTAAACAATTGTGTAAATATAACAACTTCACACTGTCACGAAAATAACTTAAATCCCTTATTAGGATAGACTATAATTTATTTATCGCATCTTATGAGTATGCGGTTTGTTAGGTATTTTAAAGCTTCAAATAATGATGAGTTGTTCGTGGTTTCTTCAGCCGAGATGTTTTTTTTTGTTGGTTATGACGTATTAAACCAGCCACCTTGATCCGCCATCTTGTATTTCACTATTTTCCCAGGGCCTTCTCGGTATTCAAAATGGCAGCGAGAGAAGACCCTGGCAAAGGCTGGGTCACGTGACCTTAAAAATCTCCAAATATATTGGATATTTAATTAATTCAAAATGGCGAAAGGCTCGCCATTGGTTGATTTTATGTCACCGTGACCCAGCCTTTGTCAGGGTCTTCTCTCCGTCAGCCGCTATCTTGAAAAAAATAGAAGAGAAAAGGCCCTGGTGACGAGGTTGTTCTCATGACGTCGGAAAATAGTATAAATCGATACAAAATTGGTCCAAAACAATAATGATGCTAAAATTTACTAATACTTCAATAATTTGTTGCGAGAGCTTGAAAAATTACCAACAGCACGAAAAATAATGTCTGAAAACTTGAATTTGGTTAAACTGATGTCAAAACGTATTTGCTATGGTAACGACAAACACCGTGGAAAAATGGGTCAAATCACATTAAAATTTCACACTTTACTCTTATTGAAACCTCCCTACAACGGCCACCTCTCTGTTACGGCCTGTTAATTCTGGCCAGAGTGACCGTTGTAGAGAGGTACATCTGTAAGTCTGGTACAAGAGAAAGATAAAAAGCCACATTTAATGCTACCACTTACCTTATGAACATCAATAATGCAAGAGAGAATACTTCCGCTGCTATTGAGACGCTGGAAAGCACAACCTCCATGTTATCTAGAATAGCGTCGTGCTTAGTAACAGCCGGGTTTCTGTACTTGTAATCTCCCGTTTCCTAACATAAAAATAAACTATATAATTGAGTCTTATTACCAATTATAAACTAAGTAAGCATTATTGCCACATAATGTTATTTATGCCGGGGTATAATGTTCACTTGATAATCCGTTGGTTCTGTTAATACTGTACATAATTTACAAAGGCACGATTCTTTAATCCATAGACCCTTTCCTCTCGTTATCAAACCCCTCATTACTGACAAGTAAATTATTTCCCGACACCTCCCCTTTCGCAACCAACGGGTCATCGCTGTTCTTTAGATTTTATCCACTAATCGATATTTAATTGTGGCGTTGTTTGTCGCCCCATGTTTGGTACGGGTCGCACTACAGCCAATTTTGTTTACATAAAAAAATTTGCCAATTTTGGTGGTGGTCGCATTCAAACCAAGATGTGTTTTCCACAACTCTCCTGATTGATGTAAATGTAAACTTAAACGGCTTGGGACCAGGTTTCGTACTTCGCTTTCTTGGTTTTCGTCGTTTTCTTGCTGCTGGCTTTAATTGCAATGGAAGGAGATTGTTTTGAACTTGAGACGAATTGTTCTCCAAATTGCCGCCGGTAAATTTGGTTTCGATCAGACCCAGTGTAGTCATAGACATTCGCGGCGTAATATCGATGTTCATGTTCTTCGTTTTCCGGTCGAAATAATTATTAAAAGAGTCAGATGAACCAGGTAAAAAATTATTTTGTCCCGTAATTGCACGCGCTAAACTAGCGAATCTTAATTATCAAAACAATAGCATCTTGCGTGAATGACAGTTTAATGGCTAAAACGGGCTAAAATAACAAAATTGTGTGATTTTCAAAAATTTGGTCGCCTCCAGGGCAACACTTCGGCTTCTTTGAAGATTGGCGAAAATTTGGCAATTCGCAAAAAAATTGGCAAAAAATTGAAACTGGGGGTCGCACTGTATTTTACGATTTTTACGTTACGTGTTGACAGATTTGACATTTGAATAAACAAAATTGGTCAAAATTGGCTGTAGTGCGACCCGTACCTTAGAAGGGAGGACAAAGGCACGATTCTTTAATCCATAGACCCTTTCCTCTCGTTATCAAACCCCTCATTACTGACAAGTAAATTATTTCCCGACACCTCCCCTTTCGCAACCAACGGGTCATCGCTGTTCTTTAGATTTTATCCACTAATCGATATTTAATTGTGGCGTTGTTTGTCGCCCCATGTTTGGTACGGGTCGCACTACAGCCAATTTTGTTTACATAAAAAAATTGCCAAATTTTGGTGGTGGTCGCATTCAAACCAAGATGTGTTTTCCACAACTCTCCTGATTGATGTAAATGTAAACTTAAACGGCTTGGGACCAGGTTTCGTACTTCGCTTTCTTGGTTTTCGTCGTTTTCTTGCTGCTGGCTTCAATTGCAATCGAAGGAGATTGTTTTGAACTTGAGACGAATTGTTCTCCAAATTGCCGCCGGTAAATTTGGTTTCGATCAGACCCAGTGTAGTCATAGACATTCGCGGCGTAATATCGATGTTCATGTTCTTCGTTTTCGTCGAAATAATTATTAAAAGAGTCAGATGAACCAGGTAAAAAAATATTTTGTCCCGTAATTGCACGCGCTAAACTAGCGAATCTTAATTATCAAAACATAGCATCTTGCGTGAATGACAGTTTAATGGCTAAAACGGGCTAAAATAACAAAATTGTGTGATTTTCAAAAATTTGGTCGGCTCCAGGGCAACACTTCGGCTTCTTTGAAGATTGGCGAAAATTTGGCAATTCGCAAAAAAATTGGCAAAAAATTGAAACTGGGGTCGCACTGTATTTTACGATTTTTACGTTACGTGTTGACAGATTTGACACTTGAATAAACAAAATTGGTCAAAATTGGCTGTAGTGCGACCCGTACCTAAGCTACGATCTCTCACTGTCGGTTGTTATAATTTTTAGCCTTGATCAATCAAATCTGCCATGATGGTTTAAGCAGAGCTCATGTTAGAATAATGGTCTCGTTTTTGTTTGAACATTCCTCGAAGAAACGTACATAGCTAAGGTAAACGTACCTCATCAAAAGACAACAGATTGCAGTTGTGTGATTCCAGATATTTTGTCTGCTGGTTGATTAACTCCTCAGCCTATTGTACAAAGTAAAATACCTGGCTTTGTCAGTACTTTATTATAACTGGAAAATGATTACGAAACCACAATACTAAAGGGGAACTGAATTACACATTTCACAGCTTATACATTTAGATATTTACTGTATTTATCCCATTTTAACGCCAAAATAAGCGCCCCGAGGTTTGCGGTAGGCTCGATTACCAGCCGCTGTTCGGGAAAATGAGCCCACGCTCGTCCCCGAAGCTTGGCATTGTTCATTTCCACCAATGAGAAACGTGCCTGCACGAATCGAGCAGGCATAAATTATCTTTCACGGATGCAAAGCAGTTGTTTGGGCCGGCGTTCGATCGTCTTCAAGAGACATTTAACCTTGAAACTCTCGAAGATATATGCAATAGGAATCGTTAATGTCAATTGATGGGCATGATGCCTTTGTAATTCAACCGACAGGATGGATTTTTCATCCGCACCAAGGAAATACATCACGGAAAGTTCGCGCTAAGTTGGGGAGCTAAGCCACTACAATTACAACACAAGGCAACTAATGAGATCCATTTGGACATTCGACATGTACTATACAATACATAAAACAGTCGGTAAACTTATGTGATGAATTTTATCTGGGATTTGATGTAAAATCGTGTGGTGCCAGAACGCGACGTCTCTGGCGAAATTGCATCAAAACATTGTTTCTTGTCACGGACTGGTCATGTACATCTTGTAATATTTTTCATCCCGGTTTTCAGCCATATAGCTTCACAATAAAGGCGAGAAATCAACATCCTTCGCGGAATATTTCTGATCAGATCCTTTTCTTTCGAAAATATAAGAGATAATAGAAAATAAATGAATGTCACGAGCCGGAGTAGCGTTACATAAATTAATTTTTTTGATTACGTCACAGACACGGCCGTTCGCTCACGCGTCCAGCCGTTCTTCTCGGGGAGGAACGAAGACCGGACTCGAGAGAGCGGCGGAAATCGAGCCTAGGTTTGCGGGCGTCTATTTAAAACACAGTGTGGACACTATACAACGTACTACAATTGAACTTTGTGTTATTCTGTTATGAACGAATATAGTTATTTTACGATCTGTCGCACAATTGATTTCTGACTTGTTACAGTTCTTGTTATATTATTGTGTTTAAAAGCGTCAGTTACAATGACTGTAAAGATGGCATTTTCAACTCCTACTTGACACTCGAAAAGTAAACGTCCCTGCCTGACCAATCGATGATCGGAAATCAATCGATCAATCGATATCAATCGATCATTGTTAGTTAATTAATATCGATTGGTATCGGCCAATCGATTACCAATCGATAGTTTGTTTTTTTTGTATTTCAAAGATGTTTATTGTCTTATTAAAGTACATTACATTGTAATTTCACCTACACATATTTACATAAGCAGACACACAGTACATACACACAAAATTAACAACAAATCAATTATAATTAAAGTCATAAAAAAGAGACAACTACAAAATAACAGGCGTCAGGGGTTCCGACAAGAAGAAGGTTTATATTCATTGATTGATATGTGTTATATACTTGCCCCATTTAATGACATGCACAGCTAACTTATTGTTTGATTTGGCGCTCCTGCTTTCGAGTTGATAAATTGAATTGAGTCTTGATAAAAGGACGTTAAAAGATGGTTTTAAAGTGTTGTTTCTGCAGTAATAAATGTATTGTTTCGCAATAATTACAATGTGATTTAACAACAAGAAGTCATCCTTTCTTTTCCAAAGACCAAACATGTTATCAATATCAGAAAGTGATGTTATTTCAATATTTCTATTGTTACACCAATCAATAAGATAGTCACAAGTAAAAATTTCCTTAATTGCATCGATTGTCATCGATCGATTGCTATCGAATGTCATCGATCGCTAACGCCGGTCATCGATATCAGTCTCGCAGCGTATAAATTACGCAAACATATACCGGGCGTATATAATTACTGATTTTGACAGCTTTTAGTGCAATGAAACACTCGCAGATAGCGTTGGTAAGCCTTTTCGCGATGTCTGAAAGAGCCTTAGAAAGAAATCAAACATAACATTGTTTTTTTTTAACATGTTTAGTCATAGGCTACCATGACATCGTTATCGAAGACATTAAGTCATTACAGCATGAGGTATTGATCGCTTTTAAAGTTGCTGAGTTGATGTAATAAGAATCGATCTGAATGGAAAACAATCGATGAAAATAGATCATGTTAAAAATCACAAAATTTTCCCTCATTGATTGGTCATCGATTTCCAATATCAATCGAATAATTGGCATCGATTGTTATCGATTGATATCGATTATAATCGATTATCGATTTCATCGATTGGTCAGGGGGCCCTCTCGAACAGTTCGTTTCTGGGTTAACTGAGTCTTTAAAAAGGTATATTTTACAACCTTCCCAATTAGTTCTGTCTAGGGTTGTAGCTACTGAGTTTGTTAAAAACGCCAGGACATTTATTCTAGTAAATATCTGATAGGTTCTGTGAGTTTCTTCTGATCTGTGTTACCACATTTTCGTTTTACTGGATCGGGACGGATTTCTTCAGTTCGCTATCATGAGCTTCAACGTACTAGAAAAAAACGTAGATGGAGCATAAACATAAGGAGATGATCCTATTAGATTATCCAAAGATCCAATAGTGGATGCTCTTTTAGTCATTATAAATACTGTAACTGGCATGCTGTTACACATTGACTATATGCTATATCATGAACTATGATTTCAAGCCTGAACAAAGAACTAAAGAAACATGGAATGTTGTGAGAACTTACCAAGTTGCCGTCTTTACTGGAAATTTCAACTGGAGAACGGTTGTTGCTGTTGGCACTGGTAATGTTGTCTTGCGAAGCTGCGCTGTCACTTGGGTCTGTTGCATCTGTCATTGGTGGAGAGCTGGTTATATTTTTCAGATTTATGCCTTGGGTAGGAGCAGCGTTGGTGATTGGTTTGATGTTTTCAGTTATAGAGCTATCGTTACTGCGGATAGCAATGCTACCATTGGGTGATTGACATTTAGCATCTGTCATTGGTGGAGAGCTGGTTATAGTGCTGCCGTTGCTGAAGATGACGATGTTGTCACAAGGCGGTTGACTTTTAGCAGCTTTTATCGGTGGATGACTGTTTTTAACAATAGTGCCTTGGGTAGTGCCAGCTTTTGTACTTGGTTTAGTACTTTCTTCGGTACGTGCTTTAGTTCTTGCTTTGGTACTTTCTTTGGTACTTGGAACTTGAGTTATAGCCGTAGTAAACAGACTCGGTGAAGTTTCTTTCTTTATCTTTGCGACGACTACTGGTGGTATTGATACACGCACAGGTGATCCGCCACGTCTAAAATTGTTACGCCAGCTTACGCAGCGACTGCAATGTTCACAATGAAGATTATGTTATTCAAGATGATCAACCTCGTCCCCAGGGTCTCTCTTCCTCGGGGGAAGAGGGGGGGGGGGGGGGGGGGGGTAGAGAGACCCTGGGAACGAGGTTGCAAGATGATAACAATGGAACTAGAAAAAACATTGAAACATTGAAAATGAAGATCCTAATTTACTTATTACCGATTTCTCCATGCGTGTAGTTGCATCATAGATGAGTGGATTACTAGAAAGGAGAAATAGATGGAGTACACTTCAGGAACAATCAAAAAAGTTTGTCATTATTGTTTGAATACTTTATTTCACAAAAACGCATGCTCTCCGCTCCTCCTTCTCACATTCGCTTCTCGTTTCACACTTCTCGCTTTTCGCTTCGTATTTGTTATTGACCGTTCTTCGTTTCTTGTTTGTTATTTCATGTTACTAATTTCTTACCTATTCCCACCACCACGTAAGCCAAGTATTGTTTCTTCACGGAACAGATTTCTACAAACTTGTGGCAAATTAAAAACCCTTTCACAAACATCCATGTTAGCACTTTAGTTAGAAAAGCGTTCTTAATAACCACCTCTGAGGGGAACATGGCCTAAATAAAAAAACTTAACTGTTAGTTCACATTTATGTAAGAACTCTGTATATGTAATACCACTCCTACACCCATCTTACGTAAAAACTCAGAGACCCAAATGTTGTTTTCGACGGTGACACATTCCGAGTCATAAGAGTCTGGACCGGCCAGCTTGGCGAATAACTTTATTTCCCTGCGTGATGTTACTTTCCAATGTAGTTTTCATTCGAATACTTCGGCCTGGAACTAGGAAAATACTCGAAACCTTTCATTCGATAGACGTGAAACACACACTAGAATCAGCTGCGATAAGCTAACACGCTCGATCAGCTCTCGTGTACGATAAGCCACGGTTCATTGGTTTTGATTTTATTAGTTCTTCACTTTTTATTGGTTCCGATTTTTCCTTTGTTGCACGAACCTCATTCAACTTATTCCACTTACGCTGTTACAGACAAGAAAGTGTTTTGCTTGCTTTACAGCAGAGCAAACCACACAAATTTACTCACGCAAATGAAGTTATCCAAATATTTGTTTAATAATTTGAAATATCATAGATACGCTCTATACTTTCGCGATCAAAATGTTCCTTCCTGAAAATTCCTTATGATCCCAAATTGTTTTGTAATCTATCTCGAAGCTTCACCTTTTAGTTGCATTGCGTGAAAAATAAATCAATTATATCTGCGATGTACTTGTTGTTTGTAACTTACATTTTTGTACTACAGGTCTTCAGCGCATGCGAATAAACACCTTAACTTATTCTAGAAAGAAAGCTACCACAAGGAGAACAAACCGTCGTCTGAAACAAATATATATTGTGCTTTTATAGTACACTCAACAAAATTACTCGTTTCTGACTGGACGAGAGCAATACAATAGACCGTTCTCCAAAGTGGCCGCCGCAAATTCAAAATGATTAAAATTAAACTGAGCGGAAAATCAATACCAGCATCTCTTGTTTGGTAATCGTGCAAAGTTTCGTTAGGTTAGGTTCTACCTGAGTTGAGAAAACGGAAGTTGAAAACTGGAAAATTTATAGACGTTTGTATGACTGGGGGTATACGTCACATGCTTGTATGCTTAGTGAAGATCATCTGCCTACTATTCAAATACCCCAGAGTTACACTCTGTGCTAAAAAAATCGAAACTCCTCCATCTAACTGTCTGGTAGTACCTTCCAACCAACATCACTTTAAAAATA
Source organism: Desmophyllum pertusum (assembly GCA_029204205.1). Taxonomy (NCBI): domain Eukaryota; kingdom Metazoa; phylum Cnidaria; class Anthozoa; order Scleractinia; family Caryophylliidae; genus Desmophyllum; species Desmophyllum pertusum. Next base: position 278,683 of record MU826391.1, on the reverse strand, counting down.
AGGAAAATATAATACTAAAAGGCAGATAGGGATTTGCAGATTTGTTCTACATACATTACTCACCTTAGTGTTGACGCGCTGGACTAAGCTATTCTTTCCTGGATCACAACTGTTCTTTTTGTGCCCAGCAGTCACTGATAAGTGGGATGCACTTTCGATGCTCAGTGAACCTGGATAATAAATATATATTATTTGCCGACAAAGAGGACTCTACAAATATGAAAAAATGTGCCAGAGGTCGACTTGAGTGGCGCCGAAGACCAAGGACCGTACTTTAGACCGAGGGCAGAATTTTACGGTATAAGGGCCGAAATAGGTCAGAAAATGTTACCAAATACCTGGATAGGCTAAGAATATTAGTCCGAAAAATCTGTTTTTATTATACGTACTCGGTAATCTTATCGATGATGTTTAAAGGTCTCTGTATAAAACTGCCGAATAAATAGTTTATCATGAAATTAGAATTTTATTCAAAACGGTGTAATCGCAGAAAATAAGAGCTGACATTGGAGATTCTACACGAATTTCTCGGGAAAGGCTTTGTCGGGAAGGCAATTTTAGACCAGAATACATTGAAAGCATATCGGCCAATTTTAGGACAATCTTCCATACCTCGATCGCGGCTATCTGTGGAAATTTCCACAGATATTTTACTCTCAGTACTCTCAGAAACAAAATGTCGGTGGAAATTTCCACCGACATTTTGTTTCTGAGAGTAAAATATCTGTGGAAATTTCCACCGACATTTTGTGTCTGAGAGTAAAATGTCTGTGGAAATTTCCACCGACATTTTGTTTCTGAGAGTAAAATGTCGGTGGAAATTTCAACCGACACTTTGTGTCTGAGATTAAAATGTCGGTGGAATTTCCACCGACATTTCGTTTCTATAGCATTAAAACAATTATAGTGAAATTTTTCATGGTTCTTAACACAACGATCACAGGCAATATTTTTGTTAGAAAGTGCATTTCTTGACCAAACGTATTATTTCAGGCAAAAGTGAGGTCTTTTCAGCGTTCTTTGACAATACCTCGCAAAACCAAGTTAGATTATGGCAAAATTTTAACAAATTGAACAGATTTTGCAAACTTATGTTAAATTATGGTAAAATTTAGTAAAATTAGGTGAAATATTGCAGCGTGAAAGCAAAAAAATGCGAGTTTGGCAAAAAACTACGAAAATGATCACTTTTTGGCAGATTTTTGCTGTTTTAGAATATGCCCTGAGGTTTTAGAACGTGTTCCGTGTTGCGTAGATCATGAACATATGGCAGTATGTGTTCGTAATTCCGGGCGGCCCTAATTCCGGCCACTTTTCGTTCATCGCGTATTTTTTCATTGGAAACGAACTTAAATAAGAAACGACTCTTTGTTAAGATTAATTGATCTATTTCCTTTCGTAATCTTGCGTGGTGGCTTTCCTGTTGCTGTTAAAGAAGAGAATTTCGAGTTATCGCGAAGGTAGGTGAATTTGCTTTGTCCGACATTCATTAGTTTACGGCGCCTCAAATTACATGGTTATATTTATAATTCCCGTTTGTCTTTATATGTCCATTAATAGCGCTAATTGTTGGTATGAAATACATAGAATGAATGATCTTTCTGCCAGACCAAAAACAATTATCTACAGGTTAAATATCTGTCTAAAATTACGACTCAAACATTTCGATGTGTTTTCAGGTCGAGGTCCTAATTCCGGCCACCTCTCACAAAACCTCTTGTCAGACTGGCCGGCACCGCAGAGTGACTTGAATGGGCTTGAATACCGTGCACTTATTTCGGCACTAAAACAAAGCTCTCTTGGTATAATTCGCCTTTTATTGTGCTATTTTATTATGTGAAAGGAAATTCCTTCATCTCTTTGAAATAAATAGGTCCACGGGAACTTATAAGTCAGAACATTAATGGTATGTCACATTATTAGAAGTCATCTTGTTGACATTTATAAAGTTCAATTTCCAAAACAGTTTCGGGCATCACAATGTCTAAATTTTTTGCGCAATATTAATCTTTAAAATATAAACTGAAAATTTCGCGCGCTCTGATTGGTTAAAAACCATGTTTTATCAGAGCCGGTATAAAACATAGAAAAGCGTGTTTTATCGTTTCGCGCGCGTAAATCTATATTTTAAAGCACATAAAGAAGCCAAAACCATGTATTATACTGTCATAAAACACGACGGGAATTTGAGAACACTCGAGAAATTTAGAAAACACTCGCCTGCGGCTCGTGTTTTCTAAATTTCTCTCGTGTTCTCAAATTCCCGTCGTGTTTTATGACAGTATAATACATGGTTTTGGCTTCTTTATTTGTTAAACAATGGGCCTTTATCACAGGCGGTTATGTTGGTAAAAAACAATAGCTTTTTATTCCCCAAGGTCCCCCAAGCCTCGCATTCAGACGTTTCACAACGAGTTTATGCGGGGTTTCAGATTTTAAATCCTCTGGGATTTAAGATGGCCGCCGCGTGATTAATTAAAGGTCCTTATAGCGTACGACATTGAATGAGTCCAAATGTCTTATATTTTAATGTAATATGCCATTATGGGGGCGCGCGAATGTCTAATGTTTCAACTTTTCTCCATATAAACAGGCCCTGACGCAACCATTAGCACACCATCTGCTACCAATTATTGGTTTAATAATTTCCTTCTTTTTTTCTGCAAAAACCAGTTCAAGTTCACTGGGAAATTTACAAACAAATTTATGGACAACTAGAAACGTCATTGCACGCTTTCAAGTACAGCTTTGAAGCTAAAATTTTTGAACAGTAAAATCTTCTGTCTGTTATCATGCATAGAATTACAATGTTACGTAAATGATTTGCCGTGAAATTCCGTTGTTTATTTTTTCTTCGCATAACACAATTTATAGTTTCCAAAAGGCGGAATAAAAAGCCTCCAAAAGGTGTATTTCGGCGATTTTAAACCGTGCCCTCGCTGCAGAAAGTTTTCGGAAAAATTTAAACCATGTATAGAATGGTGGCTTGACAACAACACTATTATTATTCCTGTGAATATGAAATACTGATAAATATGAATAAGAATGTAGCTACGTGTTGGTTCATTCGTGAAATAAATGACCAAAAGTATATTTCGTGCTGGCGCTCAACTTTGTGAGCAGTGTTGCTTGTTTTACATTTTGGTCGCTTCACGGTGTTTCCTTTAAGTTGGTCCGAAAGCAATGAAATCTGATATTCCTGTACCATATTTACCAAATAGAAAACGTGTGTCTTCTGTTTTCTTAAATACGGTAGAAATTTCAAAGTTGATTTTTTTTGCGCACATTTGAAAACCACCTACCGTAATCCGCTTGCTACAATGTACTGTAGCTACTTGTTATTCCCAACAGTTGTGTTTGAACTCTCCTTTTGGAGGTCAGCAAACTGAGCCAAAAGAAAGGAAAGCGAAGATAATTCTGCTGCAAACTGCGATTGGAAGATATATTCCACCAATGAGACAAGCCCAAAGAACAAGTCTTCCTTGCTAGTTTCTCGAGTAATTAGGCCGTTATTTAAGACACAATTAGTTTTTAAAAGCTCTCTTTTTTAGCTTTAAACAATCAGCAACACGTTTTGGGTTTTTTCACAATTGAGTAGGCGTTCCAGCAACGGAGGGTATTTTAGAATAGTTACGTAACTATTCTGGTGACGAATTTTAAGGCTTAAAAATCCATTTACGCATATAATATTTCAAAAGGCAATGTAATTATTAGTTAGTTCGTCATTATTTAAAAATGGAACACAATCGCTGTGAAACTGCTAGCGACTTATTTAAATGGCAGCTGGCTGAGCTGGTTTATTATATTCATTAATCTGCTACAGCATTTTAAATAACGTATGGCTCAGCACGCCTGAAATGCTACGAAACTCATGAACATTTTGGCGCTTTAAAAAATCATAGGTGGAAACATCAGTAAAAGTGAAAAGTAAAGAGTCGCGAAGTAAAAGTTGTTAATATTCTTGGTAACAAAATATTATGAATGTACTCTCCGTGTTGCGTTCGTCAACATGAGTGCCAGCTGGTTTATTAATGGACAATTTTGTCAGACATTAAAATAAAGCCGTCCGAAAAATATTTCTCAGAAATATAATTTACGAAATTAGTATAGGTAATCGCCTGTTTCCTCGTAAAATTAAGGATTAATATCACTTGTGTTTTCAGAAGTGCGCGACGAGGGCAATTTCTGCAACTTCTGAAAACACAAGTGATATTAATCCTTAATTTTACGAGGAAACATGCGATTACTTGTTAATAACATAAAGGCAAAATTAGTGTCATTAAGACATCGGGTGGTCTTCGGCAATCTTCGGGAGACTATCGGAAATATTTGCTGACTTTCCGATCACGTTCGAAAATCTTCGGAAGACTTCGGGTGATCTTCGGAAATCTTGGTGGAAAATACAACAGCACTATGATAGTGTTTTTATTGTCACCCAACAATGTTGGACTTTCATTCCTCTGCATCTTCTAGATCTTCTTTCCTTTGCATCTTCTAAATCTAGGCTATGAATTATGAATAATATATAAGAGTGAGTGCAACCTTCATTTATGCGACCCGGGGGAGAATGACTCTCATATAAAAGTGACGGGAGAACCAAAATCTCGTTTTATGGGCGTGGATCGAATTCATTTCCTCCCCTTTAGGCATCCCACAGCAACAAGTCAGTTTCTATAAAAACGTCTTCCCACTTTTAAGTATTAAAATACCATAAAAGGTACCGGGATAAATCTTACGGTGGTAATTTTAGATTCAAACACCATTGGTACGGTGATCACCCCCGTGAGTCCCTGCCTCAGAGTGTGGATCGTGTATTTTCACTAGGATCCAGTCCTGATTGTCATATATTGTCATTATATTTATCATCGCCTTCGCTTATTATCGCCTTCGCTCTTGTTCTTGATGATTCTGTTAATGTAAAGGCCCGATCAAACGGTGACAACAATTATTTTGTTCTTGAAATGTTGAGAGGTTGTTGTGGCCGTTTGACCGAGCATGGTCACAACATGTCACAACAAATGTTGTGAGAATGTTGTGACCGTTTGCTCGGGCCTTTATTGTTAATTTGAAACTTGTGTCTTTCTTTTTTGGGAACAGCGGCAGTCAGTTTTCGACTAAAGACGTCGACAATGATGATAAAGGTGGGAGTTGTGCTCATACATTTCAAGGCGCCTGGTGGTATCTCAGCTGCCATGTGTCAAACCTGAACGGACTGTATCATGGCGGACCGCATAGCTCTTTCGCCGATGGAATAAACTGGTTAAAGTTTAGAGGATATCACTATTCACTAAAACACAGTGAAATGAAGTTGAAGCCCGTTTCGCAGAATTGATGCCGCTCGGAAGTTGTTTTAACCTGTACTGTAGGAAGAACTACGTTATTTGTAAACACCTCAACCACTCGAGGAATAAAGTAGCTTTTTCGTCAATCGATTTTATTGTGGTTTAAGATGTTGAACAATATGATAAATCCTGTTGTTGGGGAGATGCTGACGAGGTAACTTATTGAATTCTTATCTAGAACATCATATTCTTTATATTAACTGGCATAATTCTTGGGCGCTGATTGGTCGAAAGCAGGCTATGAAAATTACTTATAGCCGTATTGCAACACAAGGCATCTTTCATAAAATGCTTTTCTAACTGTCGCGACATTGACATTTGACATTTGACATTTTGGGAGACATTTTCGACGAACACGTTCTTCAAAAATTCACTAGTGTGCATTTTGGTATTTTCAAATGTTCAGTGTTATTTTCGATCGTATTTGTCCATGATATACACTCTTGCTTGACGCCATAAAATGTCCAGACATTTTACAGTTAAAGAACTCGCTTCATTCCACGTTAGATTTGAACATTTCATGACGTCAGTCCTATGTTCTTTTAATCATTGTGTTTTCTAAACCCCGTCGTGTTTTATGGCAGTATAATATGGCTTTGGCTTCTTCAAGCCCGCAGACTAATCTTGAGAGCGGTCAGCGGCACGTTCTTAAACGGGACATTGAAGCTTGATATGAACATTGTTTTGGACTTCCCACTGGTATGATTGGAGTGTGAACTCTGTGTTTGTTACAAATGCGCAGCAATAGGAAAACATGTTTTAAAATACCATTTCAGTTAATATTCACTGAGAAACTAAGACAAAAAAGGATGTCCGTTTGTAGTTGACGATGAGTTTAAAGGGACACTGTCCTGATTTTAGCATGATTTGGGGAAGCTCAGAAACATATCTAGATCATAGGAAGTTGAACAATAATGGTTTAATTCTGTAGAATAGCACTCGACAAATGACAGGAACCCATTAGGAAGTGAGGATGACAAACGACAGCGAGGATGGAGATGGATTGCAATATGGATTTTTGAAAAAACGTCAGGATGTCAGTTTTTCAAAGTTTCAAATTTGGCTTGGAAATCTTTAAAATTTTGCAAAACTTTTGTTGCAGTATGGAATTTCTTGAAGAAATTGCTTTTTATCATTTAGTTAGAGTTTATTAAGTTGTTATTTCATAGATTTAGGGACCATTTCATGCATTTATAACAGTTTTGAGCAAATATACCGGGACAGTGTCCCTTTAAATACGAGTCATATGAGATCATAGGTGGAGAAAGTTACGCCATATCGTCACTTGTGAAATGATCGAAGGCCACGTATGTTATAGTTAATTATTACAGCTAGCATGCTAAGCTTTACATGTCAGTTCAACTGAAATCAATTTTGTCAAAGCATATCGGACACGATGGCTAGCGTCCTAAATCAAAGCCAATTAAATATTCGTAGCTGCTTTTCATATTTTTACGTTGTGTAGAACAAACAACAAAAGCTAAAAGAAAGCCCGTCTATACAGGACTGGAATGAAGAAAATAATATTGTAGTAAAGTTCATTGGAACGTGACTAAAGTTTGATTACATAATAGGGTTAGCCGGATTATGCCGGCATAATTTCGGGCATAATGCTATATCTAGAGCATCGGGCATAATGCCGGCATAATGATGATATTTTGCAGCATAATAGTGTTATGTTTCCAGTTTAGAAAGCCTTTGGATTAAAATAGAAACTCTATCTAGAGTATAGACTCGTTTCCAGTATGTCTTTACATAGTTGGAGGCCTGTCCTGATCAATACTTTGTGTGCTACCGTATTTTGACCAGTTTGGTTTATTAAATGTTTGACTGATAATTATAAGTTGTGTCTTTTAGCTATAGGGTGTTTATTTTATAGGGGTGCGGGAGGTGGGAACTTTTTTTTGAAGGGAAAAATTGTGAAATCTAACCAGCATAATTTGGAGCATAATACAACCATCCGAGCATAATTTTGAGCATAATGCCCTATTTTCAAGGGTGACGCCCAAAAGCATAATGCTCGATTTTACGAGCATAATCCGGCTAACCCTATTACATAACTATAGAACCGGAAATACGATATTTTGTTAAACACGTACGATAAATAATTAATCTCTCAGATTTTATTATGACACGATAACTTTTCGCTTGCCACCTGAAATAAATATAAGTTATGTTCTGATATGAAAAGATCCAAATTTAAAGCTGGGGGTTTCCACAGAATTTCTTTGCTCCTGGCATAAACTGAAAGCGAAAAAACATGCGATGTTGTGTTGCACGTGTCGGGCCGTCTGGCAAGATTTCAGCGCAACATGGAAAGTTACGCCAAATCGTCACGATACTCCGCCCGCACTTCCTAACCCATGGTTACCACTAGTTTGTTAAATAAAAAAATGCCTGACTCACCGCTTATTTGAATAGGGTTTGTCTCATTGAGATTTCCGGAAATATGCAGGCATTGCTTAGATGTTGGATTTTTGAGTGATTGATTTCCTGTTCTCTTATTCCATGCCAGTACGTGAAGGTCAGCAAAAAGCTACTTTCTTTTGTCAGTGTTTGTATATTGACGGCAAAACTGAACAAATCACGCGGAGTACAAAAACACTAAAACATTTATTCGGGACTTGAATTGTTTCAATGTTCCAGCTATAATCTTCATTCTGTTTCTATCTCGTAAAAATATTCTAAGAGGATTACTGCTGCGTCATCACATTAAACTACAAGGAAACATAACAAATCCAGTCTGGTAAGAAGTATAAAAACTTACTCAATATGTCAGTTCTTTATACGTTTGTCAAGTTATTACGAGAGAAAATTAATCATAAAAATAAACGAATATAAGGATTCTGTACTGAAATCTGTGATCTTGAAAATTAACAAAGTAATTATGCTTTGTTGATATTTTCAAGCAATTACCGGGCCACACCTTCTATTGTCAAGTTTGCGTTTACACGTCACAGGCAGACCATCCAATGTTTGAGTTGTCAGTGTTTATATTATTCAGGTCACCAACTACAGACTTACTGTGACGGTTGAGATTCGGTTCACTAGTTTAGATTTAAGAGTCAACTTGATCTGTATGGTTCAATAAAGTTTACAATAAATGTAATTGAGTCATGTGTGGTGTTATTTTGTCATCCTGGGCTGTTCAAGACGTTTTTTGGCGAGATTAAAAATATTGAATACATCACGCCCACCCACCCCAATTCGATTTTTGGTTCCATTTTGGCAAATCAATGTTACATTGCTATCAGGTTAATCCAAGGTGGATCGTTTGGTTAACAGCTTCGAAACAAACAAAGCCAAATTGACCATTAAATAATAATATTTGTTTTGACTTGAAGACTTGTCATTTGTTTGATTTGTAATATTAAGGTATTAATTGTAATATTAAGCCCACGGTAGATAACTTGTAGATTGAGTAAAGCGAGTAAATTGCCGAGCTGATCATACTGAGCAAAATCATTTTAATGACGAAATAAAAGCAGAATGCGCACACTGAAAGCCTCGACAAGTACGATAGCCGAGGATGGACTTCAGACTTCAGACTTCGGACTTCAGACTTCAGACTTTACTTTAGCCTAACATTTTCATGGCCACAATAGAGAGATAAATACTTAGACAGAGCTATGAAAAACCGCTAGTGTGGAAAATATTTATTGACGACGTGTTCTCTTTGTGGAACACCACTGAGCACAGACAAAATAGAATAATTTCTTGTTAAGGCAAATAGCTTTCATCCAACTATTAAATTTACGGCTGAAATCTCAGAGACAGAGATTACATTCTTGGACACAAAGTGTACAAAGGAGACAGATTTCAGAATGAATATATCCTTGACGTTACAAACCTATACCCTCATTTGTATGATTCACCTAACAGTACTAAGGTAGAAGGCCCACGGTGGTTAACTTCAGATGTATTCTATCTAATGGAGTTAGAAAAGTGATCTGCTTAATTTATAGATGAGACCATTGCATAAAAGTGCGGGAAGCTGTGCAATTATTAATTAAAAGCGACAAAACAGAGTGAAACTCAATAGAGGCAGAATCAATCCTCTCCCACCACAAATTATGCTTGCAATAACTCTTCGTGTGCTTTCATAATTGTCAACAGGTAACTTCGGCTTAAATGCAAGCCTTCTGGCTCAGTGGTCTTGAGTACTGCGCGGATGATTGATGAGAGGCCCTGTTTGGAACAAACAAATGTTTAAATAACATATTTAAGACCATTTAAAATAGCTTTTTAGTGATCTTTTCTGAGTAAATTGCCGAGCTGATCATAAAACATTTGTATAAAGCAAAAGCGTTTTAGTGAAGAAATACATAAAAGCAGAAAGCACAAGTCATCAGCTTTGCCCCATTAATCGTGCAAGTTAAACGAAGCAAAATATCCATTGTTTTAACTTTCGCAGATAACAAAGTAATATAAGTGCGGATTTTTCCTTTCTTTTTATCCAATTTGAGCTCTTGTATCCATCAGTATGTTTTTAAAAAGTCTAATGTTTGGATTATTTTCGATTCCCTGATAATAATTTGTTTTACTTATTTTAGTTTATTTCATTTTGTAGTTCAATTCTCGGTTTTCACTGTCACGCCATAAATAAAAAAATCGAAACCGTTCAATGAATGAAGTCAAGGAATTGACATGTCATAGATAATGAATAAATAAGGAATCAGTCCAAGTCTCAGGTCTGTGCGGTATTCCGTACTCGAGTTATTGTTCCACACAAATGTATAGAGCTCAGTATGGAAACGCCATGTTGGAGTCCCTCTGAGGGGCTCCAACATGGCCGCCGGAAATAGGAAAAAACATCTGGAGTTCACTTTTGCCAGAAAGGAGGTTTGTTTTCTCTTGTGAACTTTCGAATATTTAGATAAATATTTCTCCTTAAACTTAAATTGTTTAGAATGCTGAAAATCACCCGAAGAGTCATGTTTTAGATACGGAACAGCTCTGTCACGGCCGTTCTGCTGATGTCACGTACGATGAAAACTCGGACATTTAAACTGTTCTATTTTCAAAAGGAAGCATGGGATCGAGCTAAGAAATTGTGAAAATATATATATTTAGGTAATCTTTCCTTGAATGAAGGTAAAAATTCTGTAGGCCTCGCGGTTTTGAATTTTAGAATTTGATGACGTCACGTGAAAACCAAGGATATGATGAAACCACTTAGCCTCCTACGCAGACTTTATTTGGGGAGCCCGAAGAAAGTCTGCGTAGAAGGCTAGAAACCACTATGCTTAACTTTCTTTTTAAGAACACGTCGATATCAAAAGCATTCAATATCAAGGCCACAAAAATTTCTCCTTGCCACAGGAAAACCACAATATCCGGGAAATTCAAGAGAGCAAAACCGCGGATGAGTCAGCTTATTTGTTTTCTTTTTCTTTTTCTTTTTTACTGGTTAAGGGAAATTTATCATGTAAAGCTGAATAATCTTCATTTATGGTCAAACATTCTGCATTCTCCATATCACGTTTTCCTTGTTAACACCCCACAAAGATTAGTTTCGAAAACGGAAATTTCGACAATAAAAGCTAGGCTTATAACGCTTTTACTCAATGACTGCCGCTTGCTGCTGTTTCAAATAGTAAAGTTATACAATGATCTCACGTTTTCAAAAGCAGATCACTATTGCAATAATCTCCCTTCAATACAGCCTGAAAAATGTTAATTATTAAAAATTACTATTTGTCCCAAAATCAATTTTATACAATACAGTGGAAACCCGATTTCTCGTTCGGAAACAAAGGAAAACAAGGGGAACAATGATTGGTTCGAGAAATCGCGAGTTCGAAATATCGGGGGTAAAATTACAGTGAAACAAATCCAAGTGAAACGACTTTTGGTTCGAGTTATCGGGTTTCGTTTAAGAAGCATTTTGCCGCCAAACCTTGGGCAAGTAAACTTATAAATTAGCACAGTCTGTCAGTCTCGTTTCAATAGTATATTTATTCAATGATCTTCCTCTATAAAACAAGTAGTAATTTTGTAGAATAGAAACCGATTCTTACCGCAGGAAAACCACAATGTCCGGCAACATTATTGATCAGCAATGAGTCAGGATTTTTATTATTATTAATTTATTGTTGTCATCTTTTCTCATCCGTCATTCTATTTGGAGACACCACTGAATAAAACTTCTAGGACCACCTCAATTTCATGCAAATTGCATGATGTGGCAGAATATAATAATAAAAAAAATACATTCACATTCTGGAGACTAACTCGAAAACCTAACGGTTGATTTAGCCGCTAGACTCGTCATAATTTTATTTGGTATATATTACTTAAATTTTTGTAATATCAAACATGATATATTTTTTTCAATTATATCTAGTATTTTCTATTTGATCGAAATAAAGATTGTTTCTGTTGTTGTTCATATGGTAAAAATTTAAAAAAAAAACTAGACAGCATGAACACTTTTCCGGTGGGATTGATAAAGGAACACAAACAAAGTGACCTGACGCTTGACTCCAGCGAACATTTTAGAAAAATATAATGAGAAAAACTTTTAATTAAGACGAACTTTTAATATGCAAATTAAGCTACAGTACGTGCATCCACTGTTACGTTTTTCGAAAAAAAAAATTGATTTCTCTTACAAGATTACTTCGTCTTGCTGAATTTTCTCGGAGGTACCAACTAATTGAAAAACGAGATTAACAGAGACAAACCGCGATCAATGTGACTCCAACTATTTAGTCACTCTGTGGATAAAACTCTAAAAAGCTATTGAGCAGTACCTTCATGTGATACTGTTTATTATGCTATACAAGGTGGCTCTAACTTTTAGTCTGTGGATGAAACCCTAGTGTGTGACCATTCAAATGAAAGCTATTGAGCAGTACTTTCATGTGATACTGTTTATTATGCTATACAAGGTGGTTCTAACTTTTAAGTCTGTGGATGAAACCCTAGTGTGTGACCATTCAAATGAAAGCTATTGAGCAGTACTTTCATGTGATACTGTTTATTATGCTATACAAGGTGGTTCTAACTTTTAAGTCTGTGGATACGATGAAACCCTAGTGTGTGACCATTCAAATGAAAGCTATTGAGCAGTACCTTCATGTGATACTGTTTATTATGCTGTACAAGGTGGTTCTAACTTTGCAGTCTGTGGATGGAACCCTGGTGTGTCCCTGAGAAAAATGAGGGACTACTCGTAGTCTAGCGAAGTGACGGCCTTAACTGCAAGCCTTGAGAATTGTATTTATTTGAAACGTAATTTTTGGTTATAAAATCACAGACATTTGTAGCAACATATTACAAAACCCTGATGATTTTGTTTAGCTTTTTTGTCATAGCCAATCACAGCCCTGATTCGAAGCAACGGCCAAGACATTTTTTCTACCTTTTTTCCGCGTTTTTTATGAACATGGTTCGAGTGTCCGCTCTGTAATTGAAGTTACAAACATTTTGAAGGTTAATAGTTGTGTTTGTTTGTTTGTTTTTTGCTTGTAGTATGTACATGTCCTACACATGGGACAATGAAGAAAGAAATGCGTTATTTTAATTTTGCTTTGCAACAAAATGTTGATACGGTTTGTGTAAATAAAAAAGATACAGACTATAGACTACAAAAATGCACCCATGCAAATTTGAATTTCAGTTCTCGCATCCTTGGAATATATTGCATCACAAGAATGGGAACCAACAAAATATATACACAAAAATATGTCGTACAATATACGAACAATATATTCCGCCTTATCTAAATCAAAGTATATTCCTGCCACGAACTTATCACGTGCACGTGACGTAATCAAACTGTAAACTGGTTTCTGGTGAGGTACAGTTATGTGTAACAAGTCAAACCAAATAAATACTTTGATTTTTTCTCTCCCTGCATTGAAGCTTGAAACGGAGAGCTCTTGTACGAAAACTCGTCTTAAAATTCTGAAGTATCAGTTACGCAATGTTCCAGATCACTCCATTTTGTTTTCCGTTGAGTATTTTTTCCTTATGGTGGCAACGTTTGCATTCCTTAAAAGGTCATAAATCATAGATTATAAAAAAATCTCTGTCGTAATTATCGATCCTGTCCAGGAGCATATCACCTCCTGTCCTGTCTTATAGTTAATTATCGATCATGCTATTCATCATGCTTGTTTTCCCCAAATATAAATTTGGCAGGTTACCTATTTTCTATATTGGGTTTTCAGTAAAAGAAATATCAAGAAACCGACCACAGACAACGAGCTAAAAATGACCAGGTTAACCGCAATCCGCAATACTAACCGAACTGTCGACCCTGCGTCAGCATTAAAACAAGTGTTATATGATTCGTTGCTGTGACAGGACAGAAACTGCTTACTAAAGCGAGGTATAATGCAAATATTATTATTGAGTATGCGTTTCTTTTAGACCATCTAAATCCGGTTTTGGGGTCAATGATTCGATTTTTCGTTCCATCAGAGGCCTATAACTAGAGGTTTCCATCTAGCATTGCGCGCGGCCCATCAGATTCGCAGTTAGGCTATTTTTAGACATTTTCGCGCGAAACCAGCAGTCAATCACGCACCATGCATGAATATGGTCAGTGAACGCGCTCGCTCAACCATTTTGTTCAAGACGGTTGACAGTGAAATTTGAAAAGATGGCTAAAATTATTAAGTAAAAAACATTGGCCCTTCTAAATCAATCAAAAGTTAATTCTACTAAATAATGAACGAAGTTGGGAACGAAATATTTAATTGGAAATGCCTGTAAATATTAAATGTACAACTAATGCGGCTGAAAGAGCACTAAAGGCAGCCTGAAATTAATTTACGGGAAGATCCGAAAACCGCGGACATATAATTTTAATTCGTCCAAAGAATGAAAACCTGTTTACAACACAAGTTTAAGCTTAGTCTATTCAGTATTGTTACCTTGTATTTCGAAGAGGCTTGTCAATTCCAGCTGAATTAAGTTTTTACAATCAGCACAATAATAAATATCCACGGCAGTTCGTCAAGCGTTCGTGACGGTCAGATCACTTCACAGTGAAATTATCTTCGAAACTCTCTTTATTTCCATCCATGTAGATATTGAGGGTTTCCTTTGTTCTTACTTCAATGAACTTGGTTTTAAGTTCAGTTCGTTGCAACACAATTAAGTTTAAGCTTAATTCTGTAGTCGCGCAAGTTTTGCCCGCCGAAAAACAAGTGAAACCTTCGGCTGCGTATAACTGTCCGTTCAACTTGTAAAATTAATATAATGTTCAGCTCCACAATTATTTCGAATATTCCCATGTTAAGCTAAACCATCTGCACAATTTTCCAGAATATACGAAACTTTGGAGAGATTGAGCGAAGATTAATCCGCGGAGAAAACTTTTCATTCAACTTGCCAACTGGACAGCGCGCCAGTTTTGCCGCCGAATTCATACAAATCATGCTTCATTTAGATTGAACTGAAAAATCACTCAGTCGATATATAGTTTTACAAAAAGTATACCGAAGTTTGATCTAAATTTAGTGAAGTATTTAAATAATTATTACATTCTGCTGTGATGCTTTTCGCTTTTCCTTGGCCAAAGTTTCTGTCTTTGCGTAGCGCTCGCCGCATATCATTAAAAATGGTTCAACGTGATTGGCTGCTGGTTTCGCGCGAAAAATGTCTAAAATAGCTTAACTGCGAATCTGATGGGACAAGACTCAATACCAGAGATGGAAACCTCTAGTTATAGACCTCTGGTTCCATTGCATCCATCAGTGTGTTTTTCAAAAGTCTAATGTTTGGATTATTTTCGATTCCCTGATGATAAAATGATTTACTTATTTAAGTTCATTTTAAGTTTAGTTCAATATGATGAAACCACACGTCGCCGGATCAAAAGTATTCAATACAAAGGCCACAAAAATCAGTCCCTGCCACAGGAAAACCACAATGTCCGGGGACTTCAAGAGCTTATGCAAATGAAAATAAAACCATCAGCGATGAGCCAGCTTTTTTTTTTTTTTACTGATCAAGGAAAATTTATTTTGTAAAGCTGAATAATCTTCATTTGTGATCATACATTCTACATTCTACATCCTCCATGGCTCCATTTATGCAATGAGGCATTTTACCGCCAAACCTTGGACACCGGTAACAGCTCAAAGAATTGCATGGTCTGGCAAAACCAAACTTATTTTTTTCTTCATGCACATAGAAATGGGCATTTTACGCTGATCACTTGTTCCTTGTTGACCCACCACAGAGGTTCTTTCGCAAACGGAAATTACAATAAAAGCTAGGCTTGTAGTATGACTGCCGCTTGCTGTCTTCTCAAATAGTAAAGTTATACAATGATCTCAAGTCTCAAGTCTCGCTTCAATACAATAAAAATCTTACATATCATAAATGACCACTTGTCCAAAAATCAATTTTATACAGTAAAACAATTGTATTTTGCGCGACAAGAGAGGTTATGTTATCATGTTTTGTTTATTGAGGGTCTTTATTTTTAAGCAATTGCCTTCTACTATTGTGAAGTGGGATGATGAAATTCTGAGGCATATTACGCAATGTTCCAGATCACTCCATTTTGTTTTCCGTTGAGTATTTTTTCATTATGGCGGCAACATTTGCATTCCTTAAAAGGTCATAAATCATAGATTATAAAACATCGCTCTGTCGTAATTATCGATCATGTCTTGTAATCAATTATCGATCGTGCTATAAATCATGCTCATTTCCCCTAAATATAAATTTGGCAGGTTACCTATTTTTTATATTGGGTTGCAGTCAAAACTATCAAGAAAATGACCCAAGACAACGAGCTAAAAAGGAACAGGTTAACCGCAATCCGCAATACTAACCGAACTGTCGACCATGTGTCAGCATTAAAACAAATGTTATATGACTGATTCGTTGCTGTGACAGAACTGAAACTGATTTATAACTAAAGCGAGGTATGATGCAAATATGCAAATATTATTTAATGCGGCCAAAGAAAATGACAATCATATATTAGGACTGAGTATGCGTTTCTTTTAGACCATCTAAATCCGGTTTTTGCGATCAATTATTCGATTTTTGGTTCCATTTTGGCAAATCAATGTTACAATGCTATCAGGGTGATCCAAGGTGGATCGTTTTAGCTTCGAAACAAACAAAGCCAAATGTTGCCATTAAATAATAATATTTGTTTTGACTTGAAGCCTTGTTATTTGTATGATTTGTAATATTAACGGTGGATAACTTGTAGATTGAGTAAATTGAGTAAATTGCCGAGCTGATCATAAAAAGCAAAATCATTTTAATGACGAAATAAAAGCAGAATGCACACTGAAAGCCTCGGCAAGTGCGAAAGCCGAGGAGGGACTTCAGACTTCAGACTTCAGACTTCAGACTTCAGACTTCAGACTTCAGACTTCAGACTTCAGACTTCAGACTTCGGACTTCGGACTTCAGACTTCAGACTTTACTTTAGCCTAACATTTTCATGGCCACAATAGAGAGATAAATACTTAGACAGAGCTATGAAAAACCGCTAGTGTGGAAAATATTTATTGACGACGGGTTCTCTTTGTGGAACACCACTGAGCACAGACAAAATAGAATACTTTCTTGTTAAGGCAAATAGCTTTCATCCAACTATTAAATTTACGGCTGAAATCTCAGAGACAGAGATTACATTCTTGGACACAAAAGTGTACAAAGGAGACAGATTTCAGAAGGAATATATCCTTGACGTTACAAACCTACACCCTCCACTGGCGTCACGAAAGGAGAGGCGTTGAGACTTCTTAGAACAAATTCCTCAAAGACAACATTTGAAGAAAACATCACAAACTTCAAATCACGCCTGAAATGTAGAGGATATCCAGCTAGTGTTGTTGAAAAACACCTCTCAGAAGTAAAATTCTCAGATAGAAAAACAGCACTAGAACAGAAAAACAACACTGCACGTAAGAAAATACTACCCTAGCTTTGTAACATCACCCAGCATTGCCAAGCCTAAAGAACAAGATGGGGAAAGGCACATTATACAGGACCAAATCGACATCTGAAAGAAATATTTAAGGAGCCTCCCCTCATATCATATCGAAAAGGGAAATCCCTTAAAGACCAACTAGTAAGAGCTAAGCTATGAAGGCTTGAGAATATTATTTACGAACTAAAAGAGTTGCGCCGTAGGCCCGTCAAAACCTGAAGTCTGAAGTCTGAAGTCTGAAGTCCCTCCTCGGCTTTGGTACTACGACAAGTCATGCTTTGCCCCAGTAGTCGTTTAACTTTCGCAGATGAGAATTAAATTATTTACTTATTTTAGTTGATATTAATTTTTAGTTCAATATTATGTCAAAACGCTTTCTTTGCGTAAAAGAACACGTCGATCAAAGGCATTCAGAATATCAAGGTCACAAAAATCAGTCCTTGTCACTTGCCCCACGTCTGGGGAGAGAGCAGAACTTATGCAAATGAAAACAATACCGCCAGCTATGAGTCAGCTGATTTTTTTTTTTCACCGGGCTTTATATCGTATATATTTTCATTGACAAGTAATATTCATTTGTAGTCACGCATCATTCCATATAAGGCATTTTATCGGCACCAGCTCACCGAGCATGTCTGAAAAAACCCAACCCACAAGATTATTTCGCAAACGGAAGCAAGGGTTGTGGCTTTTCCTACTCAATGACACTTAAATGCTCCTTCAGTCGTTTCAAATAGTGAAGTTAAACAATGACGGAACGCTATAACAGCAGATCACTTTTACATTCTCGGTTCAATAGAGTAGAAATCTTAATTAACTATCATAAATGAATTATCGGTACAAAAATCGATTTTATACAGTAAAACAATTGCATTTTGCGCGCAAGAGAGATGATTATGTTATCACGTTTTGTTTATTTTTAAGCAATTACCTTCTACTATTGCAAAGTGGAACGACGTCATAGAATTCAGTCGCAATTGATTACATGCTCAGTCATTCGTTAAAAAGGAAGCATCAAGATTTAATAAATCAGGAATAAGGAAGAACAAAAATCAGTGCTCCAAACCCCGGGGCTCCAAATCAACACAGATTAATGTTTATTTTCCGTTGTTAGGTTGGATCGTTCGGTAATATCGTCAAGAGCCTTACAAATACTGAAATAAAGCACGTAATAGTTTAGAGGTCAAGTCTGATAAAGGATATGGAAATTAAGATATATTCCCGTCTGAAATACGGATTAAGGATTTAAAAAACCGCGAGACACACGACTGAACACTTCGATTGTGAGTGACAGGCCCATGATTTGATTATTAATTCTTATTGCATAGAATGGAAGTTAATATGAGCAGTGAGTTGTTTTTAAAGATTTGATATCAATACATTGCCTGTAGCACGTACAGTTTAAGCGGTATGACGGTTAATTAACTGTTAAGGTTTTAAAGACAATTAGTCCAAAAGAGGCACGGCTAAAGCTTTTGTTTCCCTCCCACGATCAATTACGTAAAAGGAAGCTTGCTAAATCCGTCCGCCGACATGCCTTCATGATTGTCTGTAGTAAAGTAAGTATTCAAACCAAACAATTTGCAATTAATAACGTCCCTACTTATTCACCTTTGTGTCCATTGCATGTAATTGTCTTCAGGAATGATTTTGTATTTTACCCGCTGTTGCACAGCATCACAATTGTCATTCTTTGTACACAGACCGTTCACGCGCTGGCTTTCATGAGAACATGAATAAAAATGCGCTCAATCGCACTAATTAATCCGTGTATATCAGATTTATCTCTTCTTGTTCCCCCTCTTCTTTGTCAGAGGCACCCAACGGATCGTTTCGGTGGAATATCTGTTCGGAAGGTCTATAATCGTCTCGGATATTCGGTAGGGAAATGTCATCTCGAGCTTTCTTAATATGGGAAAATTAATGCCTTTTGTTTCCGGAGTTATAAAAATGTCGTTTTGCGTACAAAAAAGGTCAGCTAGGATTTTCGGAAAGGCAAAAACAGCTAATTGCATAAATTTGGGTAATAAGATTTCAATCCCTAAAAGTCTCTACAGTTTAAAAGTTCGGCTAACGTATCCGAACATATTTTTCTTACCTTTTACAAATAATCCATTAACCTGCACAAAAAGCGCAGTTATTACATAAACACGACGTTCCGACACCTACAGGACAATTTTGCGCTGCCCCTTCTTTGTCTTCACGTCGACATGAACGTGAGTGTTTCCTTGTTTTAAGAGCAGACTATTTAGAGATATAGATAGGCAGATATGGACAATTTTCAGCATTCGATATAAGTAACACAAAATATTCCTTTTACACAAGGAAAGCACAGTATCTGGGACCAGCAATGAGTCAGCTGAATTTAAATTAATGGTCAGGGAATTGTATACCACGTCAGTCAAATCTGAGACATTCATTTATCGTCGTCTGTCATTCTAAAAAAAATATAAGAAGCATTTTGCCGCCAAACCTTGGGGCAAGGAAACTTATAAATTAGCATAGTCTGGGAGACCCAAAAGAGACAGCTGCAGCTGCGGGTATCATTATCAATGCTACACGTTTTGCAAATTAAAACGTTGATTCCCTGTGGTAGCCGGTTGGACTTAACCATATTTCAGCCATATCAAATGCCCTGTCAATTCTAACGTGTTCCATATCTACAAAGCAAATGATATTTTTCCCAGGAATAAATGAAAGCTTATAAAAATTGATCTGACCCATAGCCGTTCTCGCTACTTTTTTTAACTTTTTAATGACTCATTTTTCCGTTTCAAATACTTTGCGAGAGCTGCTACATGGCCAGATTTATGCAATGATCTACCTTTATAAGACATGTACTGCACTGATAGAAATCTTTAATACAGTAGAAATGTTATAAATGACATAGACATTATTTGGCTCGAGGTCATGGCGTCCGGCCAGACCTAACTCGGTCAATACGCATTTTATCATATGATCACATTTCACCATTCCCTTGATCTAGTTTTACTGCAGGAAAAATAAGGCACGTTCGAGCGGGGGTGGACAGTTCTTACCGTACTCGCTTACGTCAACCCGTCCAGCCCTACACACCTACGTCACGGATGGTGAATCTTGAAAAAAGTGGCCAATTTTTTCAAGTTTACCATTCGCGATCCGTCTTAATCTTCTCCATCCTCAACCATCCTTGTTCCTGTTTGATTTACTATCGCCTCTTTGGTGTTTTTCTACCTTAGTAAACTATTATTTTGAGGCTTTCTTCAATTTGAAGGTGATTTTGCTCTTCGCAAAAATGACTTAAAATATCGTGACATAGCTCCTTTAACTCGCAGTACTCTTTCTTATAGTATTGCGTTAGCGAGGTCGTACAGTCATATGACAAATAATCAATATAAAAACAATTCTTAGCGCAGGGAAACCACAGCCGGCAACGTTAAGGAAATTTAATTATCCAAGTATTAACAATGAGTCAGGATGTTTTATTATTGTTATTAGTTATTCGTAGTTAATAGAGGGAAATGGTTATGAAGCCCGACAAACTTCATAGGAGCAAACAAAGACGCCAAGATTTATGTTGGAAGGTCCACGACTGTGCACAATCACTTTGTTTTGCGATGGTTGAATTACGTAATCGCAACGCACGGTTTCTATGGGTTAATTGCTTGAACACACGTAACCACCTATTGTATTTTGTCGGTTTTGTGCAAGGTTAAGGCTAAAACAGCGAACAAAAATATACAACAAAGAACTTTGCCGGGCTTCATAACCATTTGCTTCTATTAACGGTGCTTTGATGTTGTCGTTTTTTCTCATCTGTTATTCTACTCGGAAACCGACTTGATAACACTGTTAGGACAAACGCAAGCTCATGCAACGGCTGCGTGATCTAGCAGAATGAAAAAGGGCATTCATATAGTATAAATTTATCTTAGTATAAAACTACAGGCCTGGAAACCAAAATTTACACTGATGCATACATAAGACTGGGCTCGAATGCAGAGCCCAGTATCGCGTTGAGTGGAGGAATCTAGTCGATGCCTTATGCACAACAGAGGAGCGAAGGGGATAAGACAGCAGAAAGCAGGCACACATTTTCTTTCCCGGAGGTATTAGTAAAGGAATGCCGAAAGTGGCCTGACTCTTGACTCCAGCGAGTGTTTCGATCAGCAAAATATCATGACAATTTTCAATTAAGACGCCCGTTTTTGCAAATACATATAGGTGTTATTGAACTAATGGCTTTTTAAAACTTTGCTGATAAATTATAATGCAACTATTCTTGGCTAACGCACGTGCTCCAAAATTAAGCATATTCTTGCATTTTTCAGGCCACTTTGCCAAAAGTTTAACCATAATTGTCCACCAGACATCCGGCGTTCAATGCTTTATAAAAGGAATTCGGATTGCTCAGGGAACCAATCAGAATGCTCCTTTTCATCGCGGAGCAGTTTGCCATACGTGCAGTACGTGCAGCCATTGCTCTGTATTTCGAAGAAAAAAATATTGATTTGTCTTACAAAATTACTTCTTCTTGTTTAATTTTCTTGGAAGTACTGACAATTGAAAATAACGTATAAGGATATATTTTGTCTTACAAGTCCACCTGCTGCAATCTTAAGCCTTTTACAGTTCCAGAGATAAAACGCAAGTCAATTAATTTGATTCACACTTTTTTGTGTGGATAAAACTATATGGTGTGACCATTCAAATGAAAGCTTACGTGGCACTGTCTGTGAGTCAGCATTTTGCAAAATATTCCATCTCTTGCACTCATATGAGCATAATGAGGTGAAAGTTCTTGGATTTCATCACAGTAGTAAATTGTCCTCCATTTCTCTATTTCATTTTTATTTTAAAGGCAAAGAATGGATTGTCCAATTGTCCAATATACGCACACGAAAAATGGTTGAGTGAAACAATGATTCGGAATATGTCATCATGATTCAGGAATTTTTCTGCCGTTTGTGAATCGACCTACTGGAAGCCTTTCCGAACTGTATTTATTTGAAACGTTATTTTTTGGTTCTAAAATCACAGACATTTATAGCAGCCTATGTCAAAACCCTGCGGATAATTTTGTTTCGTTGTTTTTTCATGGAACAGCAGAGTTTGTCAATAACAAATTAAAGTTTAAAAAGGATATTGTCTTTACAACAGGAAAAGCAATCCTAATGAATTTCACCTCATTTTAATTAGTCAGCAAGAAAGCAAGAAACTCGCTTTTAATTGAACAAAAACTAACACAAACAAACATTTTGATGAATAAAGCTTGACGTACGTTCGAATAGTGGTGTTTGTTTTTTGTTAGTTTGTTTGTTTGTTTGTTTGTTTGTTTGTTTGTTTTTTACTGTGATTAAGAAAGAAATGCGTTATTTTAATTTTGCTTTGCAAAAGAATGTCAATAAGGATAGAGGCTACACAAATAATGCGTCTATGCAAATTATCACATTCAAAAGAATAAGAACATAATACTTTTTAAAACATAGAAATGCGATACAATATAATAATACAATATATGAACTTATCTAAAACAATAGGAATGGCACGTGTAAAAAGCTGTCAATGATGTTCCTGTCACGAATTAAGCACGTGCACTTGACGTAAATCAAAGTCTAAACTGATTCCTGGTGAGATTAAAGTATGTGTAACAAGTCGAAATAAATATTTAGAAATGCTTTGATCGTTTTTCTAGCTGCATTGAAGCTTCGAAAACGGAGAACCCTTGTAAGAAAATTCGTTTAAAAAAATCTGATGCACAAATTACACAATGTTCCAGATCACGCTGTTGTGTTCCGTTGAGTATTTTTTTCTCGTGGCAACGTTGCAATCCTTAAAAGGTCATAAATTTGTAGTGAAAACACATAAACACATCCCTTCAGCTGAATTGTCGGTCATCGATAGCGTTACACGTGCTATAAATCATTCTCGTTTTCCCTAAAAATAAATCTATTAGGGCAGGTACTATTTTTATATTGGGTTTCAGTCAAAATGTTTCAGTCAAAATGTTTCAGTCAAAATGGTCAAGAAACGACCGCCAGACAACGAGCTAAAAATATGACCAGGTTAACCGCAATCCGCAATACTACTGTCGACCCTGCGTCATCATTAAAACAGATATTATATATGATTCGTTGCTGTAACAGAACAGAATCGAAACTGATAACTAAAGCGATATGCACATTTTATTTAATGCAGCTAAAGAACATGACAATGTTGTATCAGTGTATAATTAGTTTTCAACCCGATATTCGCTTTGTTATTTCTTGTAGGCTGTAGTCTGTAGATATTTTTCATCGGTTATGTATAAATATGTATAAATAGGGAAATATATGACGTTGATAAAAAAAAAAGTAAGGATGTGAAAGTACAGTATTTCTGAAAAGTTATTTATGTCATACTGAATGTCAAGATTGTTGACGTGTTTTAGCACATAAGTTTTTAAACTACTTTCAAAAAATACTTATGTTGGAGGACCTTCACAAAATATTTCTGGTGGTTAACGTGTTTTAACACATGATTAAAAATATCTCTGTTGGAGGACCTTAAAAATATACTTCTGTTGCTTGACGTGTTTTGGAGGACTTTCAGTTTCTAACTGAAAAATGATAGAAGTAACCTGACAACATTTGAAATCATCCTTTACACAAATCCAAAGCTACTGAAAAAATCATTTAGAAATAAGTTAATATTAACTTTGGTACATCCCGTACGAAATAAAACTACAGAATGACGTTAGGCATGAGATGCCAGTGTGAATTAAAACTATGTTAATGGCTGCTCAACGCAATTTAATGAAACTTGTTACAGTGAGTTATAACTCTAAAATAGAATATTTGTTCTGAATATTAGATATATAAAGTAATTTGCTTGGGAGTGGGTGAAAATGTTTGAACTTTGATGAAGTTTGACGCAAGTAAACGGTGGCGATTGTGTTAAATGTTCATTGAAGCGTTTAGAACGTGTGCCTTTTTGGAAACATTTGCGTGCGACAAACAAAGTGCGTTTTTGTTGACCACTGACGTCACAATAGAACAGGATGTGTAGTTCAGTAAACTCAACGCGTAACTGGAAGAGCCATTGACAGAGCACTTCACTAGCTTTCGTAATACGACTTATTCCGGTTCACGTTCAGTATAAGGCGTTCAACAGAACCTTTAACAGAAACTTTAACACAGCACAATAAAATGTCAAGGACGCACATTACGCAAAACGTTGCCTCTGTAAAAGACTAATGCATTCAAGGGCCCTTTGCACAACAACGTGTTACAACAAATGTAGACAGTATTTTACTCCGATTTACTCCGATTGCTACGATTAAAAAGTTCCTCGCCGAGAGAGGATTCAGTCTTATTTGCTTGTCCATTTCATCTATCGTGATATACTCTCCACAGTTCACTTCCCATATATAATGTGGTCGACTTTTGATATTCATCAATGTCAGCAGAACATTGTTTGTTTCACATCACGGAATTATATAAATTATGCATACGTGAAGAAGCGGTTGAACTAGTTATAATCATTTATGTAGTGACGTAGGTTCCACTCCCACGCTGGTGCAGATAAGAAGACGTTAGTCGATTGGAGATTGGAATCATTTGACACATCACACAATGGAGGGAAAGACAGTCCTCACTGCCTCCGTATCTGGAACCTTTAGTCGACTAGATCCCAAGGAACCAGAGGTTAGTTGCTTAGAATTCATTCTCAGATACTGTGAGAGAAACTGAACAATAGAGAAAACCGCCGTGGATTGCCGTAATGTTTTTTGAAATAACGATACATATGTGCTAAGACACGTATTGGTTGTTTATCAGAAGCGATTGTTAAGTCGAATACTGTCAACCGACGGCAGGTTATTAAAACTCCTGGCTGCTAATTTACAATAATGTATATATATAATCTCTTCTCTTCTGCCAACGATCAACCGTTGCGGTTTGCTATCGTCGTATTATAATAAGTGTATAGCCTCGGTTTTAATCCATTGGAAAATTTTCCCTTTCGTGCACTGCAAAGCCGAGTCGAAGGAAGTCAAGGAATGGTTAGGAATTGTTGAGACTTTTTCGACATTTTCTTTAGGCATGCAAGGACTGCGCGAAATACAGCGTCTGTATATGTGCCGTCAAACCGGGATGTGATAATATGAGTGACATTTTTGAAATAGTTACAATTCTGAAACGTATTTCTTAATGTTGATCAGTTGATGTGCTGTGTTCACACAGTTACTTTTTTCGGATTTCAATACGCTTGTCTGTATTAAAGATCGGATCAAAACGGGTTACAGACACATCGTATTCCGTGCAATGTTTATCACCTTTACAAACTGGCAGAGCTTATTTACAATGAAATGCATGGTCAAATTCTACTCAAGATCAGGTCTAAATTAAATCAATATGATGAGTTGCCAACTTCCTTCTTATCGACACTACACCGTACACCTGTCAATTCAAAACAGGGTAGCACTGGTATTTATCGGTATTTATCGTGACTGCAACTGTTAGACACGCTAGTGAGTTTTCGACAATCAAGTGATAATATGCTTTCGATTTTCTTTAAACCTTGCAGGAATACAAAATTACCGTTGTCTATAGAGATGGCACCAAGGTTCTACTTCGAAAGAAGTACGAAGACTTTGTCGACTTACAAGTAAGTTTGATCATGGTATGATCTTTTCCTATTGTTAAAAGTTTGCTTCTATTTAGATTTTCCGGTATGAAACAAACAACGCTTTCTCGTTTTATAATAACAAAACCCGCATTAAATCTCATTGTTATCATGACTTATGGCAAACAAATGTCTTAATATTTGCTATGGATGTCTTTGACTTAATTTCAAGATGATCGTCGTTCCTTGCGAAAGAATCGGTATCAACCGATGCATTTTCGAGGAAATAGAGGAAGGAAGTCATAAACTATATATGATATCCGGATCCGGCTCAGACGGTGATAAGGAAAATAATGTCAAGCCTCTGACAAAGATCATCAAACATTTGCAGTATTGCAATGTAATGGTGGACATTAGAAAAAAAAATCACCAAAACCTGCTAAAAACATTCTTTGTATATTTCCTTCACAGAATAACAAATGATAAATTACAATTTTAGTGAGCTTTCAAAAAAGTAGTTTCCTCCTCATGAAAACCTAGGTACTGGGAAGCTCGATAGCTAGTCTTCCTTTGAATAAACTTGAATCCGCAAAGCCGGGTACTGCGCAAACACTCGCTGACTTTCTATCAATTGCAGGTTAAGGTTTACGACTTACTCAAGCAAAAGGGCGGTTATTCAAGAAAGACGTCAAGAACTCTTATTTCCAGCTTGCCAGGTGGGTTTCTTGAATTAGCCGACCTAGACGATTTTAATCCTTTTAATCCCAAAAGCACCCAGCTTCAATATTGAAAAATTAATATTCCCAAATTTCATTCTTCACAATACCGAAAATTGAATTTACTTCTCAATAGCTTTCGTTTGAATGGTCAAACACTAGATTTTCGTCTACAGACACGACAGTTAGAACCACGTTAATTGAAGCTGAGATTGGAATCTGGGAATAAAAAAAGGCAACTAGTTTTAGGTGGCTGTAGACCGTTGTCAGGCGATTTTAGATGACGTGAGCACCTACTAACTGGCCTCAGTCGAGTTCATCAACTAATCAGAGGATTTTTCCTTGCAGAAAATAACTCAGCACTTTCCAGAATTCTCTTCAAAGACAGTGATTTGAAAAAGATGGGGCGAATGGAAGAGTTTATTAAGGTAACTGCAGGCACTATCACGGGGATTTTGCTGATTTGTTTGGCCAAAATTATGACCGTAATTAGTTTTTAGCTATATTTCTAAGACAAAAGGAGAGAACTTTAAAAAGAGATCAAAAGCCTCTACATGGGTAACTCGTGATAGCACTCCCTTTATAGCTTCAGTACACTAGTATAGTAATTTTCTAACAAAACTGGACCATTATTTTGAGGTTGCCATTGATGTAAATATGTATTTTGGCTTTTTTAAACCAACCAAGTATACAAGCGACCAAAATTGCGATCTAATTAGTTACAATACAACTGGCAAATCCTTCAATCCATTTTTTTCGTTTTTTTTTTATTTATTTAATTTTTTACAGGAGCTGTTAACCCTTCCAACTGTGGTGAGAGAATCAGAGGCTATCAGGACATTTTTCGGTATCTTGGGTGGGCAACAACATGAAGTAATCGAACAGTGAGTTCATCACATATATACCTGCTTTCATGCCTCAATTTGAAGAAATTAACAAACTCAGGAGCTGACAACAATTATTATCTTGCAGTTCCCCGCAGGAAGAGGAATTGAAAAAAGACCTTAAAGTGGCTGAAATTTTAAGCGGTAAGGAATATAGACTTGCTTGGATGCACCTGAACATATCTTGTTAGTTATATCAATCATCATGTCATCCAACGATATACGTGTAATAGAGTGGAGTTGTTATCCTGCAAAACTGGTCCTTTTAATTGTCATCAACTATTTCATCATCATTTCATATCGTTTGATGACCACGAGTGATTGTTGCCATTAACTGCTTTAGAGGCTCAAAAATAAAACAAGAGTATTACCGTTTTCTACAAAAGCTAGTTTTATTTCGGAAATTATGTCAAACGAGAACCTTACATAGCCTTGTGTTTCTGGAAAGAAACTGTAAGTAATAAGTAAGTAAGTAATGTCTTTATTTTGAGAGGGTAGCACGTAATAGCCAGGCCAATAAACGTATGGCCCTCTAATAAAAACTCTAAAAACTAGTGATATTTAAAATACTATTTACAATACTGAATTAATAAGAAATTTACAATAAAAATGCTTAAAATACAATGATAAAAATCTAACTTTAAAATACAAATGATTACAATATACTAATATTAAAATAAATTTCTATAAATTCCTCTTTTAGGACGAGATCCACTCAGACCTAAACCTCAACAAAGTCCATTAGCAAAGCGAAATCCAAAGTATAGTTCGTCCTGGATTCCGGAAGACCTGCATGTCCTCAGCGAGGAAGCAAGAGAACATCTTTATAAAAAATTGAACAGACTAAATGAAAGGCGTCCAAGTAAAGAAATTCCAACGTTACCTGGTAGAAAGAGAACTTCCTCCGTCGATGATGAAGTGTTGGATAAAAAAGTGGCTCCTAAAAGGCCAGGCTTGAGGAGGAGGCCATTTACTGTTGGTATTGATGTTGGTCTCAGCGACTTGCTTAAGGAAAGTGTTGAATTGGAGGCAAGGCAAGACGACTCCAAGCGCTCACAAACTATCGTACCTCCACCCGATGCTTATGATGGATTAAGCAATCAGCAATCCGGGAGTGATGAGAGCATTTCAGTACAGGGTGACAGTTCAGCCGTCGACTCTGGCTATTCCGAAGTGGAGGAGACTCGCTCTAGAAAGACCTCATTCCAATTTGGTGCACAAAACAAGCCTGGAAGAGCGACCCCCAATAGGACAAAGTATGTTGTTATGTCGTCATTCCTTGGAGAGGGAAGCGGTGAGGTGTCTCTGGAAGAAGGCGAGGAAGTTGAGGTGCTGGAAAAAGAGTCCACCGGTTGGTGGTATGTTAAAAATGATTTCTGCGAGGGGTGGGCACCGAGCGCTTTTCTTGCAGTTGATGGAAGATCGCGGTCTCCATCTCCGGAGTCCCCACCAAGTCAGCCCCAGATTTTAGACAATCCGGATCAGTCTTACCAAATCGAAGAAAAGTTGGATTCCTACACAGACGATAAGGAGGATGAGAAAAGACTTCTCCCGCAAGGACAAGAGAAGGTAGTTATTATTTCCATGCATTAAGTGACAGATTTGAATTAATTGGCATGATGCACTAACTTAAAATAAAAAAAATTAAGTATACTACAAGCAGGCAGTTAACTGATGTGATTCAGAGAACGTGGTTTCCTTTTGCGTCACAGGAATAGTTATAACGTGTTTGATATTATTGTTTGTAAACCACAAACTCCGGAAAAGAGAAAATGTATTCTGCATTGTTCATATACACTGCATTGTTTATAAACGTTTGTGCAAAAGCTGTCTTATCCATTTGTCAAACATCTCGCGTGAGCCGAGTGAGTTCACTTGTAACAATAAGGATAAAAACATGTGCTTAGTCACGGAATGGTAATTGTGCTCAGTGTCACCTGTGGGGTCGATACATAATTTGTCTTTGAGAGATACCGAGTTGGATATTGTACCTGAGCACTCTATCGTGCAATACATTATTAAAATGACAAAGATATAAAATTATGAATTCGCAAACTGGTTGAATTCATTGAAAGATTGCACGCGAAATGTACTTTCAGTAATATTTTCCATCTGTAGAAAATCATCCACATAACCAAAGTTCCCTTCTGTCGCGTCGAAGGAACCCATGTTGAATAAAGTCGTCAACAAGTGATCGTGACCGCAGGCGATCAACGTGATACAATAATTATTGTTCATGGGAAAGGGCAACACAAAAAATGGTGTCAAAGCCTTTCGATCTTGTTCAAAAACTTTTAAAATTGTTGCAAAGGCCGGCGATCAACGTATAGCTATCCGGTTTGGACACTTGTAGCACCTAAACTGAGCACGTTAGGCCTATTTTTTGAAAGAGGAGACGATTAGCTAACTTTAAAAAGTGAACTTGAGTTAGTGTAAATGTCATTGCGTTCGAAGTGAGGTCAATTGAAACAATGTTTTAAGAAGTTTTTTTTATTTTAAGAATTTTTCAAAGATCGTTAAACAGTCCAAATTGATCGGTCTACAATTCCGTATTTAAATCCTCCGTCACAAGAAAAAATGCTTACTTTAAAGAATTACGTCACGGAAGGTACATCTCGAAAACTTCAGCCCACATGTTTCAAGTTCTTCGTGCGCAAACTGTTACAATCTTCCCGAATCTTAACCACCTATCTCCTTGTTGGTTTATTATTACCTCTTTGGTGTTTTTGTACCTAAGTGAAATATTATTTTGAGGTGTCTCGGTATAAAGGCGGATATTGCACATATCATGTATCTTGGGTTAATTCCTTCACGCAGCATAATTTTATGACTGGCAACGGTTGTGACGTGATTATGAAAACAAACAAACATAGCCAAAATAGGTAAGCACTTAAAATCAAAACACTGTGAGTGGTATACACGTAAAATGACTGACGCCATTTCCTCGCATGAAGTGGTATGCGGTATCACGAAAGCGTAGGCGACATTATATAAGACCGGCTCATCTTGTTTCCTTTTTCAGTCTCTGGATCGAAACGTTGCGAAAGCACCTCAGACGAAACCGACCGAAATGAACCGACGAGCCAAGTTCCTGACAGTTGAAGGAATCCAGAAGCGAAAGAATCCCGACAAAAACTACGTAAGTGAAATGAAACTGTTTCTTTTTTATCTCGCCTCGGCATCTCCTAAAGCTGTTGAGATTAAATTGGTTTAAGCGCATTGGCACTTTGACATGATCAGTGATATGATGTAGTGATACTAGAAACTATTTGGAATGTCTCATATTTGGGTTTTACGTATCGCTTAAGACAGGCATAATATAAAAAGCTATACGAAACATATTATTGTTTTGTTTAAACTATATTGAATTGACTACCTTCGCGTCCATTGTCTCTTACTGTGCTTTGTGAGCTTTGCATGAACACAAATTAAATCTTAACGTTACTTTAAACAGTATCCTGAATGCTGTCAAGAAAACGTTGAAAATCAACTCGAACAAAATTCCATTTCTCTAACTGACTGTTAGTCTCCTACGCAGCCGTTGCGTGACGACACAAATAACGGCTGCGTTGGAGACTAACTGACTGTCGGACTAGCCAAAATCCAACGATATTACATCAAATGCTAATTTTGTAACAGACATAAACATTTGCACTGGTTTTATGCTCTCGATGATCGTTGAAAACTACATGCATAGAAAACAACTCGTGCACACATAAACGTATTTAACGAACGAAGAAGAGGGCAAGATGACGAAATAATTGCTTTGGTTTTGGTTTTGGTTTTGGTATCTTATTTATTATTATTATTATTTTTAATCTTATTTCCTGTACATTGAAATGCCAAAAGTGTGTAAATTACTCAATGAATATATTCCTCGACTCTTTCTTCTTCAGGTTTATATTCTCAAAGTGGTGTGGTGTGACGGAAACATTAATATAATCTACAGGACATGCAGTGATTTTTTCTTTCTTCAGGTAAAGAAAAATAACCATTAAACACGCAAATGATTTCCATGAGTTACTATTGGTGCGGCGTTTTGTTGCCTCTACGTCATTGTATTGTATGTCTTCAGTCATTAGGGATGTTGCCTCTCAGGCAAATATGTATAATTCGGGTTGTTTTGGAGTCTAATATAAGCAAACGGAAAGGCTAATATAACATCGGAGCGTGGTTCCATCAAACGCATTATTTTGATGTTAAGTGCTCATTGTCTTTTACAAGCATGTAATGCCATGTCATCCCTTGTTAGCAACCTTAATACCCTGAAGCTAATCTGTTAACCTGTCATGATCGGCATGATACACACGTGATGCACACGTGAAACACATTTGTTGACATGTCATGATTAGCATGATACCCACGTGAAACACACGTGTGGTGAATATATAATAACGCGAAGTCATACAGTATCTCTTCAAAACAAGTGTATTACCATTTATCAGGGACAATCTGAATGATTTAGAGGTTTAAAACAAACAAAAGTAGTAGAAAATAAATAAATTAACCCAATGAAACCCAATGAAATTGCATCTTTGTTTATTTGTTTGTTTCATTGTTTGTTTGTTGCTCAAAAGGCAACGTCACTTTTACAAAAACCTGAAATACCTAATGCGTAGATATTTTCTTATCATCATCATGACAAAGTTAAATTTTATACAATAACATTTATAAACAATTATAACATATTTGACTTTCTTTGTTCTATAATTTCTTTAGGAAAACCTCAGAAAAGAATGTCCGACCGCCATTGGAAAGGAAATCCCTGCGCTAAAAGGTAACAAAATGTTCAAAGCAACCCTAAATATTTTAAATATTTTTTATTTTTTTATATTTTTATTTCCATCCATCGCTAAGTTCCCTTGCAATGGTAAACAATACTACCCGGTCCATTCAAAATTTATATAAATTATATAATTCAGAAGAAATAGTTAATTGTTATTTATTTTTTCCAGGGAGGAAATTTACTGAAAATTGCCAGTTCTGCTTCAAGATGGAACATGTAAAAGACAAAAGTTCATGAACCAGTTTTGTCATGTAAGTCAGTATGCATTTATAAGTTATTGCTAACTAGATTGTTGCAAAATAGAAGTGTGTTTATCTATTTGTGAAAAAGTGTCATGGAAACAAGCTTGAATTAATTTTTATTTTTTCTATTTTTTTTTCAGGAACTTGTCAACGCACCTGACAATATTTCAAAATGTAAAGCTGTCATGGGCTTTTGTAGGTCTCGCCCCAGTGATGTTCTTCCTCATGCAGAGTGAGTAGTTGGCCTCGTTTCTTTTTATAAACTTTCTTTAATTTCAAGGACTATAATTTAAAATTCATCTTTATGCATGGCCGTGTATCTGTAATATGAAGGAGAAAGTAAAAATTATAAGAACCTGAATTCATTTGCCAAATATGTTAATGTTTTGTTATTCGTTGTTATTCGTTGCTTTATTAATGTATTTATATCTGTCATCCGTTCATGACAGATATCCTACGGTATATTTAGTTTGCCATATTTAGAATTGCACTCAAGTAGACGCTTTTCGAGTCTCAGGAATGCATGAAATGGTGTTTTAGAGTGTGAAATCAAATAAATTTTCCGAGATAGCATGCCCCGGACCCCCCCCCCCCCCCCCCTCCCCTCCCCTTCAGAAAATCCTGAATCCGCTCCTACATTGAAATCTCTAAAGAGAACGATTCGGCTAAGTACGTATCAGCGATATTTGGCGCGATTTCGCAGGATTTGTGATGCTTTTTGAATAACATTCTTATAAATCCTTGGTTTCTTCTCAGGCCTGCAAAGAATGATGGAAAGACTACAGAAAGTAAGTCTTTTCAGCAAGTTGTAATTTCTTGTTGTCGACTCATTGGCATTTACAATTACTTGGGGACATTTTATTTTAATAAAATGGTAATATAATCTGTATAATTGTGTTATAGACGAGACTTGTTGTCAGAATGTTCAGATCTCTGGACCAGTGGTGTTTGAGCAATATATTGTGACCGCTGACTACAAAAAGAAGAACAAGAATGACATCTCACTGACTGCTGGTGACATCGTTGACGTCATTGAAAGAAATGATTACGGTGAGAATAATGGAAAAGTCATCAATTTACCAAATCATGATTTATTTGAACCAAATGCCATCCGCAGATATGCGGATAATGCCATGTCACGATATTTTAAGCTATTTTTGCGAAGTGCAAAATCACCTTCAAATTGAAGAAAGCCTCAAAATAATAGTTTACTAAGGTAGAAAAAACACCAAAGAGGTGATACTAAACCAAACAGGAACAAGGATGGTTGAGGATGGAGAAGATTAAGACGGATTGCGAAAGGCGAACTTGAAAAAATTGGCCAATTTTTTCAAGATGCGCCATCCGTGACGTAGCTCCTTTAATATTGTCCCGAGGGACATGATTATTTACCTTTCATTTTTTCGCCCGCGCTATCTTCTAAATTGTTTTTTATTGTTTTCTTTCCAAGGTTGGTGGCTTGTTGACCGAGAGGGAGAGTTGGGATGGGCTCCTGCATCTCATCTTGAGCCCACGGATGATGGGTTGGAGATCACCACAGCAAGAACCTTTGCACCTGGAAAAGGTAAGCTTGGGGTGGCTTCAATAATATCAAAAAAGTTTATTATAGAAGAACAGTTTTGGAACGAAATAGGTTAAGGACTTGTTGGGAAAATCATTATACCAGTTTTATAGTACTGCTAAGTTATAAACGTCTATATGAAGATCCAAAGCTAGAGCACTGCAAGACACTCTCATAGTACTTCTCTCTTTCTGAGAAAGCTGTTGCGGAAAGCCAAACTTTCGTTTAATGCCAAAACTCGGCGTTGAGTCCCCACTGCCTGGATTTTAGTAGTTTTAACTGAGGACAAGGATGATATATTTTTATGTTTGTATTCAACAGAGGAGATTTACATGTCCGTAAAAAGCTATCAGGCTAAAGCTGACGATGAGCTGTCCTTTGATGTTGACACTATACTAAAAGTGGTAGAGAAGAATTTAGATGGATGGTGGCTTGTAAGGTAAACATTCAAAATTGCCATGAGTTAGGATTTAATTTATGTTGCTGTTACCTGAATAGAAATCTTTCCGAGACTGAAACGACACTTCATCCTATTTATTGTGGATTCTTCAAGTCATTGGGTTCGGTAGAAAGGGCACACACTAATATACTGTGAACATTTTTTTATTAGGTATCAGGGTGAAGAAGGATGGGCTCCTGCCATGTTCCTAAAAAGAGTAAATTCAGATGATTCCTCAACGTCAGCAAGTGGCAAAATGAATGATTTGGATATTGTTTCCTTCAACGGAGGTATGCTAGTACTTTCCACTAAAATGTTTCGGCCAAACGTAATTGTCTTTATGTTTAAAAAGGCGAGCCTCGTTACAGTGTTTAAGAGCGGCCATCGGTAAATATCGACTAAAACTTGCTGTATGTTGGACCAAAAATCGAAAATCCTCAAACTTGGCCAGAATGTAGGTCTAGTGGAAGTATATTCTAAGGTTAATCAGCGTTTTCTGTAAGGCGAACGGCCACGATGACGGTTTGACAGCTCTCGTTATTTACAGACGGTCGCTCTTAGCAGATGCGTCGTGTGAGGTTTCTCTGTGATGTCAGAAGTGTCAAATCAAACAGTCGTTTTACAAAATTTGATTTCCTAAATTATATTTTCTAAATTTTATATCAAGTGCTACACCTTGATCAATAACTCTATTCTCGGGATATTTTGTAGTATTATGTAATAAACCATGTAAAGCGCATTTCAATCGAAAACTAATGATTCATTCTTGATGGCAGATTCTGAAGATGGTGAAAGCCAAGGAATCTCACGAACGCCTCCTACAAGACGAAGCATGGTGAGTCTTCGCAATTCAGTGTTCAGTTGATTTGTCTTTGTTCATGACTCGAAGCGGGCCAGTTTGAAGAAAAGTAACCAATCAAAATGTTAATTGAGAACAAAGGATGGCGACCTTTTTCGTAAACTGACCAATCGCGTTGAAGCATGCAGACAATAGTTCTACAACAAAATTTGACACCAACAAAGTGTGGACCTCTCCTTGGTTACTTTTCTTCAAAACTGGCACGCTTCGAGTAGTTGCACTGTAACCCTTTCACTACCAAAGTCAAACTTAAAATAAAAATTAAGACAATTAATGTGGTTTTAACACGAGACTCTAATCTGTAACCATTCAAATGAAAGCTATTAAGCGGTACTTTCACATGTTACTGTGTTTGTCAGAAGAACTTTCAGATTTCCCAATTTGGAACTTTACGGGTAATTTTGTTCAATTGGCTTCTTTTAGCTTGTTAGTTTTGTTAAAACAGGATAAATAGCCATGTTTTGTTAACCTGAACATCCTAACCTATGTTACCAACCACTTCCACTGGATATGAATTTAATATACAGAAGCTGACCTCTCTTTATTTCTGTTACTATTTGAAGGTTCAAAGAACGATTCGAAGAAAACCAAAGAAAAATTCTACTGAACTTAATGCAAACGCCAGAGGAAGAGAATAGCAACAACAAAACCACTGACGCATCTGCAACGAGAAACAGCCAATCAATTCCAGTGCCAGCAAAACGCACCCCGCCTATGAATAGGAGTCCGGCAGTTTCACCGCGCTCCAAAGGCATCCCTCTCTCAAGATCTTCCTCCAGGCCCCGATCCGGCGAGTTTTACTCAGGGAGATGTGGATAGCCTGTTACAATCTTATCAATACTCCATGTCAAGCAGCGGTTATGAAAGCTCTCCGACCGGTAGCCTTTCGTCCCTTGCGTCTGATGTCTTTAATAACGAGGAACGTCCCCCCAATGTCATCAAGAAATCTGCAACACTTCCTCGATTTGAAACTATCGAGGACGTAGTGGTACAGTCGCAGCCTTCGCCAGTGATCCCTCGTTCAAGATCTGTCACCTCCATGGCCCACTACAAGAAAGAAATGGAGTTGAGCGTGAATGGTATCTCCTCAACGGGCAGAATATCTAATTCAGGGAGAAACAGTCCTATTCCAGCACCAAGAAAGAATTCTGCATCAAACAGAAGAAGCCCGCTGGCAGGATCACCTCCGAGAGGTCGTGAGTCCGATTCTGCACCGCCTCGTAAGTTGTCCGGTTCTGTATCGCCTCGTAAGTTGTCCGGTTCTGTATCGCCACGTCTGTCACCCAGAGCCAACTCAGAGATTGAGAATGAAGCTAACTCAAGATTGTATAGAGCGATGCACACATACATATCTCAAGAGGATGGAGAGGTCACATTTATAGAGGGGTGACGAGATAGAAGTGATTCAAAGAAGCGAGAATGGCTGGTGGCTTGTGCGAACTTCAGAGGAACTTGGATGGGGACCTTCTAATTTCTTACAGTCTCTGGCACATTGAGGCATGCACCTTACATTAATCATACAAGAAGACTCAGTAAAAGAAAATGAAGTGCGTGAGCACATAATCTTAAGATCGACTGCTACATCAAACTGTTGAGAACTTCTGCAGTACATATGTACATTGCCTTTCTTTAACGTATTAAGTTGAAGCATATTCAATAAATGCAGAGTCGTCTTTCTTAAGGATTCATTGCTGGTCAGGATTAGATGTGCGATGTAAACATGCAAGCCATCGTGTTTTGTTATATGACTGTTGGATGTGTAATGTTACATAACAGTTATTGCCAAACTAGTAACGCCAAACGTGTTTGGATAAACCACATTCAATTTGTACCTAAAGCAACTGGAAACGTCAAAGGAAATAAGGCATTATGAATTGAAGGCAGTTTTTTCCTGGGTTGTTCTGCAAGCAAATTTGAATTTTACACAGATTAAGTCCCACATTTTTCACTTTTAGTCTATGAAATAACCACCTGCGATAGTGCCAATAGATAGATGTTGAGTATTCTTTCCACTAAACATTATTGTTTTGTTTGTTTGTTTGTTTCTCCAGCCAATAAATGGTATTATATTTAAATTTAGATTATATTTTACGATGAAATGTTAAAAATACTAGTAGGCTGGGATACGTTTTAATATTTTAATATTATATTCGTACAGTTATATATTGCTAAAAATAGTTGTATTTAGCATTATTTCATTATTACATAAGTAGTCAGGTATAATATCTTTGCCGAGTGAAGGGATTTACAGCAAGGAGCCCAAAATTGTGACTAGTTATAATTAATTCACACTCGTGTACGCATACTATCCAATCAAAAGCCGAGTATAGTTATCTTCGGCTTCTGATTGGATAGTCGCCTTGCACGAAAAAAATGTGAATTATTAAAAATGGTCACACTTTTGAGTTCCTTGCTGCAAAAGTATTAAAATTATCTTATTTTAAAAGGGTCCAGGTTTTAAATATGTATATATATCGAGCAATATTGAGTGTTGTACGATTATTACTGTTCAAGGAGGATACTTCGATCAAAAGATGCGAGAGCATGGGTATAGTGGCTGACTGAGACTTACGTGACTATTTTGCGTGACCGACCGTTAAAAATACAAGGACTGTATGGGAATTATTCCAACATGGGAAATTTTGTACAGTTATTGTATTCAGGTACTTGATAAATCAAGTCCTCTCTTGTTATAGAAAATACAACCGAATGGGAAAACGAGAAATATTAGTGACGTAAATGACAAAAATTAAATGAAAAGTTGAATTTAATTTCTTGATTTGGTTATAACTGAAAGTGTAGCGAAATTTTGCCAACGATTAAGAGTCACGTTATGTCTCTGGGCTGGCTGTGCATATTGGGATTCTTGTGCTTTGTGGGCTGCTTGTGTTAGGTTAGAACGTCTAAGAATTTACCTAGCAATTGCTAAAGTAATTATGGCGGAAATTAACCAAATATACACAGATAAATCATATAAAAAGCTATGCTAGTAGAGGATAAATGTCCTTTATTGTTAATTTTAATTAACGAAAGCATATACATGTATATTCTATTATTTCAATTTAAGATTATCTTACGAAAATAGTATATAATATGTTTCAATATGTTGTAACAGTTGTAACTTACAATAAAGAAACTTCGTGTTGTGTTGGAAGAGTAACAACCTCTGAATCGTTGTTTGATGTTGATCGAGTCAACTTGTTTCAGGGCATTTTCTGACCTAACACCTTTCCATAAAGCAAAATAAAAACTGATATTACTGATCGATAAGGGAGCTTAACCTATAATGCTTCTCTTCCATCTCCTGCATGAGTCCACGGAATAACTGAGGAGTCATTGCGGTGTTTTCATATACATTTAAAAAAAAGCACAGACGTTTTTGAGCCACGCACGTCAACCGGAAGTCGAACGTTCTCTTATTTGGTGCGTATTATCCACTTTTTGTCCGTAACGTCAAGTTGTAAATACTAAAACGAGGGCTTATCAACTCATTGGTGAGGGTGAAAGCGCCCAAAAAACAGAAGAACATTCGCCTTCCGGTTGCCGTCCGTGGCTCAAAAACGTCTGTGCTTAAGCTTCTATTATTTGGCCAGTACTCAAAAGCGTTTTGTACAGTATTTGGTTCTATTTTGAATAGTTTTTATACTTCAATATCATCCGAGTTCTTGCCTGACTTTTGAAATCAACTTGGACGATATTTATTTTACTTTTCCCATTCTACTACAATGAAAATATACCCAATAAATTCGTTTCCTCTCAAATTAAAATTATTGTTGCAATTTAAGCAATATGACTGGAGACAAAGTTACAACCTACTCTAGACGACATTTCCTCCTCTTTATCTTCAATTTACTGTGTAAATGTTATAAAAATGAACTATATTCTATGTTAATAGGGATGCCTAATTCTAAGCCGGGCTT
This sequence comes from Desmophyllum pertusum, assembly GCA_029204205.1. NCBI lineage: Eukaryota > Metazoa > Cnidaria > Anthozoa > Scleractinia > Caryophylliidae > Desmophyllum > Desmophyllum pertusum. Next base: position 239,434 of record MU826391.1, on the reverse strand, counting down.
ACCGTGCATAGCAGGCGTACTTTGGGCGGGGAATGAGAAAACGGCGAGAAAAGAGGAGAACTCGCTACTTTCTCTCCTTCCTCTCCCAGACAACGCTTGCTACGCAAGCTAAGAGGGCACATAAAAAAAACAATAAAATTGCATTCACGTCTACAAAAAAGCGATTTACAACATTCTCTACCGAATTATTCCTAATATTATTCAAAATATAAGAAAACATATTTTGTCGCTGATTATAGGTAGTGTCCCATTTGTATTGAATACTACTTATTAATGCTACAATTAGCATAGCGATCTCTTTACCCCTCGTCTTACTGTGGAATCTTATTTATTCTGCTATATACAATGCTGATAGCGATAGTCTGTTAACATGTCGTAACTTGTAAATCTACGCCGTATATTAATAGGTAGCCAGGCTGTATCTCGAGCTCGGGAACAACCTCGTCCCCAGGGCCATCTCCGCTTTCAAGATGGCGGGTGGACGCGAAGGAGACCCTGGCGAAGAGCAGGTCACGTGACCACAAAATTAGCCAATCGCGAGCCCGCCGCCATTTGAAACAATCAAAATCTCCAATATTTTTGGAGACACGTGACCTGCTCTTCGCCAGGGTCTTCTTCGCGACCACCCGCCATCTTGAAAGCGGAGATGGCCCTGGGGACGAGGTTGGCTCGGGAAATGAGTGGATACATTTGCCGAACGAAGACTGGTAAATAGTTATTTGCACTATAATGCCATTTAACCATAACTGACAGAATAATTGAGCCAAAATTCACTGATTTTAAACGGGACACCCCTACATGTTTCAAGTTCGTCGCTCTAAATTCGCCTCAATCTTCCCAAATCTTAACCATTCTAGCCCTTTCTAACTTATTAACCCGTATTTCTTATGTTTCTTTCGGTTTGAATGTAATTTTTAAATCTCGAAATGACTTAATATATATATCGAGACGTAAAATATTTCAAGACATAAAAGCAAAATAATCGCTATTTTGTCCAATTGCAGTCAAGTAACATTGTAGTAAAAACAGTCTATAGAACTTCTAACAAAGTCTGCACGTCCAGTTTAAAATACTGCTTGCCATAGCACTCTCTTGGGAAACGTGTAAGAAACTGAGAAATAGACAGTTTATCTTCCGCACTTTTTCGCTCATGATTTTAATCTTCAGACACTTCCAGGTAGTTTGAAGGGGCCCAACCAATATCTCCCTTCTCGTCTCGTATGCACCACCATCCACTCTCGGTCTTTTCAAGATATGCGCGGTATCTCCCTTGTGGAGATCTATTTCTTGGTTATCCGGATCGCCCTTGTAATTCGCAATCACACGGCATGACATCTTTGGCTTGACACTCCTTACCGATCACACACTTCCTTATTGATCAAACGTACTTCTTCGTCTGGTACAAGGCATTCTGTATTTCCATTGACTTGAGGCGCAGGACAAAGGTAGTTAGAAGGAGCCCAGCCTTTTAGTCCGTCCTCGTTCTGGACCAGCCACCACCCGGCAGATGCTCTTTCTAAGACTTCGACATAGTCGCCTTTTGAAAGGTGCATTTCGTCGTCAACTTCATATGTTTCAATTGCGCAATACATTTCAGTGGAAAACTCTTCTTCTTCTTCTTCTTCTCCTTCTTCATATGGCGACATTCGTACTTGGATTTTCAAGGCTTTCTGTGCTACTATTAAGATCTGCGTCTCCATTGAAACGCTTCTCTGTTTCTTCTTCCTTAGTGGAACACTCCTCCGTTTCATCGACTACGATTGCAGGTGACTTGCTTGTTTTGTCATGGACGACTCCGTTAAAAGACAATTGCGCAATCTCGGGCTCTGATTCGTCATTCTTGAGCTGCTCCAAAATTGGATTTCTTTATTAAGTTCCACGGACGTTTCTTTTTCAAACGACCGTTGGCGAATGATTTTTCGACGCAATGATGCCGGCTTTGTATTGTCGTCCTGTTGCTCATGTTCGGCATCGGATCTTCTGGGAAAAGTTGAACCATTCGGAACAGGGGGAATTCTCCTTGGAGCAGACGTCCTCGGCGAGTCGACAACTGATCTTTGAGATATGGCAGATGATACAGGAGGGTTTTTCTTTGGTGAATGAAATTCTTGACGAATCTCCACCCAATGAAATTGTTTTGAAATGCGTCGACAGGTCAACAGGCTGCTCGCATAAACCGTCTGGACTTTCTGCAAGCTCTGTAGATGACATACTTTCTTGTCGTATGTCACACACGTCAATATCAGTGACGTCACCATTTTCTCCGTTTTTTAAACTACATGTAGCAGTGTCATTCTCGTCCTCGGGAATCGAATTGGAGTGAGAAAAGGCCGTTGAATGCGTTCGTTGATTCAGGGTCTGGATCTCTAGGCCTGTTTTCAGCTTCATGCTTGATCTGATTTAGGAACCTCATCGACGCAATGAGTGATGACGATAACGCATTCTTGATTTCGGAATCATTGGCGTTGTTTCGACTTTTCAAATCCCCGACTGCCATGTCGTCCTTCGAACCACTGTTAAAGTCCCCAACTGATAATAATCCACGACCAAGGCTAGAACCAAATCAAATTGCTGATTGATTTGTGCATTGTAGGTCTTGGGCTACTTCGTTCTGGTAGTGTTTGAGACTTTTCTAAGGTGCTTGCGCGTGGGCTTGCCTTTGGGGTGCTTGGGCGTGGGCTTGCCTTTGGGGTGCTTGGACGTGGGTTTTTCTTTGGGGTGCTTGGGTTTCCCTCTGGGGTGCTTGGGTCTCCCTCTGGGGTGCTTGGGCGTGCCTTTGGTTTCTTATGCAACTGCAAGAAATCGGTACTCATTTCAACCATTGTGTCCATGGATTGAAATTCGCCTTTAGATACTTTTCTTTCAGCACCTCCGTCTCCATCGCCATCGTCCGCGTCCTTGGTATTTGTTTTACCGAATGCTGACTTAATTTTCATCGGCAGAGTAGTCTTCTTTTCCTGGAAAAAAATGAACCGATGTCGTGCTTTAAGCAAATTGACGAGGGAATCATGTTAAACAATTATTGGATGAGGAAAATTATCAAGGCTGAGGTTTGTGTTATCGGCTGAAGCCCAATTCTGAGGCGGATAACATAAAGCGAGGCCTTGATAACTTCGCTATCATAATCATGCGAACTAAATCATCATTTCTGGCTTAACCTTTACAGCGTTTTTGTAGCTCTTTCCTTCGCGGTTGGTGGAATATTCCCGGTGCCGCTAATGATATATGAACGAATCATAGTGTCTGTAGATATGACATCACAATTTGATTCTAGCGTGAATTAGCTGTATGCTCCCAGACAATGAGAATAGAAATAGTAAGCAACGCTAATAAATACATATACAGTATAGGGTAATGAATGTGCATGATGTAATCATCCTGGATTTGTTCCATTACAGCTAAAGGAAATTTAGGGAAATAAAGGAAATGGAAAATAAGACAAGAGTGCCGCGTTCTTATCCAAATTATAAAAAATTAAGCTTGCACAATCCAAAAGAAACAGCTTCTATTGAATTACACAGTTTTTACCTGCAGTTTGCAAGTTTTGGACCAGGGTATAGATGAACGAAAGATTTAGGAATGGAAGTAAAACTATTCTGAAACCTTTTACTCAGGATGACACTAAATATCTGAGAACGTTTTAGAATGAACGCGAGCAGCATTGTGAACACATGATCAAGACGTTTCAGTTAAGCCTGGTTTTCTTCTAGCGACGCGAGCACAAGCGCAAGCTAGCACAAAGCACAAGCGCAAGCACACTAAGCCCTTATTTCGCAGTGACGCACCCATAAGCACAAGCACAAAGATCAAAATACCCGGGGGGATACTCAAAAAAGTTTTATACGGGGAGGCTCCGCCCAGAGGTCCAACCCCTTACCCTTTCATATACCATTTTTTCACAGAAAAGGTACCCTTTCATATACCTTCCATAGAAAATGGTAACCCCCTTTCATATACCTTCCATAGAAATTATGAAAATGGTACCCATTTCACATACCTACAGTAGAAGCACTGCATCCCTTTTCTATATCCTTGTAATGAACTTAATGAACATATATATCACCAGAAATCATCAAGCATTACCAGATGTTAACCAAACAATAATATCATTTACTCGTGAAATCCCTATCCTTTCATATACTTCAACTCGTGTGAAATCCCTACCCTTTTCACATACCTCGAGCCTAAAAAAGGACCCCTTTTCGGGCGGAGCCTCCCCGTATAGTCCATTATAGGAGTACCCCCCCACCCCCCACCCCCCTCCCCCCCTCTGGGTCAAAATATTGTTATCTTTGTGCCTGTGCTTAATATGCTTACGCCGCAAACGGAACATAGAACAAGCACAAGAAAAAAAGCAGTGACTTTGAACGAATTTTTGAACAAACAAAGGTTAATTAGTTCAGAATATCATCTTCCAAAAAATTATTTGTGGGTTATTGTGCTTATTTTGCTTGCCTTGATTCGCCTCATTTTGCTGGTTAAAAACGTCGCTTACCGTGAAAATTGTTCCTTTCACTTTCAAGCGACAAAGAAATTATTCGAGGTTTCAGTCAATGAGTAAAACAAATAGATTCATGTTTTCCATCAGTCAAATGCACAGAACGCTCGTGCTTGCGCTTGTGCTTACTGTCGCTAGTGAAAACCAGGCTTTATTTTGAAGGAATATTTGAACAGAACAAAGTTTAGTTCAGAAAAATTATCTCCGAAAGTCATTGGTGAGTTATTGTGTGTATTTTTGCTTGCCTTGATTCTACGATCTTGCTGGTTAAAAACATCGTTGCCGTGAAAATTGTTCTGTTTCGTTTTCTATTGAAAATAACATTATTCGAGCTTTCAGTCAATGAATAAACGAAATAGATTCATGCTTTCCGTCATTCAAATGCACAAAAACCTGGTTTTAACAATGATCCAATCTTGCTGGTGAATATTTCGTTCTTGTGCTTGTGCTTGCGTTCGTTTTCACTTGCACAGAATTATTGTGTTTGCGCTTGTGCTTGCGTCGCTAGTGAAAAACAGGCTTTAGCAAGCATGATTGTCTTTTATTTGCTCTCGACGGAAGCAAATAAAACTAACTTTCCATCAAGTTTCCGCGTTGTGCGGAATGTTTTTAATTTGCTTGGTAAATGTATATTTACTGGATTAACCTTACCTCTTTCAAATATGAAGGGATTTCTGTCAAAGTAAACAAAAATTCTCAGTTAATTTTTCTTATTTTAGAAATACTCGGACGGAAATGGTCAAAACTATTGAGGGCAGGTAGTGGATGTTGGAGTTAGCCAAGAAAATAACATAGTTAAAGGAGAAGCGATATTACTAATTACTAGCTCCAATTACTATTCTTACCGTGAATGATCTCATCATCTTCTTCGTCGTCTGAATCCCTGAGTTGAAATTTAGAAAATATTCTTGATTTCCTTCTTGATCTGCTTTCGATTTCCTTCGATCATTTCCCAACTTTTTTAAGAGCATGGCGGGCACCAAACCTTCTCTTCCGAGATATCTGAAAAGAAAATGAAAAATGACTCATTGAACAGGAAAATTTAGAATCGTTACAAGAGCGGTATCCTGCGCTATTAGCATAGACTAAGTAAGCCCAGTTCAGACGCCGTACTTCACATGAGCCGAATCGAATTCGATGAATTTAAGTTCGTCGGAACGGCTGAATCAATTCGGATCGGCTCAGCCGTTCTTCCCGCCTGGCTCAGCCGAGAATAACGGCTGTGGACCGGCTTTGATTCAGACGCCGAACTTCACATGAGCCGAAACAAATGCATGAATTATTATAATGTATTTTTCAATATAACAGCAATTTTCCCCTATTAATTTAAGTTCAGCTGAATTTAGCTCGGCGTCTGAATCATTCAGTCGATCTAAATTAATTTTAATTCAGACGCCGAGCTTAATTTAGCCAAACTTGATTTAATAGGGAAAATTGCTGTCATATTGAAAAATACATTATACTAATTCATGCATTTGTCTCGGCTCATGTGAAGTTCGGCGTCTGAATCAAAGCCGCTCCACAGCCGTTATTCTCGGCTGAGACAGGCGGGAAGAACGGCTGAGCCGATCCGAATTGACTCAGCCGTTCTGAATTGATTCAACGCCGTACCTCACATGAACTTAATTCATCGAATTGGATTCGGTTCATGTGAAGTACGGCGTCTGAACTGGGCCTAAGAAAACTTTGCACCATCTATCCATCCATCCAACATCACTCAATATTTCCTTATTAACCCTTCCAGATTCAATCCTCAAGTACTGCAAAGTCTGCGTATGAAACCCTAGTGTTTGACCATTCAAATGCAAATCTATGAGCAGTACTTTCATGGCAATGTTCATTTATGATGTACAAGGTTGTTCTAACTTTTCAGTATGGATTGAAACCCTAATGTGTGACCAATCAAATGAAATAAGGTTAGTATCCGAGTCACCAATGGCCCGATTTAGTTATTGACATATATAATAATTCATGATTCCTTTCTCCCTTAAAGATGATTTCCAGTCCGTACTGCGCATCTCCGCCCTGCAATGTTTTGTGAGCCTCGCACGAAGGAATGTTTTCTAGCCAAAATAAAAATTCCGGGACAAACTTACCTTTTGCTTTCATTCTAAACAATAATAACGAGTAGAAGAACCTCAATGCTTTCCCAAACCGACCGGTTTCAAGCTCATCGAGCATTCCTAAACGTAACGGTCGTAATGGCGGACTCAAAAACTTACAATGTACTTTATGTATGCTGTTACCGAAGGGTAACATATCAACAAATTCCAAACATAAATGAAAACAAACCACGAGGCTGTGCAGAACGGACGGTAAAACATCTTTAAAGAGTGCCTCGTTTGTATGTGTGCAGTTACATTATCACGACAATATATTTACGAAAGTTCTAAATCACATTGATACTCACGAGGCTTTCCACCATCCATCATAGTTCTTTTCCAAAACCTGCAGGTTGACTCCGATTTCAAAACTCAACTCGTCATCTTCAGCAGCAACGTAACGTTTAGATGTGACGTAGATTTCACCTGCATAACAGAAATGTATTGGCAATGCAGCCGATGATCAATCAACTGTAAGTGCCTCTAATAGCAACTAGCAGTCACGCGTGCTTTTGACGAAATTCATATTCTGTTTTTTGTTTGTTTTGTTTTTTTCAGTTTCCTGTGTTAGTTCTTAATGACTGGGGACTCAAAAAGGTGGACGTTGGTCGTGATACAGGGGTGGTCGTATTAACGGGGTGGTCGTATGGAGGGGTGCCACTGTACAATCTTACCTCTTCCGACAGCGAATTTCTGTATATTGGACATTTCTGCCATGTCGTCTTCTGCGGGCTCAAGAAACAAAGCTGGTGCCCATCCCACTTCCCCATCAGCCTCAACCAGCCACCAACCTGTAAATAGTCATTGAAAAAAGACATGATATGGTAGAATGTCTACAGAAAGATACACAACATTGGTCATGTAAAGGCCCAATCAAACGGTCACAACATTTGTCACAACATTCTCACAACTTGTTGTGAGCCCGATGTTGAGATCGTTTGTTATTAACATAATAACGCTTGTATGTTATCAATATTATTATTATTATTGACCACCCCTCACAACAATGTTGTGAGATGTTGTGAAGAGTTTGAATTAATTTAAACTTTGTCTCAACATCGTCACAACATTTCTTTTTTTCTTGAAATGTTGTGAGGTTGTTGTGGCCGTTTGACCGGGCATGGTCACAACATGTCACAACATGTCACAACAAATGTTGTGAGAATGTTGTGACAAATGCTGTGACCGTTTTGATCGGGCCTTAAGTACTATTCAGACCAGGCTTTTTTGGTATTTTCAGACCGGAGGAGGAGGCGGCTCCCTCCGTTACTCCAAGAGTTTTTTAAAAATACGGAGCGAGCCTATAAGTCGAGGCTGAGTGGCTCAGCCTGCCAATCACGAATCCCAACGGACGACCAATGGTCTCATTTGATTGGTTAATTCACCCAGGTCTAATTATGTCTAATTAGTCAGTATTGTTCAAGTTTTTGCACAATCACAAAGCTTGTAAATCTGAATAATGTTGAAAATCCCGCCAAAGTCACCTTCACGAGACTCGTTCTAGTTTTTCGACATGCTCAGATAAATGGAAACAGGTGGTTCTTTGATCGCAGGCTTGAGCTTTACAGCAATTTTAGTTAGCCGCGAAATTTGACTTGGACTCTCTTTTTTTCTTAGTCTATTTTCTTTTATATATATTTTTTTTCCATCTTCCATAACTTATTTTTTTCCTCGATTAGTTTTTCTGTGGTAGTGGTCAACAGGAAAGCCTTTGGCTACTTTGACCACTACACACTCTTTTACATAAACTGTACATATTTATTCCTCTTTTCTTGTTTATAACTTATATATATATATATATATTATTGTAATTCTTAAAAAAAATAAGTGCAAATAAAATGAACTTGAACTTGAACTTGACTGTACTGTACTGTACATGCCGATAATGACATGTCATAAAAATTATCAACGATTAACGTTCGCACGGGCAGATTCTGCCCCCCCCCCCCCCCCCCCCCCGTATGAATAAGGTTAATTAGACACCGCGTAATCGCGTTACAATTACGTAACGTACGAAGAACCAATCAGATACGAGAATTTTGCTATTAACACGATTTATGAACAGAAACGGCCTTATAAGCGTTTAAGAATAAATATTGGAAATATTGGGTCAACCTTGGAACTGATACACTTACCGGATTCTCTCTTCTCGATAACATCAACAGTTCGTCCTTTCTTCAAATTAATATCGCTCTTAGCCTGCTTGCTATAATCGTCCATAACCAAGAAATGCTCCAGGACTATAGGGGAACTGATTTTGTTACCAACTGAAATAAAAATAAAGATAAGTAAGTTATTAAGTAATTCCATGACAACACTTGAACAACAAATATTTATACAGGGTGGGTCCTGTTAAATATAAAACAACTAGATAAAAAGAAACTAAAGTTAAACATAAAATGTATCTTAGACAACTAGAATGACAAATGCTAAATCACGCCATTTTCTCTTGATTAGGCCTAAAGATAAGAATCGTTTTAGCTGATTTCACAGACGCGGTGGCCTAATGGTTAGCGCGTTGGATTTCGGATCGAGCGGTCTGGGTTCGAGCCCTGTCTGGGTCATTGTGTTGTGTTCTTGGGCAAGACACTGTACTCTCGCAGTGCCTCTCTCCACCCAGGAGTATAAATGGGGTACTCTGATGGAGACAAAATGCTGAAGGGTAACCTGCGATGGACTAGCATCCCATCCAGGGGGGGTATCAATACTCCTAGTCGGCTTCATGCTACGGAAACTGGGATAAGCTCCGGCAGTGTGGGCCAGTTTGGCCCGAATGCGGCTTTACCTTTTTTACCTTTCTCGTATTATAATATCGCAAAGTGGAACCATAAAAAACTTTGGCGGCATTACTTACACTTTCTAGTCTTTCCAAACTGTTGAAGCCTTCTCACCGTCTGCGCAAAATTACTACTTCTCCTTCTGCCGGTATGTTTTTTTCTTCTTATAACGCGCCTTCCTAAAGTAAAAACGTCACGTAACAAATTCATACCGTAAAAGCTCTATTAAGCCGCCCTCCCCCCGCTTTGTAGTAAGCCCCCCCCCCCCCCCACCCCCCCTCCCCAACTTTGGAAGTCGGATTTTGAAATAATCCTTCCCCTCCCCCTCCCTTAGAGATCAGAGTTAAATACTAAATATAAATACAGTCGGACCTCCCGTAAGCGGACACTTGCTCGTGTTTCCAGCTACATACAAACACTACATTTTTGACCTCCCATAAGCGGACACCTCTCTTAAGCGGACACTTTTTCTGGTCCCGAGGGTGTCCGCTTACGGGAGGTTCGCCTGAATTTATAAGACATTTCTTGTTCTGTTTTAGTTCGTGGTGTAATAGGAAAATCTTGAAAAACGAATGCGAATTTTCTCGAAAATTTATGATTTGAAACTGAAGCCTCCCCCCTCTCTATTAGCCCCCCACCCCCACCCCCTCTCTCTCTCTCGGCAAATAATTGATCTGTTCGACACTGACAAATCACGATATTTTGCCCATCCTCGTCCAATAATTGTTAATTATCCATCATGACAGTGATTAGTCCAGTCCCTGAACTCTCTCTTAACCCCGCCCATAGGGACTGGAACCGCTGGGTTCAGACCCTATATAGGGCGGGTAAAGAGAGAGTCAGGGACTGGACTAGACAGTGATATTTTCCTTGGTAATATTTGTTCTACTTACCGTGGTTGAGGCTGCGGCTCTAAGTCCTCCTGTTTTGGAGTCAAGAAGCGCCTGATGTGCTGTGACTGTGACACGTTGTACTCAAGCGCCGAAATTTCCTGTAAACAGCGAACAGTTATATTTAAGAAATAAAAAATGGCGCGCGTGTTCGCCTGATGAAAACACGGGAGAATTCGAAAGTTTATGCGAACCTGAACCGCAGGTAAAAGCTCGCATAAGTACTTTCGAATTATAATTATTTCCAACAACTTCCTCGATTGTTGGCATCAGATTATGTGAACACAAAGTGGCTATTTTCTATTTCTTTTATAAAATAAAGCTTACAAAATGTTACGTGACGTGATACCCGTGTGGACATAAGCTAAAACAGTTAACCAATCAGAGCTCGTGCGTTACATGAAACAGGGTCATTTTATAAAAATGTGTACTTCAAAGGTGAAAATAAGAGCAATAATAACAACAAAAACTAGATATAACTAAACGGGGTCGCTCATAGCCCACCCCTTCCCCTCTTATATCCCTGCCCCCTCCCCCGGTTATAAAACCAAATAATATTCCGCTTATAGCCCCCCTTCCCGGCCGTTGGTTTGGTTTTTTCATTTAGTTGTTGGTTGGTTGGGTTGGTTGGTTGGTTGGTTGGTTGGTTTGGTTGGTTTGGTTGGGTGGGTTTGGTGGTTGGCGTTGGGTGGTTGGGTTGGTTGGTTGGGTGGGTTGGTTGGTTGTTTGGGTGGTGTTGGGTTGGGTGGTTGGGTTGGGTTGGTTGGTTCTAGTTATAGAGGCGGAAATGGTTATGAGCCCGGCAACTTCAAGGAGCATCACACAAGAGGCAAGTATATTTGTTAAGGTCCAATGACCGTGCACATCTATTGGGTGGTTGGTTGCGCTCATACACTATGCACTGAATTACGTAATCGCACGTTTCTATTTGGTTAGTTGCCTTGAACACACGTAACCACCTTTGTAGTTTGTCAGGTTGGTTGGGTGCACGGTCAACCCCCAAAAATAGCGAAAACAAAAACATATAACACAGAACTTTGCCAGCTTCATAACCATTTCCCTCTATTAACTATGGTTGGGTGGTTGGTTGGTTGATTGGTTGGTTGGTTGGTTGGTTGGTTGGTTGGTTGGTGCGTTGGTTGGTTGCTTGGGTGAGTTGGTTGTGTTGGGTGGTTGGGTTGGTTGAGAAAGTGGTGCGAGTTTTTTTTTAAACCAATCAAAGAGCGTATTAAAGCCAAAAACAAAGCAAAACCAGAGAGATTACTTTCGACAGTCAATTGAAAACCGCTCTGTACATACAACAACTATAACGAACTAACTTAACTAGTCAACGAATAAACTCTCATAAATAGTCTGTAAACTTTATACTAGTTGGGAGAATTTGTTCACTTGTCATTACAGAAGATCAAGCCAGTTGCATCATACCGATGCTACAATTCTCGTCAAAAGTCCTTGGGACACTTAATACTACTCAGTGGCAATGTTGTTTGAAGTGGGATGTCAGTATTCAATTTTTCGAACCCCCCTGCCCCCTCCCCCCCCCCCCCCCCCCCCCCCCCACCAAAAAAAAAAAACAATGTTGAAATACGGTCGCAAGATTGGAGGAATAAAAGTCAACACTGCATTGGGGGTGGGGAGGGGGAGGTGAAGATAACGACTATTTGTCGTCGAAAAGAATTAAGTGTCCCAAGACATAAAACACTCCGGTTATGGCTTTGGCTTCTTTATTTGTTAAATATTTGTACTCCAGGAGACCGGGTTAAACAGTTTCTGTATTCTTCCACGTCCGGATTTCGGAAAAGAAAAACGTTGATAATAAATTTCTTATTAGACGTTTTAGTGTGTAGTATCGCTGTACATTTTTACTCGTCTTTTGTATTTTGACTCGCCCTACTAACTTTGCCAAAATACCGTGAGCAAGACTCGTAATAATAGACATATAGTGATTTTACTAAACCCGTTAAATAGTTACTACACTATTAGATACTATTAGACACTAATTCCATTGTTTTCTTTTGTTTAGTTTTGACTATTACGCACTAACTGTTAGATAATGTTTCACGGGTTAATGAAATCACTCTAAGATATATGTATTGTTACTCTCTTTGGATGGAATTCTAAAGCCCTTCCCATTTCTCATAATTAAGATACTTACCTTAATAAAATAGTTGACTTGTTTCCATTCTTGTGAAAATTGTTTCACCAATATTCATGCGTGTTGCGAATGTATCTAAACATCAAAATTGAAATATTATTTCTCATTATATTTATTTGTTAATTACGTTCTTGTGTCAGAGTTCATATTCCACTAGCTTACTGAAATCGGAAATTATTCCAGTATGTTTTTTTAAAGCTGACAGTCCGATCAGTATAATGAACCGTCAGGTAAATAATGCTGAAGTTAAATACCACTCCAGTAAACAAACCAGGAGGGGAGGAAACAAGTTGTTGTTGTGGTTGCTTTTGTTATTTGTCAATTATTTGTATTTGTTTTTGTTATTGTTGTTGTTGTTCATATTGTGTTTGTTTTGATTTTGTTGTGGTTGTTGTTATTAGCTGCAGTTCTTGTAGTAGTTGTTGTTGTTTTTGTTATTGTTGTGGTAGTTTTGTGTTGTTTTTGTGGTTGTTTTGTTTTTAATGTTGTTGTGGTTGGGTTTTTTTGTGGCTGTTGCTGTTGTTGTTGTAGCTGTTGTTGCTTTGTAGCTGTTGTTGTTGTTGTTGTTGCTGTTGTTGTATTTGTTTGTTGTTGTTGTTGTAGCTGTTGTTGTTGTTGTTGTTGTTGTTATTGTTGCTGTTGCTGTTGTTGTTTTTGTAGCTGTTGCTGCTGTAGCTTTTGTTGTAGCTGGTGTTGTTGTTGTTGTTGGTGTTATTGTATTTGTTGTTGTTGTTGTAGCTGTTGTTGTTGTTGTTGTTATTGTTGCTGTTGCTGTTCTTGTTTTTGTAGATGTTGCTGCTGTAGCTGTTGTTATAGTTGTTGTTGTTGTTGTTGCTGTTGCTGTTGTTGTTGTTAGTTGTCATTGTTGCCGTCATCTGTTATTGTTGTTATACACCAAAAACAGTCAATAAAGCCCCTGTCAAACGGTCTAAACATTTGTTGAGAGCTGATATTGACACCCCCTCTCAACAATGTTAAGACGTGTTGAGACATGTTGAGAAGGGTTTGATTGCGTTCAAACTTTGTATCAACTTTGTATCAACATCTTCTCGACATTTCTTTTGTTTTCGAAATGATGAAGCCGTTTGACACACTTGAGCATTGAGCGTCTGATCGTGACACAGCATGCTCTCAACTTTGTGTCAACATCTTCTCAACATTTCTTTTGTTCTCGAAATGTTGATGATGCCATTTGACACACTTGAGCGTTGAGCGTTTGATCGTGACACAGCATTCTCTCAACATCTATCAACATCGCTCAACAAATGTTGAGAGAATGTTGAGACCGTTTGACAGGGACTTAACGTTCCTCGTGTACGTAAAATATTTTTTCAGAAAATATATTTTTAAAGCTGAATTAATGAACACACCGGGAAGTGGAGTGACAGCCTTCCGCTTGGAGCCTGGTCTGCCAAGCGAGCCAGGATATGCCTGGTATAAGATTGTCTGAAAAACAGGAAAAACAAAGCTTTATAAGTAATGCTAATGCTGAGAAAAACAGGAAGACGAGATAGGAAAGCCGATAAATGCATGTGTATTAGATAATAAATATTTTAGTATTGCTGTACATCTTTTAATCGATAATAACATACGTAAAAATCAGTTGTTATGGTCAAAGAAGCTGTTTGTGAATTATTGGCTTTTGAAGGATAAAAACCGTGATTTTCAGTTGTCTTTGGGCGCTTTCCATTTGACCAAAAATTCCGGTTTGATATTCCTGAACGTTAGGACAACCTCAAGATGTATACTCAAATTTCCGAAACTTTATTCCGAAATTTCCGGAATTTTTGGTCGAATGGAAAGCGCCCTTTGTGTGACGTGCCTAGCATCCATTTCTATGACAGTTGTATTAAACAAAAACGTTAACTTTGTCCTGTAGGAAATTCGCGTTGAAATTTTCGACAACAACAGAAGATGTATTTTATGACCTAAATATACACAATGGAAGCGTTTTGGCGTCTTTAGTTACAGAAACTAGGAGTGCCATTATATCTCAGTTATTTTTTTTCCTTAAACTAATTAAAAGAACGTGCCCGAGGGTTGCCTATGACGTAAACGTCAGTATTATCATAACAAACAAACTCGTATTACGTGATAACGTTTTACGCTTATGGCCACATTTTTAACTTTTTGTTTATCCAAAAGTTTACTTAAGTATTTATATCTGTGAAAGCTGCAAAGATTTACAGAGAACTGCTTGACGTAAAACGCGATATACTAATATTCTGATTGTGAATAACCCATATCCCTTAGATCTTAAAAAGGCACACATTTTCTCATTGCAAGTCTCAGCACATTTCGTATGCTCGCCTGACGAAATACAGCGATTTCACTTTTTTATTTAAGCAACGTGTTTAAGTAGCACGTACTCAAAATGAGGCTACCTCGCCAAATTGCAGTGGTAATGTCAGGAAAGGTTGAACATCGTATTACAACGCTACATCGTAAGGAAATGTCGCACTATTTAAAATGAAGAGTCAGTAGATTTTATGCCTTTCACGATATAAACCTAGGTATACAAAAATATTCATTTTCATTCGTTTTAAAAATGTTTGAAAATATCACCGAGTGGCATCTCAAGAATTCTTGGTTTGCAACTGACGTCATCGCCGCCATGTTGGATGACCATTAACAAAATAATTCTAATTAGCTTTATTGTTCCTGTCATCCAACATGGCCGCCCGGGTCTTTGTCATTTAAATCTCTCGGGAATGGTTGCAAACCAGCAATTCGTTGTCGCTGTATACTCTCCATCAGCAAGGATGCAAACAATGTTTTTCATAAGAGCACTTCAGGCGGTGACAAAAATGTACAAAAAAGCAGTCCTCTTTATAAACTTTGTAATGGTCAAGGTGTAAGACGTATGTTAAATATTTCATCAAATGCGAGTGTTATCAATAATGATTATATTTACTGTTTAAAAACATTGACGTCAATTCTGTTTTGTTATTCAAATTTGCCAAAAATTAAACAAAACAACTCTTTGTTTCGACAGCCAATTGGTCTCTGGTTGGCACATTAATAGAAATAGCTGACGTACTCATCGCTATTACCCGAAGTAGAGAGGAAATGAAATGAAAGAACAGAAAATTCATCTGAAGCTATTTGAGCGTCTAGTTATTTAGTCTATACAACTACCTGGGCCACTATAACAAAGCATACTAATTTAAAAACTAAAATGCTTAACTCAACCAGACTCAACCCTTCCACAAAATGGCCAAATATATTTGCAAGGCTATTTTAAGCTTGATCAATACCTTTTGTCACCAAAATAGAAGAATATTTATACATTGATTCAATGATACTGTATTACTGTGCCAATCATCGTTCACTGAATGCTCGAACAAACATGTAGAGCTGTCAATGGTTGGGTTGCATGTGCCTTCTTCATGTTGAACAAGGTTGCTATTTCTACATTATCCTGGCTCTTTGTATAATTCTGAGCTTTGTTATGTTTGGAAAAGTTCTGTCAAAGTATCATTTCTTAGAAATTAATGAAAGAAATTACGAAACGTTTTAGAAATCAATTCATTTAATATATGTGGGCATCGTTAAAATAATAAAAGCATTTAGCAACTATAAATTTAAAGCATTTTGTTATCCACGTTTAAATGCCTTTTGGGTTTGAAAGATATACCAATTTTATTTTATATTTGTTTCAGGTTAAAACAATAAGCTAAAGCAAAACCACAAAAGGCACTAGTTTGCTAAACACGGATGAAAAAAAATCAACTGAATCATAAAATGAAGAATACCTGAATGTTGTGTGTTGAATAAAACCAGATAACAGAAATTAATTATGGTAAAGCCGGTAACTGCAGCTTATTATAATTATTTATTTTTCATCTTATTGAGCTTACTAAGAAAAGTCACTTGAATTGCCTATTCTATTTATAATAATACTAATGCAATCGTCACAAGCAAATAAATAAATCAAGATCATATTTTAACTTTGCAAAACAAGCGAAAATAAATTTAAAAAATTATAATGCACAACATAAAACATGATTTACATAAATTAACAGTTTTGATAAGAAATTCCACCCAACGAACCATTGTTGCTAAAAATGGAAAGTTGAAAGCTAAAAATGGAATAACAGTTAATTATTTCTCAGGGAAATTAATTAGACTTAATTCAAATACATCTAAAATCATTTTACTATAAGCCATGTATTTGTTTTCCGTTCGTGTCTTTTCATCCCGCTGGAAGCAGGAAATCAATAATGAATTGATAATCACTTGTGTTTCCTTTTGACCATCGGATGTCATTAATTCAGGGATATTGTCGCGTTGTATATCATACCTGCAGATGTAAAAGTCGCCGTATTTTCGGTAAATCAGATTTACGGTTCCATCAGACCACGAAACCTTGACACAAAACAACTGGAGGAAAAAAAACATATAACAACAACCTTAGCAAAATAATATGAATTAATTCCAAATTAAGGATTGGTGCTACTACGAATCCCGTCTGTAGTCGGCTAGTTCATCGAAGTCGGGGAACACCTTTAAACTTTTAAATAATCCATTTATATTTCAAAACATGACTTTTATTGCTCAGGAGATATGCAACATCTTTGTAAATAGTGAAAGGAGCCAAGTCATTTCAAAAGTGCCAAATCTTTTCAAGCGTAAAGAGATACGCCATAATTATGCCTAATATGCGCCTTCAATCAAAACTATGTTTCTAGTTTTGTTTCAAAAGTCAGTTATGACCTAAAAAAAAACCCAACAGATCTTTTTCCTTACGTTAGAAAGACGATTCTATTTTTGTGTGGTCACAAGCAGTCAAGTTACTATCAAATTCAAATATCTTAGTAAATTTCTATTATGAACATAAAGCTTCCTAAAATCGGCATTTAGTGCTGCGTATATTTAATAGGATGAGGCGATTTGAAACGTGAGCCCCGGGGTGAGAGCAGCGACTTGCAAACTTGGAACTCAAACTGCTCTCGCACGCTTCAAGTCACCGCAAAAAACGCACAAACAAATGGTGCGAACTTGGACCGTGAGAACTCGAATGGGGGTAAAACCTCCGCAATTCGGAAAGCTCAGATCTGGGCCTCCACAGACTAGATAGATAGTTGTCGACAACTATTTAGTTGTCGATCATAAAAAGTTGTCGATAACAAAAAAGCTAGTGTGTGAAGCTAGTTGTCGATAACTAAGGCCCTTAGTTATCGATAACTAGCTTCACACACTAACTTTTTTGTCAATGACAACTTTTTGTGATCGACAACTATCTCTCTAGTCTGTGGAGGCCCGATCAGTTAATGTTCATAATAGCAGTTACTAAGAAATATGAAACTCTTAGCAACTCGTGACCGCACAAACAGAGCATGGTAATCCTGTGGTTTGCCTTCTCAAAAACAAGTCCAAAAATTAACATTCGCAGCTATTTGCAACAATCCATGCTCCCTCCCAAAGGAAGGCGATCGCAAAATTTTCAACGAGCAGACTTTGTATAGCATGTACAAACAGTCAATAATTTGTTTAGGCATTGCGTAATGTATTTGTTAGCCAACACCAGATATAACGTTCATCGCCCAAGTCACGATAGAATATTCGCCATTCATGATTGTGGAGCGATGGACATAAAAAAAAACGCCTTGTATAAGCGAATAAGTGTATTTGCCTCAAGACGTATCGTCCAAACGGCAAACGGCGTACATTCACGAAACAAAGAACGATGATTTACGTACATGTCGATTCTTTGAATTAGGTACGGGTCGCACTACAGCCAATTTTGTTTACATAAAAAATTTTGTAATTTTTGGCGAGGAAAAATTTGCAAAAATTCGCAAGTGCCAAATTTTGGTGGCGGTCGCACTCAAACCAAGATGTGTTTTCCAAAACTCTCCTGATTGATGTAAATGTAAACTTAAACGGCTTGGGACCAGGTTTCGTACTTCGCTTTCTTGGTTTTCGTCGTTTCTTGTAGACTTGCCACAAGTCGTCTTCTTTGAGCGAAACCGGGCGACGCGCGACAACGATCGAGGAACGTCGCGAGAGGAAACCAAAACCAACGAAAGGGAAAAATAATATTGGAAGGGCTTTTAGAAAGTCTACGTTTCTTGATGCTGGCTTCAATTGCAATCGAAGGAGATTGTTTTGAACTTGAGACGAATTGTTCTCCAATTGGTTTCGATCAGACCCAGTGTAGTCATAGACATTCACGGCGTAATATCGATGTTCATGTTCTTCGTTTTCCGGTCGAAATAATTACTTAAAGAGTCAGATGAACCAGGTGAAAAATTATTTTGTCCCGTAATTGCACGCGCTAAACTAGCGAATCTTAATTATCAAAACATAGTATCTTGCGTGAATGACAGTTTAATGGCTAAAACGGGCTAAAATAACAAAATTGTGTGATTTTCAAAAATTTGGTCGCCTCCAGGGCAACACTTCGGCTTCTTTGAAGATTGGCGAAAATTTGGCAATTCGCAAAAAAATTGGCAAAAAATTGAAACTAGGGGTCGCACTGTATTTTACGATTTTTACGTTACGTGTTGACAGATTTGACACTTGAATAAACAAAATTGGTCAAAATTGGCTGTAGTGCGGCCCGTACCCGCAAACAAGCGATTCTTTAGCAATCATAATCAACGGATCAACAAATATTATAATACTGTGTTCAACTTACAAAATGTTTCTTGGGATGTGTTCGTCGCTGGACGCCTTCCACAGAGGCTTCCTTCACCGTCCGATCCTCCATGCCAAATGAACTTAATCCTTTGGTAATCCTTCACGTTTTGCGGGAAAGCGCTTAAACGTAAACCGTTTACAATATTGTCACAAACCCAAAATCCCTTCCAAATATTCTAAAACAATGCGGAAAGCTCTGATTAGCCTGCGCTTTGCGCATAAATTTGACGGGTGAGTGTTATTTTCAAAGGCGGACCATTATGCATGGTTGGCCAAGGTTGATAAAATTTCCGTCATGAAAACAATGAGTTTATACGAGAGTGGAGTGTCACGAAAAAGGCCGCATGCTTTCTACATCTCATGGGACTACAAACATGCACTGTTCGCAGCGTTGACAGCAAACCTGACACTTTTTTTCTGTGTCTGTAAAGGAAACGCCACTTCAGTGTTACGTAAAGGAATGTACGCCCTATTTGGAAATGAAGGGTGACAATAATAACACTCCATTCTCACCCGTGCACTTGAACAAATTATTTTCTAGCCCGAGGGCACTAAGAACAAGTCAATAATGAACAATATCTGCGCACATACACGTAATCTACTCGAAACATCCATTCTAACAAAGCAGACAAATACATGTTCATTCAGAGCAAAGTTGATAACTAGCATAATTATACCAGAACAAAAATATGACTACGAAAGCCTTAATAATGTGAAATTTCCTCCTCGCAAGTTTTTGAATACACCTCTGTAGTACTTGTTATTCATGATGCAGTCAATAGCTCCACATTGACACAGAGATACATTTAGTCATTCAGCTGTCGTGTGTGCCCGCATACATTTTTTAAACTCGGAGTTAAGCCGCTTTGAAAATGAGATTATCCTCCCTTAGGTGAACATTCTCGTTTTACAACTGACCTCATCGCCACGATGTTCGTGACCATTAACAAAAGATTTCTAATGAATGAATGCAGTGAATTAATGAATACCTTTTATTTAAGTGTCATGACTAAAATAGCGGTTAAAAACCACTTAATGGAGACACTATAAAATATATGCGAAAAAACAAAATCTTAATATTCAAATAAACTTAAAATGCTAAAATTTGTTAAAGTGCTCAAATATTTACAATATATACACAGATATACAAGATAAAAACTTGTAGATAAAAACTTATGTCAAGTACTGCATAGCTTTTATTGTTTGTCATACAACATGGAATGGTGGCAAACGTTGACCAGCAATAGAATTCTATGAAATAAACTCGGCAAGTTGGTACTTCTTTTTTATTAATCAGTTCAATTGCAATATTTTGGTAATTATTCATATTGAAAAAGAGTATACAAAGTGCTTACTGTAGCGTTTACTTGTGTTCAATATATATCAGTCAAATTTCCATTTTATTTGTGCATCTTCAATACAATAAAAACGTCACTCTTCAGTTTCGATCACGTCTCAGACGCTGTCCAACCGTTGTATTATGGCTTGCAGCTTTGTGCCGCAAGAAATGGACGTTGTTATTTGCGCCAGTGAATTCAAATTGATCACGTACGTTTCAAATGCTTTTGCGTCAACGGTATATTCATTGCGTCACGGAGTCCTATCACTTTTGTTTGCAATATAAAGTAGTGCAACAAAAAAGAAATTTATCTTTAAAAAAAATTTGCATGCTCTCCTAGCAAAGGCTGAACACCCAGTCGTCGCCCGATCATCTCTGCTTCTTTTCCTGCACAAGGAAAATATAATATATAAGCACAGCACGATTTCACTCTTTAGAAGGGCACATCAGCCGACAGCAAAAAGTTGCAGCAGTTTGAAGACACCCTCACCCTCTCCACCCCCGATGTTTAACATTGTTTACGCCATCACTTCCTTTCCTTTCTCAGCACCTCCTACTCTTACCCCCTCCCCCTCCCCTCCCCTCCCCCTCCCCCACCCCTAATGCACTATATACGGGACTGTCACTTTTGAAACACTTGACGTAGAATATCGGAAATGGTAGAACAGCTTTATGCATTTTATTTGGTCTGAGATGGTGGCAATGAAATGAACTGCAACACATTATTATGTGGTAAGCGCACTGATTTTCTTTTTCTTTTGATTTTCAATTCTCTATGATGTATTTAGAACAAGCCGCGTCTATTGATCATAAGAATAATTCATGCTCAGTTAATTAGATTCATTTTATTCACATATATTATTAAAGTTTGATGTCATGTGGTATTGGGATCAACCGTTTTAGGTTGGTTGGGGTTTTTTCGTGTTCTATTGGGGGGAAACCGTTTTCGGTTGGTTTGGTTGATCACCTTTATCAACCGGCACCAAACTAGGTTGAAACGGTTGCACCGTTTCAACCGAAAACGGATGGAAAAGTGTTCTATTGGGAAACCTCAACTGTTTCAACATAAACCGGTTGCGGTTGAAACGGTTGATCCCACACGACCTAAGTGAATCAGTTTACAGCAGGTAATTATTTATATTTCGATTAAAATGAATACATACCCCTTATTCGATGGTTTAACATATAATACGCGCGGATATTTTGCGAGTTGCGTAGTATTTTCCGAGCCCCGAAGGGACGAGGAAAAATGCGAGCAATGAGCAAAATGTCCGCTCGTATTATATGTTAAACCATCGAATAAGGGATTTATTTATTATTCTACTGCAAAATTTCCCGACTATTATGCTATTTTCCGTATTCGCTCTGTTCAACTGGTCAATACGCTCTCGCATTTTGCGTTTTCTCTTGACCTTATATGGTGAAATGACGTATTAGTGGAACAATAAAGTTACATAACGAGTGCTTCGAACAAAATCCATAGAATTAATTTTCTTTCGGGGGTGGCTTTTACAGTTACAAATTGCCGGAGTTATTCCCTTCAGAAAGAGAGAACGCGAAAACAAAACAAAGGTGATTTTGCATTTGGAAAGCAGTGTTAGTAATACAAACGTTCGAGCTTCTTGTAGCAAATATTAATATTCTATAATTAGCGAAAATATAGTAATATATTTCAAGATAAAAAATAAGCGATAAAAACGATGTATCAACATAATTTGCAAATTTTGAAGTAACAACAACAAAAACTTTATTAGGTATCCCCGTATTTATACATGGTATTACCATAAAAAATAAAAATAAAAAATAAGATAAAATACAAATACAAATAAGTTAAAATAATCGAGAAAATTATATAAATGTATACTTAGAATATACGATAAATGCTGACAATATCACAATAATCATAACGGCTGTGTTAAAATATTTAAAAATATATTACAAATATATTAAAAGTTTTGTGAATTCCGTGGATACGTAACGTATATATTTACATAGTAATACATATAATAAGGAATGCGATAGGAGACTTGTAGTTTATATTCCTATTCCTCAATATGAAGCCTTGAGGCCCGATCAAACGGTCACAACATTTCTCACAACATGTGTTGTGACATGTTGTGACCATGCCCGGTCAAACGGCCACAACAACCTCTCAACATTTCAAGAACAAAAGAAATGTTGTGATGATGTTGAGACAAAGTTTAAAATATTTCAAACTCGTCACAACATGTCACAACACCTCACAACATTGCTGAGAAGGGTGGTCAAACGGTCTCAACATCAGCTCTCAACAAATGTTGTGAGGATGTTGTGACAAATGTTGTGACCGTTTGATCGGGGCTAAAAATTTAACTTTGTTGAGGTGAAAAATTGATATGCCTCAATGGAAAATTATTTCGCCTCTAACTTGAAGGTGATTGTGCAGGCTTGTTAATTTAGCGCATTCACAGTTTGGAAACTGGGTACAAGTTCATTCGTCGTGGCACGTGATTGGCTCAAGATAGTTAGACGGTGCCCACCCCTGCTCGTCGTCAATTCGCACGAACCACCAACCTCCTTTACTTTTCCGAATGACTTGTACTTTATCGCCCTCATACAGATCGATTGTGCCGTCCGTCGTAGCCTGGTAACTAGCAATGGCTTGGTGAGTCGGTTTTCTATTTCCCTTAGAGTGGCGATATGGCACATCGACCTGCATGGAGTATTTGGGTAGCCTCGGTCGATTTCTCTTCTTCCTTGGTCGCAGCGTGTACGAGTGAACTTCAGAATCATCACAAGACGAGCCTTCGTACATATAGCGATTCCTTACCTCTGGAATTACGTCATTATCAGATGAATCGTCTGAGCGAATTGCATTTAAAGGTGCTCTCTCGGGTCTGTACTTGGAGAAATTTCTAGTATCGTATACGTCGTCGTATTGTGAGTGGCAACGCCTGTATGACGACAAATATGCCGACCTTCCGTCGCGATTCCCTCTGGTAGCAATCGGAGACGACGATCGTCTCATCTTCCTATCAACGTTCATTCTCTCATCTTCGGGAAATCCAGAATCATACGACACCTGCACATGATTCTGTTTTATTAGTGGCACTCTTCGGCCTTCTTTGGAGAGGGAATAATGCGCCTTTGTGGAAGGACGAGCACCATTCGTTGCCTCAAACCTTCTGTACCATTTTTGTGGCATGCAAGCTTCCTCCTTATAACTGCTCGAGGCTTGATAAAAGCGTCTCGAGTTATGCACTCTTTCTGTTTTATAACCGTGCTTTTCATCAGTAAATGAATTATCTTCACTGTTATGTCTTCTACTTGGTTTGTACCTAGGTGACTTGTCATTGGTAGAGGATGTGTCTGTACTGCTTTTCGACGAAGTCCCAGTTGACTGTCTGGTGACGTCACGGTTCTCAGTGTGATGGTCAAATGAGCACTCGTTTCTAAGGCCCGGTATACGGCGTACTTGGCAAGGACTTCCCAAAGGTGCTTCCCGGTACCTTTTTCGACGATAATGCTGGATGGAAACGAAAGATAAGCAAGGGTCATAACATACTTTTTTGCAAACATCGTGTTGCTGTATTTCAATTCGAAAAACATTCAATCATTCATTTTGTGCATTTAGCTTTCTTATTATTATTTCACTTCCTTACTCCCTCGCTCACCGACATCCCTACTTACGCTATCAATCAATCAATCAATCAGTCAGTCGTCTTGATACCGTGTGTCACATAATACCTCTCTCCTTATAGTACTCTCGCACATGGTCTTTCTCGGATCCCCATTTTTTGGTGAGCTTTGACACCTTTACTAAGTTCGTTCCATTCCCTCACTCCTCTTCCACCTAACCTCACCTCCTCCGTCCTGCTAATCCGCTTCCTTTGTACGTTTGTAAACAATAACAACGATGTAAAACATTGTTTACATTAATCACTTACGTCCGAACGTGGGCTTGGTTTCAGAACTGGTTGCGTCCAAACTGCTGACTGATCTATAAAATATGAAATATTTCACATAGGTTATACGATTACACTGCATGGAGCAAAAACGGCTCTGCTGATTACCATTGATTCATAATAAAAGGCTGCATCAAAGTTTGGTGGGTTGCCTTTGACAGTTCATTGTAGCGCATAAAAAAGTACCAACACCTTTGCATCGCATCAAATGTACCTTTGACGCAGTCAAAGCCACATTTTGACAGCATATTTGTGACACCTTGCTTTGCCTTGGCCCTTTGATCAAATGGCATTCATTAGTCAAAGGGCCCGAGACACTAGTCAAAGGTTTTACTGCCTGGGACACTAATTCAACGAAAACAAATGGAAATTACCAAATTCAAAAGGGGAGTCTCTGGAGCCTTTTTGACGCTTTTGCTCTGAAGCCCAAAGCCCAATATTTTTTTCTTTTTGAGCCCACACAAAAACGTCTATCTCAGGAAATTTGATGAAGCCCGGGAGCCATATTATTTCTTTCTGTCTTAGATCCCTGGGGCCCTAGACGTTTTATTTTATACTGGTGTCCTGGAGTCCTAAACGCTTTAGGAAAGATGTCAACTAAAAAGGGTTACAACTGACCTTCATCTTTCATGTCGTACTCTCCAGTTAAGGCTTCAAACTCGTCGTCGTCGTCGTTTTCGTCTTCATTGTCATCATCGTCATCGTCGTCGTCTTCGTGTTCGTCGTCATCACCATCAATGTAGTCGCATGGAAGTCCTTCACTGTCGTGGTCAACATCTGACTCCAGACTTCCTTCATTGTCCTCCTCTTCCTGTCCCCCTTCTGGCACCAGAAAATTTGAAGGCACCCATCCTGCTTCATCGTCAATGCGGACCATCCACCAGCCATTGGAAGCTTTAGTTACCAGTTTAACTTCATCTCCTTCGTACACCGTCATCTCACCATCTCCACTTCCTACGTAGGTGGCAACAGCATAGTAAATGTCATCGTCTGTTTCAGTGGAACGTTTTAGGTCCGAGTTTTCGTGTTCTGCTTTGGCCATCAATTTTTCATCAAGTCCTTGTTTCTTTTTGTGCTCTTTGTCTAATCTATGCTCTTCTGTTTTGCTGTCTTGTTCTTGTTCCGATTCCTCTCTCTGCCTTTCTTCTTGATATCTTTGTCCTTCATTGGCACTGTCTTCGAAATCACCACTCCCACGATGTTGTTGTTGTTGTTGTTGTTGTTGTTGTTTATCTTCTTCTTTTACACAATTAATTTTGCTGTTTGCCCTTGATAAACGAGGTGAATGTTCTGCATCACTGGCAGACGGTGTGATGCAAATTGATGGAAGTGACCTGGAAAGGTCAAGACTTTTAGACAAGACTTTTAATCTCGGCAATTCCGGAGAGGGCGCGTTCAAAGATTTGGATTTGTGGAAATTTTCCGTTTTCATTTTCGCTGCATTTTTTCCCCAAAACATTCCCTTGATGTTGTCTGATACACTAAACGAGCGCTTTCGTTTTAATGCCTCAGAAGCCAAGCGTTCTTCTTCTTTATCGAGTGTTTGTCGAAGGTCGAGTGCCGAGACAGAAAGCCCGTGGTTTGGCAATTCCCGAGAGGGCACTTTCAACGATTTGGATTGGTGGACGTTTTTCGTTGAGACACGTTTCACTGAATTCCTTTTCCCAAACATTCCCTTGATGTTGTCTGATACGCTAAACGAACGATTTCGTTTTAATGCCTCAGAAGCCAAGCGTTCTTCTTCTTCTTTACCATGTACTTGTCGAAGATCGTGTGCCGAGGTAGAGAGCCCGAGGTTTGGCAATTCCGGAGAGGGCGCTTTCAGAGAGTTGGATTGGTGGACGTTTTTCGTTGAGGCACTTTTCACTGAATTCCTTTTCCCGAACATTCCCTTGATGTTGTCTGATACGCTAAACGAGCGATTTCGTTTTAATGCCTCAGAAGCCAAGCGTTCTTCTTCTATACCATGTGTTTGTCGAAGGTCGAATGCCGAGACAGAGAGCCCGTGGTTTGGCAATTCCGGAGAGGGCGCTTTCAACGATTTGGATTGGTAGACGTTTTCCGTTGAGACACTTTTCGCTGAATTCCTTTTCCCGAACATTCCCTTGATGTTGTCTGATACACTGAACGAGCGATTTCGTTTTAATGTCTCAGAAACCAAGCGTTCTTCTTCTTCTTTACCATGTACTTGTCGAGGGTCGTGTGCCGAGGTAGAGAGCCCACGGTTTGGCAATTCCGGAGAGGGCGCTTTCAGAGAGTTGGATTTGTGGAAGTTTTCAGTTGAGACACTTTTCACTGAATTCCTTTTCCCAAACATTCCCTTGATGTTGTCTGATACACTGAACGAGCGATTTCGTTTTAATGTCTCAGAAGCCAAGCGTTCTTCTTCTTTGCCATGTACTTGTCGAAGGTCGAGTGCCGAGGCAGAGAGCCCGTGGTTTGGCAATTCCGGACAGTGCACTTTCAAAGATTTGGATTTGTGGACCTTTTCCGTTGAGACACTTTTCACTGAATTCCTTTTCCCAAACATTCCCTTGATGTTGTCTGATACGCTAAACGAGCGATTCCGTTTTAATGCCTCAGAAGCCAAGCGTTCTTCTTCTTTACGATGTGCTAGTCGAAGGTCGAGTGCTGAGATAGAAAGCCCACGGTTTGGTAGCGCATCTCTTAGATCTCCGGTAGAACGCATGCTGTGTGAACTCCAGCTGGATTGACGACTTGATAAGGGATTTTCATGGTCCTCGGTCGTCCGTAGAGATACTTCAACCTGTTGAAGTGAAGAAACATTAAATTACACGAGGCAGTAATTTCCCATACGCCTGCCCTCCTTCAAGAAGTAGAAACGATAACCCACCCTCTATGTTAAACCCCCGCTTTCGCCAGTCAAAATTACATTTTGGTCTCATGGTCTGCGAAACTAAACTTAATAAAGATAATACTGTATACTATAGATACTTCTAAAACTACTAAAACTTCTCTTGAAGGTTTGCAACTAAGGATAAATTGCAAAGTACCACCTGTGTCGTGGGAAATCCCTAACCGTTCATCCTTTATAAAAAATGAATAATACCAATACAAAACGTACCTCGCTGGTGCTGCGTCGCCTAATGCTCCAAGCAGCTGTCAAAACTGTAAAGAAGAATATTACAGTAAACACCCATGTATAAGGACCGAGATATTTCCAAGTTAGCCTAAAAAGGGTCTTATATATTTGGTTTTCTACTGAGAATTTAGGCCATTTAGGTTCTTAAATAGGTTCTTATTTTCTTAGAGGAAAAGGTGCTTGCTGCTGGTCCAACAAATAGTCTATATGGGTGTGGTCCCTTCCTGTTCCTGCTGGAACATAAATCATACTTGTGAACTGGTTGATAACTTTACTGTTATTGATAGCGATTCTAATACTCATGCACTGAAACTATATATAAATCCATAATGAGGAGAGGCAATTATTTGTGCACAGTACAGTATATCAAATATCAGAAAGCTGCCGTCAAGATGTCACAAAATATTGTAACGTGGTAATCACATGGAGCGCAACACTCCAAGAGGTTGTGATGGCTAGGTTCTCTCCTTCGAGGAGGCATCTTCAGTATTCGCTTATAAGTGGCCTTTCAAGATTAAGCGTGGGGAGAATGGAAAGAGGGAAAAATAAAGCGCCTTCTTTTCATCATTCGATCTATAATTTCCCTTGGGGCCTCTATGGAGGAGAGATAAAAGCACATTCACTCACGAGAAGACACTCCATCTTGGACGCCTGTACTCGGCACTTCATCCAAGTCTTTTGTTTCCTCTCTCAACTGCATACCCATCAATGGCATACGTTTTAAACTTGTTTGAGATTTACCAGCTGTGGCACCAACCCTCTTTAGGTACACTGCTGGCGCCCAGCCTTCTTTGTACATATACCTGTACGAGAGGTTTGAGACAAAATTAGTTGTGGTACGCGAATGATGTTTTTGCTTCCAATCCCAGCGCATGGTGAAAATATCACGTGAAGCCGCTTTTGCATTGGAATGCGACAGATGCGAGAATTTCAATGAGTTGAAATTTTCGACATGTCGGACATAGTAGGACAGACACGACAAAAAACTGGCTATTGACAATCAAACATACCAACATGAAATACCCTTTAAAAGGAACAAATTAACCCGATTTGAACAAGGGGATAGGAAAGGACAGAAAGTGTCTGGAATGATTTCAAACGGTATGCAACGCAAGCTATATTAATCAAACGATGTGACGTGAAACATGTTGACGTTCTATGGCAACCATATTTTCCCAGATTTAAAGGGGTTTTTTTCTTTTCTTTTTTTCTCTGGTATACAATGTAAATCACATTGACTGGCTGACTCACATAACCCTCCACCATCCATCCAGAGTTTTTTCAATCACTTGCAGATTTACGCCGATATCAAAGCTGATTTCGTCCTCCATCTTTGCTTGGTAAGAATGTGTTGTTATGTAAGTTTCTTCTGTTGCATGAAGAGAAGACAACAATGAAATTATTTACAAATAGCTGATTATCAACTTAAAGCAGGAACCTATCACCCCGGAGCCTCTATCTGTACTGATTAATGACAACAGCGTAGTTACACCTTGGGACATTTTTAGATTTCCGTGTACGTTTGCGGACAATAGTGATATTTCGTAGTAACGACATTCCGCCGTTCTAGTTTTATTCCACGTTCCTCTCGTCCATTCCTGATTTTATTTTTAATCTGAAACATGAATGACAACCTCGTCCTCGTGCTCGCAACGAGTGCTTTTCGCGACAAAAGTAATTCTATAAACAGCTTTTAACTATACGCCGTGTCATAGGCCCAATAAGGGAGATGGAGGCTCCAGGGTGATATGCCCCTGCTTAAATTAAAGTTGATAAAGGTAAATTAACCGCAGTAGCGAATTTGGAAAAACTGTTAGTTTTTCCAAATTCGCTACGGCGGTTAATGTACCTTTATCAACTTCAAGTTGATAATCAACTAAATGTTGTACTTGCCCGCCGACGCAGCACAACAGTTTTATTAGAAACGAATCACTTTGTTCAACAATGAAATTAACCCTTGTAATTGTGCCCCAAGCTAGAAATATATATATCTTTTAATTCTTGTTCGGAACATGTGGTGGCACATCAAGACATGTACATCATCTTTGTTTGTTTGTTTGTTTGTCGCATAGTTGAGATCGTAAATTCCTACCTTGTCCAGGAGGAAAACTCTCCGTTACAATGCCGTCACCATCATCATCATCGTCACCATATGTAGGCTTGATGAATGACGCCGGTACCCAGCCGATATCACCTTCACAATCCACATGCCACCACCCTGGTATTAAACAAGCAAAAAGAGCAAATTATGCAAAGTGTTCCTTACAGAAGACTTACAGAAGATTTTCATCATATTCTTTCTTTGATCTGTTTATTTAATACATGTTGCGGACCTATAATAAAAGAGATGGAATCTAAAAAGCGTAGCTGGTGTTAACTAGGGGATGCTAGACAATCAAAAGGTTTTTTCCTTTGTAATTATTATATTAATTGGCGTAATCGCGTAACAAAGGCCGCAATTAGGTCGCCATCTTTTCTATTCTTTTATTTCATGTCATATTGCTCATTGGACCAGAGACAAATATTTTTCCGGGAAATGGGAATCTAAAAATAAACCGGTAGTCGCTTTTCGTTTTAATCTCGAGTCTTGTACGTTGAATCCAATCGCAAAAATAACGCAAGCACTCTCGAGAACTACGAGAATTATTACGTCAGTAAGACGTCAGTGGCACGTCATGTTGCTAAGCAACATATGTGAACAAAATCGTGGGGCCAGGTGCCTTTCTAAGGGGGGGGGGGGGGGGGAGGTTCCGACTGAAAAAGCTTCTTAACCCTTTCACTCCCAGAGTCAAACATTGAGTCAATAAATGTGGTTCTAATTTTTGAGTCTGTGGATGAAACCCTAGTGCGTGACCATTCAAATGAAAGCTATTGAGCAGTACTTTCAAGTGGTCCTGTTTGTTTTTGACAATTTTGCAAAATTAAATTCAAGATGTTTTCCTCAGTTTTGAACTTAGTACTCTTGGGAGTGAAAGGGGTAAGACATTAGTATCGTGTACTCACCACTCTCGTGTTTTTCAATAATGCCCACTGTGTAACCTTTGGTAAGACTGATGTCGTTGTGGTACTGTTTCTGATAATTCTTGAGTGCGACATATTGTTCCAGGAGTACAGGCGCCCCAATAAAACTCGCTGTAAAGAAGACATACCACCAAGCCATCTTAGAATCAACATGATTTGATTTTTAACTCGTGAACGCGAAAGCGATGAACAGATTATAGCAATTGGTGGACAAATTTCACTCGCTCTTTGTAAACTTTAATCGTGCTATTAATTTATGCACATTAATTTATTCACTTTTTAGCTCTCGGGAGCCTTTGATTCTATGTAGACACACTCTGTGTACGGAAAAATCAATTAACTCGTGGGATATTTCACGATAGTGCCACTCGATGTCATATACACCAGAGCAAAACTGTGTTACTTTCAGTATTGGGTATCTTTTATTTGTATAGTTATACTTATTACTTTATAAACGAACCTGTTTTTGAATTGCCAATTGAAAATCTTCTGAGAATATTTCCATTGAACTTCAACTTAGACTTTTTCTGACTTGGATTCCTGTCAGAAAAGGAACAAACATATATATACGCTTACAACATGAATGGATCTGACGCGCGACATAGAAGTTATTTTTGCAAGGAACAAAATTACCTGCAAATAGAAAGAAACTTCAAAATAATAGTCTACTAAGGTAGAAAACACCGATAATAATAATTTCCATGTCAATGAACCTGGCCTGCATCTGGCGTTAGTTGTGTAGTGGACATGATACTCGTTTGATAATCCATCGTCCCTGGTTTTATAACTTCTTATAGTGGAATGACTTACTTTGCTCCTACAGACTCCAGATCTTCAGGTCGAGGAGTAAAGAAACTTATCACCAGTTGACACTCGGAGATGCGATCTGGGAGAGCGATCAGTTTCTGGACAATGACAAGAGTAATTAATATACACGGAATATGTATCTGTGGGGGACGCGGTGGGAGCAATAGCCGGGGTCATTGCCCGGGGGGGGAGTACTCCAAAAAAAATCGGGTGGGGGTGTTTCGCTGGGCTATAAAAAACCCTTACCCTGTACCAGACCACAAACGCAAATTTTGCGACCCTGTACCAGACTAGATGTTGAAAAAAGATACCCTGTTCCAGACGATTTTTAACGATTTCTTTTTTAACCCAAATATTCCAGAGTATCAATTACCGATCTCCGGTCCAACTTCTGGGAAACTGATAACCTGTTCCAGACCAAAAAATGCCTTTTGGTATACCCTGTTCCAGACCTAAATGCTCAAAAACCATACCCTGTCCAGCGGCACGTACCTATATAGAGTATATAAGGAATACCTCCCCCCCCCCCCCCTCCCCCCCACTCGGGGGTCGTTGTGTTGTCGTGGGCAAAACAGCTCTCACTGTGCCTCTCTCCACCCAAGAGCATGAAAATGGCTAGGAGTATTGCTACTCCTCCTTGATGGGATGCTAGTCCATCGCAGGTTATCCCCAGCTTTTTATCGCGTTGCCCGGAGTCAGTTGCAAGTACCCATTCATACTCCTGAGTGGAGAGAGGCACAGCATGAGAGTAAAGTGTCCTAACTAAGAACACAACACAATGACCCCGGCCAGGGCTCGAACCCAGACCGCTTGATCTATAACCATTAGGCTACCACGTATACCAAGATCAAGAAGCCCAGTATCATGAAATATTGAATGGTTTGATTCTGAGGAACAATACATTATATAACTCGAAAAATGCAAGAATCCATTAGTTGCTGAATAGGATTTTACACTAGCAATATAATTACTTTATAAACATAACTAGCGCGCAACTTGAAGTATGAAATAACTATACGACAAGTAACCCACTTTTTAACTGGCCGGAATCGAAAAGCAATGAACGGGTTATAGCCGATTCACTCACTCGGTCAATGGGCTGTTAACTTTAACCGCGCTATTACATGTAATTTATGCAAAGAGAATACCCTTCATATTCTCTTGTTTATGCATATTAATTTATTCGTTCGCGAGTCGACTCACAGGAGCCTTTGAATATCTTTTTGCGTTCGGAAGGATGTAACGAAATTTTAAAAATAGATCAGATTAACCGCCGCGTGACGAATTTGGAAAGCTGACGTTTCGAGCGTTTTCACTTGCCCGCTGACACTGAGCACAACAGTTTCATTAGAAAGTAACACTTTGTTTTAAATTAGAACTTACCAAAACAAAGTCTCGGATTTTGTCTACTTTTGTATGTACACTTGTTGGTCCAAGTTTTATTCTCCCTGAAAATAACGATACGTACTGTGATAACAGTCATAACGTACTCCATAACTTTTAACAGACTTGTAAAAGTTAGAATCACCTTGTACAGCTGCATAATAAACAGTACCACATGAAAGTACTGCTCGATAGCTTTCATTTGAATGGTCACACACTAGGGTTTCATCCACAGATTTAAAAGTTAGAATCACCTTGTACAGCATAATAAACAGTACCACAAGAAGGTACTGCTCGATAGCTTTTATTTGAATGGTCACACACTAGGGTTTCATCCACAGACTTAAAGTTAGAACCATCTTGTACAGCATAATAAACAGTACCATAAGAAAGTCAGGCTGCTCAATAGCTTTTATTTGAATGGTCACACACTAGGGTTTCATCCACAGATTTAAAAGTTAGAATCACCTTGTACAGCATAATAAACAGTACCACAAGAAGGTACTGCTCGATAGCTTTTATTTGAATGGTCACACACTAGGGTTTCATCCACAGACTTAAAAGTTAGAACCATCTTGTACAGCATAATAAACAGTACCATAAGAAAGTCAGGCTGCTCAATAGCTTTTATTTGAATGGTCACACACTAGGGTTTCATCCACAGACTGAAAAGTTAGAACCACCTTGTACAGCATAATAAACTACCACATGAAAGTACTTCTCAATAGCTTTCATTTGAATGGTCGCACACTATTTATTCCAGGGAATTAACACACTCTAGCCACCCTCCCCTCTCTAGGGACATTAGGTTGTCTTACCTTGAAGTGAAGGAATGACTCGTCGCTTGTTGTTTGGAAAAGTGTCCAGGAGATTGCGCTGAAAAATTGGACAAAGAAACGCCAGTAAATAAATAAATAATTTGTCAAAACACTGTTTTCGATGCAATTAATATAAATTCAGTTAGAAACCGACATAGAAACCGACGAAGCTCTTATCGATTCTGGTGACGTTGTTTTATTATATTAAATATAATTTTAAAAGACCGTATCGCACCGCTTCCCGAAAAACAAATAGAAAGGTCATATACAATCGAAGCTCCCGTAAGCGGACACCCTCGGGAAGCAGAAAAAGTGTCCGTAACTGGAGCTGACCGCTTACGGGAATGTGTAAATACAGAGTTTGTATGAGCTAGAGTTCAAACGGAGTTTTGTCAAGGCGGCCGTAAGTAGAACTGTCCGCTTACGAGAGTGTCCGCTTAGAGAGGTTTAACTGTAATTGGGAATCGAACTTGTAACTGAACAGAATACTTTTCAACAATGCTGAGCAGGGCAAAGCCGGCGTTTCCGTTCTTTTACTCAACTAAACTATTAACACTCCTACATTAAAAACTAAAATAAATTAGACTAAAAGCAAACCCTCTTTCCCTTAGTCCCTCGAGCGAGAAGTGAAAGCGATGGGAAAAATGGCCGTGCGAAATCTGGGGCCGAGAAGCGCTCTGTCGTTATCAATAGAGAGGTGAAGTGTGACGTCACAAATTTGCAAATTATTTTTATCAAACCTCAAAATCCCATCATTAGATAAAGATTGCTGCTGTGTGATCAGCCACAAAATATCAACTGGTTAGCACGAATAGAACAGAAGATATAGAGGTTCAAAGTTTGGTACCGTCCCAAATTCTAATTTTGCGCCTGAAGGAACAGGGGTTTGGAGAAATTAAAACCTGAAGTGCCCATATCTCGGCCGCAAATGGCAATGGAGAGCTAATTTTTGGCCAGTGGACGTTTTTTGGCATGCTTTCTCCGTATAACTGATCAAATTCAT
Organism: Desmophyllum pertusum; assembly: GCA_029204205.1. NCBI lineage: Eukaryota > Metazoa > Cnidaria > Anthozoa > Scleractinia > Caryophylliidae > Desmophyllum > Desmophyllum pertusum. The sequence continues at coordinate 204,949 of MU826391.1, read as the reverse complement.
AATTTCGCAAATTTAATTGTTGTGACGTCATAACTTTTAGTACTCTATAGGATAATGAATTCGATTGAGTTCCTTTGTGAAACTAACAATGCACGAGAGCACTGTTTTCACTACCATAAAGCTTCACGTTTCACATAATTATAGGTCACTTTTAATCTAGATCTTCTCCAATTTTATTCATGTCGCCGGGTGCAATTCAGTCGGTGTTGTAAAGCAAAAAAACATTCTGATCACACTTTCCAAGAATTAATTCGATTCGCAATAGTCGATATCAATACCGTAAATACGAACGAAGCATGGATAACTGAGGGCATGAAACTTGTCACAATATATGCTATATATATATGTTACTCGTAATTTTCACCTCAAGTTGTAGAACCTCACTGTATCTTCGATAGATGATGTTAGTTGTCCCATCTGACCATACAACCTTTATGGAATAAACCTGAAACGCAAAAGGTGTTAATTCAACTAAATTAACCTTCGCCTTTTTACACAAGAAGACTTCAAACCACGCATAAAATCACATACAACACGATTGCTTGGTTTCCGTCGCTGTGCTCCTTCGATAGACACTTCCTTGATAGATCTCCGTGGCATGTTTGTCGGAAAACATCCACTTTTACACCGTTAGAAGTTAGCCAGTACGTCAATAATATTGCACGGCCGCGGCAATGAAACAAGGAATGAGCTTAAGCAATTAGCGGCCTTCCGTTAACGTTGGTTGGCACCTATTTAACACCAACGCAGTATTCCGACTATTCCATATCACAACTGACAACGGAACCTGACCGAAAAACAGCTAAGCAAATATTGTGGACGATCTAGGAACACGTTTTTAAACTGCCGTTTACTGAAATTAACCGCCACTTATCCGCGTCCCCTCATGGCCCAAGTCGAACATTAATATCAAGCGTACGTGTATATTCAAAAAAGGACATGCGAATAAATTAACAATTTGGGTCCTTTTGTGCCATAGAAGAAAACGAAAACAAAGCGAAACAGAACATATAGCTTCATAGTTTATTGTATAGTTTAAATCGAGTTTGATATTCACTGCAATAATTTCAATGAACGCCGACTTTAAAACACAATCGAATAAGAAACAACTTTTCACTTGACTCTGAAGATGACTTCTAGAGTCTGGTTGTCGAAACGTCAGTCATCAAAAATCGCTTCTTGTCACGACTTCCCTCATCTGGACGATCACACAAGACGAACGAGTTTTGACATCATCATTTTTTTTTCAATGATTGTTCAGTGGTGTTTCTGCTACCTAATGCAAAATCAATTCCATATCCTTGGGAGCAAGTTTACCGATCCAGCTAATTGGAACCAATTGTAAGTCCGTGCCGCATTATATGCAGTGTTACTGTTGCAGGCACAAAAGAAAGCCGATTATAATATAATATTCTTATACAATCAAATCTGTATTAAGCGGGGCCCCTCGGGGAATGCTCTAGGGAGTGTCCACTTAATATATACAGGGTGTCCGCCGGTATCATTTACAATAAATAAGGAAATGATAAATTGTGCCTTAGTGTCCGAGAAAGGGCCTCCGCTTAATACGGTGTCCGCTTTATACAGGTTTGACTGTATATCCGAAAATTAAGGGAAATAGAATATAAATGACAATCACACCTAGGCCTCTCTCGCCATAATTTCCAATCTCCCGCAATACTCTGTTCATTGACACAAGTTGATGAGCGCAAGCGCCGAGAAACGCAAATACAAGCACAACGATCTTCTTCTTTTTTTTTTGGCGTGGCGTTTCTTCGGGTATTTTTATGGACCTTTTGCTTCATCAGCAGGCTGGATGTAGATGGTTGCTTAAGAAACAGGACGCGGTACGATCTGAAGAAACTTTGAGGAATGCGAAATATTCTATCAGTCGAATGAGGTATATTTTAGACACGCTATCATGCAGGGAAAAATTGCGGAACCTGATAAAAACTTCTGTCTACAAGCTCTGATGGCTCAATGAGGCTGGCATTTAACTCTGGTTTCTATAGTATGAAGCGACTAGGAATATCGCTACTCCCCCTGGATGGGATGCTAGTCCATCGCAGGTACTGTAACCCTCGGAATTTTTTTTTTCAGATTCGGGCCAGTACCGCTATACTGACTATACTCCTGGGAGGAGAGAGAGAGAGAGTGCGAGAGTAAAGATTTATAGGCCAACGCTTTATCGGGACCTCAGTTAAGCGAATGCGTAAAGTCATAGAAAATGAACAGTATAACGTGCGTATAGTGAAACATCAGCGACGTGAGTTGAATTGCCCCACGAGCTTCATGCTTTAAACCCTATCGTGTATAAATAAAAGTCATTGTATTGTGTATATACAGTGGAGCTTTCGCTAACGGACACCTCCCGTAGGCGGTCACCTCTCGTAAGCGGACACTTAGTATGTACCCAGCTACATACAAACATGATATTTTAAACCTCCAATAAGCGGACACCTATCTTAAGCGGACACTTTTTCTGGCGGTCCCGAGGGTGTCCGCTTACGGGAGGTTCGATTGTATTCCTAATCGCGCAATTTTGGTTCGCTTCGGCGACATATCAGGCGAGTTTGGTCGAACCTAGTCCAGTCCCTGAACTCTCTCTTACCCCCGCCCATAGGGACTGGAACCCAGCGGGAAAAGAGAGAGTCCAGCACCACTTGCATGCGCATGCAAGTGGTGCTGGACTCTCTCTTTTCCCGCTGGGTTCCAGTCCCTATATAGGGCGGGGTAAAGAGAGAGTCCAGGGACTGGACTAGGCCGTGTGTATAATGACGTAAGTAAGAAGGGAGTTTGCCTACTTCAAATTAAAAGCCGTACTTTGTCAGGAAACAAAAGCTTATATGAATGCTGTTGGCGAGGAATACTGAAGGAGGTGGTGGAAACTGGCAAACAACAACGACCATTTGATCTAATTAAACTCAGAAACTAAAGTGATTGAAATTCTCTCGGGTGACTAACATATAATTTCTCCTCACCTGCTCGTCGCAATTTCGAGACATTGTTAAGCAGGCAGGTGATGAGAATAAAGAAATTAGTCAACTAGAAAATGTTATCTAATATTCTTAATGTACCATTAAATTCTCACAAAACCAACATTAAATGTGAATGTAGAGTAACCAAAACGGAGAATTGATATTTCACTGAGTTTAGGGCTGAATAAAGGGGTATAATTGTTGAACAAAGTCAGGAGCTTTCAACTGTCAAGCAATCGTATACATGGTATATCTATTTAATTAGTTCACTTATTTTGGCGAGGGAAAAGAACTGGCATTTCAACTGCACCCAAAGAGAGCTAATAATATTTTTTTATGATAATTATTTAGATGTCACAAAATCACTTTTCGTGAGAAAATGCACATGCAACAGTGCTTCAAAATAAATGAACTATATACACTAACTCGTAAAATTACTTAGCAGTACACGGTCCATCTATTATGTCAGTCATTCTTATTGTTCGACAATTTTGCAAAGCGAAGCCAAACATTAACTTACAAGTACGGAATGTTTAATGTTTGGATCAGTTCTATTTTCGTCTTTATTATATTACCTAAAGTTCTCTTCAAAATGCCTCTACATTGCTATTACCAGTGAAGCCAAAATTTCGGCGTACATGATGTGTGGGTGATTAAAAAGATTGGACGCTTACGTCAAGCAAAGGCAATTCTAATTGGCAGATATCGATTCCGTGATCCTTCCAAACAAAAGCGAAAGTTTGGCGCGTATTTGCATGTAAATGGCGCAATATTTGAGTATCATTATCCTTCATGATTCTCGAGGGATTTCACAGCAAACGAACTAATTAATCTTACTAGCGACAAGTCCTTAACAGAGAAAGCAAGCCAGCTTTTGTGTTTACGTGAAGTATTGGATAATTGTCCAGGCAACGACTTCTAAAGCAAGCTTTGATCGGGCACGGAAAAAGTCGAGAAACAGATCTATGCATAAACGTCGTTGCTTCTCTAGACAATGAGCAAACAACGCTGAGTTGATTGGAAACATAAGAAAACCTTGGTAACAGAAAGAGGTCAGTTTCGTACTAAAGGCCTTTGCTAGGAACAGCAGAGTAACATGCTTTGAAGAAAGCAACTATAGTGAGTTGGCTTACCAAGAAAAAACACTGACATTGCCAGCATCCTTGCGCTGTTTTGTGGGCCAATCACAGCGCAGATTTCCATACGACTCGGCGTGCTCTTCCACAGTGAAATTTCTAGAGCAGTTTTGTTTACTGTAAAGTCAAGTACGCGCTGCAAGGCAACTGAATACGCAAAATACGCGCCTTTGCTTTTACATCGTCGAATTAACCGTACCCAGGATCATTTACAGAGCAGAGTTTGAGACGTTTTCTACTGTGGATCGCACATAGTCAGTATTGGCTACACCCACAAAGAAGAGGACCGGGCGGCAGTAAGTAAAACGACAATCGACCCAGTAAAGTAGACCTGTTTGAAAGTATTGAGACCTTGACTGCATAAGCTTGCACAGAGGAATTTAGACGCGCCATGGTCAGTTCCCAAAGCAGAGGATGACACCAAGAAGTAGTGATTTGTCCCTTTTATTAAAGTAAATTAGCCGTTTTTCTGCGTTCACTCTATATAAGCCGGCCACACTGTGAATGTTTATTGGATTAACAGTTTGTTTGTACAGCAAGAGATCTGTTTAGCATTCATCACGACAAGATATAGAGAACTTTACTCAACTCAAAGTTACTCCAAGTTCTTCGAGCGCACCGGTACTGACTTGAAAACCAATCGCGGCTGAACGAAATAAAAGCAAACATGACATAAAAAAGTAACCAACACGTGAAGTTTGGTTTCTAGGAAATCATACGAAGACTAAACATTTCCACTACAGGTATCCGCGTCCCGGGACCAGCGGGATTCCAGAATTAAATACAGTAAATTCAGTAGCTGTAACATGATGCGGCACGCACGGAACACAACGCGGCAAGACAGCGAAGCCACGGTCATCAAAGCAAACCGAAAACATCAGATCGTTTTGAACATGGAAGTTAAACGCATCGAAATGGAAAAGAAAATGCGAGAGAGATACTTTTGTTTTGAAATGTCTCTTATGAAGGCTCGCCGACTCAAAATAGTTGATCGTCAAAAGTCTCTGGGAATTTACCGCCCGCACACGATGGAAAATGGACAGGACTCAAGGAAAGAAGGGAGAACGGACTCGTTTTTCTTCACACAGTCTGTCGCTTTGGATTCTAAAGTTAAACTTCCGCCAGTATTAGAGAGAAGAAGGACTATTTCTGGATTTCCATCGAAGCTGGCGACTTCTGAGGAACCCCGAAAATTGAATAAACTTGCAAAGAATATTGATCACCACAATTTTTCCGACAAAGAGCGTGCTAAACGATTTGACAAGATGAGACGCTCACTAAAGGACGGACACGGTCAATCGCAGACTCATTCTAAAATAATAAAAGAATCTTCGAAACTCGATGAAAGGAAAGCAGATAATGAGGGAAAAAATAACAAGAACAAGAAAGACGAATTTTGCGGTTCTGCTGAAGCCGTATTAAATAAGGATTTGATCGTTCAAAAGGACAAATTGCAATTAGACGGTAAAAATCTTGCCGCGGACGTTTTAGCCGTTAAACAAGAGAGGAACGCTGATGAAGTAAAGGAACGCGAATTTTCTGAAAAGATAGCGCCGGAAAATGAACAGAACAGCGGTTTAAACTGCAACAATCCCGGCCAACACTCGTCCAAAGAAAATGATCTTGAAGAAACGTGCACGGATGTCGCGAAACTGAAAACGTCGTCGACAAAATTAATCCAGCTAGAATTAACTTCAACAAAAAACACAAAGTATTAGTGACTTTCCAAGTTATCTGGAATTGCAAGCTTGGCGCAGTAGCTTGGAGACTAGAAGTTTGAATTCTCAGAAAGATGCCAAGGCTACGAACAGATTAAAATCGGCCTCGGCGGCAGGGAATCGAAAATATATCGATATTGATGATGCAACTGCGGTCAAGGTGCGCCCGCAAACCGCGCTTGCAAGATTGTTACAAGACGAACGCAAATCGTGTTAGAACCGCGGTCAGTTTCCAGGTTTATCATTTTTTTCGAGTGAGCATTAAATTAATGTAATTCTAAACTCACATTTGTATACTGATAAGACGTTTCCGTTTAGAATTAAAGCAGCCGCGAAATACGTCATTTTGTTTGCAATGCGGCAGGGTAAATTAGGCCGCCTTTGTACCTAATTAATTTATAATTAAAGTTTACAGAAACCGAGCGAGCGAGTGAAATTTTTTCCTCTAAATCCTACAACTCGTTCACTGCTTTCGCATTCAAGAGTTAAAAAAAAAGACTGTTCACAGTCCCCTATTTTCCCGTGTTGTTGTAGAGTACGTCGATAGGCCGCCATCTTAGTTTCTCATGGCGAGCGAAAGCTGGGGAGAGAACAAAATGGATTGAAATCCACCAATCACAGCCCACGGACGTGACATACATGTATTGAACCAGTTGAACTGAATTTCTGCTTCGTGAGATGATTGACGGCAGTGAAAAAGCAATAGTTGATTGAGCAGAATTTGCATCAGTGGGGGGGGAGGGGAGGGGTTCACACATTTAAAATAAAGGAATGTATATAATTATAGATCGTTTCCACCAAAATAACAAGATCGTTTTGCGCGCACCAAAAAACATCTACAAACCCAGAGATTGTAGAGTAGGTGGAAATAAATGTATTCCCCAAGTTTTGGTTTGGTAGTGTTCATTACAACGAAGTTATTGGGAAAACAATATTCGGAAATTTACAGAACTTAGTATGAGTCCGCCATATTGGTGGACCACTTTGGTCCACCAATATGGCGGCCAAAAAATGTCTGCGAGAATAAAAATAATTTTGCTACCGAAGTCATACGTTTTCACTTCTGAATGCTTTAGTTATCATTTTTTAACTTATTAGCATATCAGAAAAGTATTTAAAAGTGCGAAAATATTGGTTTGTGTAACATTTCAGGTCACGTTGAGCCAGGCCGTCTCAAATTTCAAAACGCTTTATCTCCAAAACGAAGCAATCTGGTGGCACAAAAATTTCCCCAGCAACTAACGATACTGATGTATAGAATATACTGAAAGAACAGCTTTGTAGGATCAATAGTTTTGAATTTAGCATTTTGATGACGTCACGTGAAAACGATCTATTGGCAGCCATTTAAATTATTTTACAACTCATGATACTATACCCCGAAATTGTGGAACTCGCTACCCAACACCATTAGAAGGCAAGATACTAAAAAAAATAAGAACATTGGACATGACTGTATTTTATTTGTATATTTAATTACCTGATCAGGCTAAACATTTAAACTCATTTTTAAAATTACTAATTTTTAATTAGAATACATCCAAATTTGTAAATTTATGCTTGTGTTTATGCATTACAATGGGCCTTTTCAGAGGTCTATAACTAGAGGTTTCCATCTAGCATTGCGCGCGGCCCATCAGATTAGGAGTTAGGCTATTTTTAGACACTTTTCGCGCGAAACCAGCAGCCAATCACGCACCATGCCTGACAAATATGGTCATTGAACGCGCTAGCTCGACAATTTTTGTTCAAGACGGTTTGTTCGTCGATTGAAAAGATGGCTAAAATCACTAAGTAAAAAGCCTTGGCCCTTCTAAATCAAACAAAAGTTAATTCTACTAAATAATGCACGAAGTTTGGAACGAAATATTTAATGGGAAATGCCTGTAAAATGTACAACTAATGCGACTGAAAGAGCACTAAAGGCAGCCTGAAATTAATTTACGGGAAGACCGCGGACACAATTAATTCGTCCAAAGAATGAAAACCTGTTTACAACACAAGTTTAAGCTTAGTCTATTCAGTATTGTTACCTTGTATTTCGACGAGGCTTGTCAATTCCAGCTGAATTAAGTTTTAAAATCAGCACAATAAATATCCATGGATCAGTTAAGCCGTTATAAGCTTATAACTTGAGCTTATGGCAGTTCGTCAAGCGTTCGTGACAGTCAATCATTCAAAGATCACTTCACAGTGAAATTCTCTTTCTTTCCATCCATGTAGACATTGAGGGTTTCCTTTGTTCTTTTACTTCAATGAACTTGATTTCAAGCTCAGTTCGTTAATTCTGTAGTCGCGCAAGTTTCGCCCGCCGTATAAACAAGTGAAACCTTCGGCTGCGTATAGCTGTCCGTTCAACTTGTAAAATGAATATAATGTTCAGCTCCACAATTATTTCGAAACTTCCCATGTTAAGCTAAACCATCTGCACAATTTTCCAGAATATACGAAACTTTGGAGAGATTGAACGAAGATTAATCCGCGGAGAAACCTTTGTCTTTTCATTCAACTTTCGACAACTTGCCAACCGGACACCGCGCCAAGTTTTGCCGCCGAATTCATACAAATCATGCTTCATTTAGATTGAACTGAAAAATCACTCAGTCGATTTATAGTCTTACAAAAAGTATACCGAAGTTTGACCTAAATTTAGTGAAGTATTTAAACAATTATTACATTCTGCTGTGACGCTTTTCGCTTTTCCTTGGCCGGCAAAGTTTCTGCCTTTGCGTACCTAGCGCTCGCATATTAAAAATGGTTCAACGTGATTGGCTGCTGGTTTCGCGCGAAAAAATATCTAAAAATAGCCTAAACTCCTAATCTGATGGGCCAAGACCCAATTAACAATTAGATTATGAGCTCGAGATTTCTATGATGTGATAGTTGATGAGGCCGTAGGCCGAATCAACTATCACATCATAGAAATTGAGAGCGAATAATCTAATTGTTTTAGTAAAAAATGACAACAATTGTCTAGTATTAACTCCAAATCCTCCTCCAAAACTTCGGAGAAACGAGAAGAAACCGCAATTTTGTAGACGACCTCAAGTCACTGCACACTAATGGCTGATAGTGTGCAGTAGCTCAGCCAATCAGATTGTCTCATTTGCATTAGTGTGCAGTAGATTTTTACTAATACCAGAGATGGAAACCTCTAGTTATAGACCTCTGGCCTTTTGTTTCACATTTTTATTTTAGAAGACAAGCTATGACCACTATAATAACTTCTTTGCTTGATAGATTGATTGGATTAATTAATTGTTTGATTGACTGACTGATTGATTGATTGATTGATTGATTGATTACGTCATGTTTTTATTTGAACTTCGCATTTCGTGTTATTCATGAAAGGCGCACTAACCTGAGAGGAAATACAACTATTTAACAATTAGATTATTCGCTCTCAATTTCTATGATGTGATAGTTGATTCGGCCGCCGAGAGCGAATAATCTAATATGTTTTAGTAAAAATCTACTAGTATACTAATGCAAATGAGACAATCTGATTGGCTGAGCTACTCGTACACTATTATAACAATAGAGTGTTTCTGTCGAGGAACTATCGGCTGATAGTTGCCCGCGGAAATTTTATGTTCTAAAAAACAAATATTAGCCCGAGAACGAAGTTCGAGGGCTAATATGCTAGTTTTTTAGAACATAAAATTTCCAAGGGCAACTATCAGACCGATAGTTCCGAGACAAAAACACTCTATTGTCATTATTGTTCACCACTAAATTTTCCGTGCGGCGGCCTAAAACTGAAAACCTCATTAATTTATTCATTTCGATTTCTAACACGCTTGGAGCTTCAAAAATAGTTTTGCATTCAACTTTTGTCTCGTAAATACGTACAAAACTTTAGGTTAAACTTCGGTATTACTTTTTCAAAAGTTATAAATCGACTGAGTGATTTTTCAGTTCCATCTAAATGAAGTATGATTTGTATGAAAAACGGCGGCAAAACCTGGCGCGGGTTCCGCCAAGTCACTTGAATGAAAAGAAAGCAGGACAAAAAGTTTTCTTCGGATTATTTCTTCGCTCAATCTCTTCTAATGATTCATATATTCTGGAATATTGTGCAAATGATTTAGCACAAAATGGGAAGATCTGAAATAATTGTGGAGCTGAACATTATATTCATTTTACAAGTCAAACGGACAACTGAACGGAGTCGAAGGTTTCACTGCGGGCAAACGCTTGACGAACTGCCGTATTTATAAAGCTTCGTAACCGATATTTATTGTGCTGATTCAAGCTGAAATTGACAAGCCTCTTGGAAATACAAGGTAACAATACCGAATAGGCTAAGCTTAAACTTGTGGTGTAAACAGGCTGTTATTTTTTGGACGAATTTGTGTCGGTTTACCGATCTTTCCGTAAATTGTTTAGTGCTCTTTCATTCGCATTTGTTGTACACTTACAGGAATTTGCCATTAAATATTTCGTTCCAAACTTCGTGCATGCCCATATGTTATGAAAGAATTGATAGAGAGTAAATTCTCGCTATTTTTTAACTTATTCTTTCAACTGTTTTGCTCAAAACTGCACAAAACGGTTGTTTTTCGCTCAGGCGGCACTATCGATCCGGGGTTTTTTGCCCGACGGGCACTATTAGACAGTGTCTCTCCGCGGATGAACACTATCACGTCACGTGTTCGATTTAAGCCAATCAGAATCAAGAAAATTTAGTGGTAAACTATAACAGCCATTAGTAAATTTGTACCTCTGAATAATGATTTTCTAGCTTTCTGATTGGTTCCCTCCTCTATGGATCTGAGCCATTATCCTTAAGTTGACCAAACATGGAAAAATGATGAATTTCTTGTACTTGTATATCCAACAAGGGCGAATGGATTAATTGTTTGATTAAAACGTCACTAGCTTTATGTTAAACTTCGGTATTACTTTTTAAAAATGTATAAATCGACTGAGTGATTTTTCAGTTCAATCTAAATGAAGCATGATTTGTATGAAAACGGCGGCAAAAACTGCTGGCGCGGTCTGCCAGTTCAGTGAATGAAAAGAGAGCAAAACAGAATTTTAATCTTCGCTCTGTGTCTTCTAAAGTTTCGTATATTCTGGAAAATTGTGCAAATGGTTTAGCTTAAAATGGGAAGATCAGAAATAATTGTGGAACTGGACATTATATTCATTTTACAAGTTGAATGAACGGCTGAACGGGTTGTTTACGGCGAGCAAATCGTGCACGATCGACTACAGAATTAATTGTGTTGAAACCAGCGAAACCGAGCCAGTTAAAATCACGTTCACTGAAGTAAAAAGCAAAGGAAAGCGTCAATATCTACATGGATGGAGAGAAAAAGAGTGATCTTCGAAGATAATTTCACTGTGAAGTCGTCCTCGATTGTACCATCACCAACGCTTGACGATCGACTGCGATATTTATGCTTTCTCGTTCCCGATATTTATGTGCTGATTTTGAAAGCTTACTCCAGCTGGAATTGACAAGCCTCTTCGAAATACAAGGTAACAATACAGAATAGGTTAAGCTTAAAATTGTAGTGTAAACAGGTTTTCATTCAGTTTAAATGTGTGCAGATTTGTATTGGTTTCAGTTCGGGACTTCCCGTAAACAAAGTTGTTTCAGGCTTCCTTCAGTGCTCGTTCAGTTGCATTTGTTGCACATTTGTAGGCATGTATTTTTCTTGGAGCGGAAATAAATTTTGTTTTGCATCTTCCGGTTATTTGAGTGTTTGAAAATTTACTAAAACAGTTATTCTTCTCGGACTTGCCGGATATGAGCTGATTATAACCAACTCGGCGAAGCGCCTCGTTGGTTATATATATCAGCTCATATCCGGCGCGTCCTCGAAGAATAACTGTTAATTAGTGTGCAGTGGCTGGAGGTCGTCACAAAATTGCGGTTTCTTTTCGTTTCTACGAAGTTTCGGTGGGTGTTAGTAATCCGAGTAACGGCGTAACGCGTAACGGCGTAACGGCGTAACGGCGTAACGAGAATCGGCGTAACGAGAATTTTTTCCAATTTTTTTTTCAATTATTATTTTTTTTTTTAGAATCGGCGTAACGACATTTTTTTAACAATTTTTTTAATTTTTTTAATTTTCCAATTATTATAAAAGATTGTACTGAAAAGGAATTTTAAGCGTGATGTAGACAAATTGATATTCACGCCAGCAGTGGGCACCTTCAAAAAAATAGAAAAATACGCGATATTCTGCAAATGTTGGTCAATGGATGGATACAAATGCACAGTGACTGTGCTCACCGGTTTTCATTGTGTCCGCCATCTTGGAGATCAGCGCCAAAAATATCGCAGGCTCAGCTTCTGTCGATAATTTGGCTAATTTTCAACGTACACAGGATAACCACAGGCCGCCCCCAGAGCTGGGCCGCCCCTTAGGCCGCCCAGGCTAAAGATAATGCGCCGATCAATTCGAAGCTTCACCATCCCCCCCACCCCGAACAACCCCCGGGCATTTGACTACCTTCCGAGCCCGGGGAGTAGGGTATTTGACGCAAGGCCTTCCCGGGGGTGGGGAATTTGAAACTTGCCTGGGTGGGGTGGGGAATTTGAACCGGAAGTGTCAAGTCTTTCAAGCGGAATACACATGGTTGTTTCAGTATGGAGGAGTGTAGAGGAAAAGAATTTACTTTCGTGAGCCCACAAGAAAAGGTTTTCAAAAGCTGTGTAGTATTTTTGAAGGTATGTTTAAAAACTAGAGTGTATTTGAATTATATGATTTCTAGGTTTTATAGCTTGAATAATCAAATCAATTGCCAGTCAATGTGTAGAAAGTCGCGGTCGCTGATCTTGCCTGTTTCATAAAATAGTTTTTGTCCGCAGAGCATGAACTGCTATTGAATAGCGAATGAACAAACGCTGTAAAATGAACAACAACCTCTCTCAAACAATATTAAATTAATTAATTCGAAGGTATGTAAATTCTACTTTGCATTCAGTTGCTAAACGCGTCTAGTATGATAAATTTTCACATCGTGGAATGACGCTTGCAAGCGACTTCCAAAACCTTTTTTATTCCCACTATTTTATAAACATTTGTTCTTTGGGAGGGGCATTTGACCGTCAAATCCGGCACTAGGGTAGGGCATTTGAACACAATTTTGGCCCAGGGAGGTAGGAATTTGAACGAGCCAATCTTCAAAAGTTCAAATGCCCGGGGGGTTGCCCGGGGGCGGGGGGGATGGTGAAACAGTGTCACGGTATAAGCGGTATTGTGTTACAACGGCTCGATTTATAAGGGTTTGTATGGGAACGCAACGGTTATGTTTTAGAAGATATAAAATCAAATGTTTTGTGAATAAAAACGACTTACCCTGTTGCTGTGTTGTATTCTTTGTAGTTTGCCAGCTTCCGCCTCAGGCCGATTTGAGGCGATTTCGGCGAGTTATAGTTTGCAAGGTTTTCCGTTAATATTGGCGTGAGTATCAATTTGTCTACATCACGCTTAAAATTCCTTTTCAGTACAATTTTTTATAATAATTGGAAAATTAAAAAAAATTAAAAAAATTGTTAAAAAATTGTCGTTACGCCGATTCTAAAAAAAAAAAATGATTGAAAAAAAAAATTGGAAAAAAAAATTGTCGTTACGCCGATTCTCGTTACGCCGTTACGCCGTTACGCGTTACGCCGTTACTCGGATTACTAACACCCAGTTTCGGTGGATGATTTAGAGTTAATACTAGACAATTGTTATGATTTTTACTAAAACAATTAGATTATTCGCTCTCAATTTCTATGATGTGATAGTTGATTCGGCCTATGGCCTCATCAACTATCACATCATAGAAATCTCGAGCTCATAATCTAATTGTTAATTATTAAAAATTATAACGATTGTCAGTTTCCATACATTCTTAAGAAAAATTTTCCAGGCCTGGAGAACCCCAAGACATGTAAGAAATAAGTAGCTGTAAAGAGGTTATCAATCCTTGGGATGTGCTTCTCGCCTTGCATACTCTGATTGGTGCATTCCTGAAGAAGCTCCGTAACAGGGCTCAGCTGTTCAGTTAGTAATGGTCTTTTTTTGGATCTCATGTAATCCACAAATCCTGTATCTAACTTTAATTCCTTGCCATCCGGTAGGGTGAACTTAAGTTCTAGCCTGTTCCAGATTGGGTACCTTACACTGATGTCGCCATGCATACCACCCCATAGTTTCACAACTTTGCCCCCCAAACACCTGAATGAAATGCTGCTCTCTACAAACTGATGAACAGTTGAACCAGGGCTGTAATTGCCCGCTTCTAATGATGTTCGTAGAAATAAGTCAAGCAAAAGTTGATTGGGCGATGATTTAAATTCAAAGTGACGTGCAGTTTCACAAAGCGTGGCAGTATCTCTCTCTAGTTTTTCAAGGAGCACTGTTTCTGATCTCCGAGCTAAGAGATGAATAGTTTCTACTATCATCTTGAAATGATTTGATTCATGTTCATCATCATTCTGCAATTTAATTTCAGGTTGAAAATTCTGATGAAAGAGATCTATAGCTGACTGAACAGAGCCAAGGGTGGGTTTCTCATTTCTGACAGTGTCTTTGAAACTCAGTTTGTGTTCTTCATCAAGCCAGTTGTCCTCGTCTGGAAAGAAGGTACACAGCCATACGAATAAACAATCTGTTATTGGGGGAATCGTGTCACCCAGCTCTTCCTGTAGAAGTTTTATCACTGGTTTCATTGTTTCTATGAAGCCTAACCTGCGATCAGGCGTCATTTTCCCTAAGAAAAAAGAGGGAAAGTAAACGATAGTAAAGAGTAGAAGCACATTCAAGGGGGACCATGATAACACTATTTTAATAGTCTTTATTACAGTTGTGTAATTCGATCACCCTAAACAACTCATATAAGGTATGCATTATTGATGGCAGTCTATTGCCAAGTTTTACGGTGGCCCACAACTGTCACGGCAATACCAAATTCAAAACGGCAAAACCAAATTGCTTTCTGCAAAAACCAAACATCCACGGCAAAAACAAAACCAGTCATGACAATTCAAAATTTATCACAGCAATATCAAATCACTCACGATTGCCGACCGTTGGATAATCAAACGTTCGATTGTGTTCGATTGCCGACCGTTGGATAATCGAACGTTCGATTGTGTTCCGATTGACACAAATTTTTTTGTGAGTTCAATTATGTATGTTCGATTGCCGAACCGGTCAGTATAAAATGAAGATTGCAGACTGGGTATAAAATGCAGACTGATACCAAAACTGTCAATTTGTGTTATTCACGATTTATTTTCAATTTTAAACTTACCGGAGTCATGTAATCTATTTCTAATTGCCTTCTGAGTTGAAAACTGTCACTTTGTCTTTAAATATGGGATATGCTTTCAATGTTTAACTTGTACATTTTGTATTAAATACGTTTCACAGCTTACCATAATAAGTTCAAAAGTCAATGAAATAACAACAAGATGGATTACTAGCACATGGTCAACAAACTGAAAGGCACTCTGGGTAGCCCTTCACAGCAGTGTCATGCAAGCGCTTTTTCGAGTTTGTCTGCCGCGAAAAGTTTCCTTCTTGGCCCATTCTTTAAAAGTCATCAACATTGAAAGGCTATACAGTATTCGTTTTCTTTGGCTCTATTTGTTTGCTTTCTTTTCCTTTCCTTTCGCTCAGTTTTCCATAGAGGGGACTGGCTGGTGAGTTAATTTATAACAACCTTCAATTTGTTTTGATTTGACCCTGGGTTTGACCTATTTTCACAATACGTTTTTGTCACTAACTCAAAGCGATGATTACACAAGGCCTGTACTCACCAGGCACAGAGGTCTACAAATGTATTTCTGAATGTACCGGATTAAATATATTTTCGCGACTGATATAAACTGAACACCGGGCATGGGCCAAGAGGGAAACTTTTCGTGGAAGATGAACGTGTGACTCTGAGGTTGAAAATAAATCGCGAATAACACAAATTGTCAGTTTTGGTATCAGTCTGCATTTTATACCCAGTCTGCAATCTGCAGTCTGCATTTTATACCTAGTCTGCATTTTATACCCAGTATGCAGACTGCAATCTTCATTTTATACTGACTGATTGCCGAACACAATCGAACGATTGGTGTTCGATTTTGTTTGATTGCCGAATGTTCGATTAAACAGCCCGGGCGTACCCCCAAGTGAATTTTGATTTTGAAGGTTGTGTAGCAGTGAAAGTGATAGCCTACAAAGCAGGCGTATTTTGGGCGAGCGAGTGCTGAATATTCCATCGAGTGTTTATAAGTCGCCATCTTGGATTAGGAAAACATTGGAGGCTTGGGGCGAGTGCAAAAGAACGATGATGGGAGAGGGAGTCAGGCAGAAAGGCGAGGGAGGGGGGAGGGGGAGGGGGGCCCCAACCCCGCCCCCTTCCTCGCCCCAACTCTCCACGTTTTGCGAATCCAAGATGGCCCACAAACCGCCTGCATTTCAGGCTATGAAAGTGATGGTACAAACTACCAGTAATTACTTGTTTTCGTCGACACTTGCGTATGGGCATGTGCAGGGGGGGCAGGCAGCGCCCTTTGATCTTGCCGCTTTTCCGCAATACATGATCGCACAAGTAAAGAAATCTGTCAATCATTCGAGAAACGTACCTCTACGGGAGTTTGCTGTGGAATTTTCATCCATGGTGTCCCACAATGACCAAAGTTCAGTTAAACAGCGACCGAATCGTTCCCATAGATGTTTGGACGTGGAATCGCCAAAATATTTCCGAACGAACACAAACGCACGTCATGTCAGCCATCGTCGGCCATGTTTATTTTAAACAAACCAGTACTTAGTCTCGCTCGGCCAAATTTCTAAAATGTGCAATCATATATACTAGGTCCCAGGCCTCGCTGCTAGCCCCCCCTGGGCATGTGCAATGTCAACATCGCCACATGTTACACGGATGCTATGTTCGCGAATATCATGAGTACCCTCTAGTTCAATGCACTTATGCCAACTCTCCCGGATTATCCGGGAGTCTCCCGGATACGGAACGAATCTCCCGGTCTCCCGTACGGGTCACCTATTCTCCCGGATAAAAGCGACTTGGATCTTTTCTCTACAATAGGCTAAGATTCTAACCAAAATTTTAGACTTTTCTTTTATAGTGTTCCGATGTCATGGATAATAATAAATAAATACAAAATTGGTGTTCTGGTTGAAAATTAAGGTAAACTCCAGAGTTTATATCTTGACTTCGCAAACGCTTTTCGGGTCTCAGAAATGCAGGAAATGGCAATTTAAGAGGGTAAACTCAAAAAAAATTTCCGGGGGGCATGCCCCCGTACCCCCCTAGAAGCTCGCGCCTCCGGCGCTCGTAGCACGCCTTCGGCGTGCATTGTGCCTCCCCCTCCAAAAAAAACCCCATATCACTCTCAAAAAAAATCTCCCTATTTCAAACCTCCAGAGGTTGGCATCTCTGCAATCACCATGCTCTTGTCACTGCTCGGTAAATGAAGCGTTAGTTTTCCAGTTTGTTGATTCGTAATCCACGTAAATAGTTTAGCGGCCACTGGTCCGTTTTTCTGCCACATATTAACCACGTTGGCATAGGAAAGGCGCGATGAAACGTGAAGAAGTTTCGCTAAATCGCGGTAGCGATCGAATCTAGCTGGAGCTCTGCCATAAACCTCATCGCATATGTAACACTTGATGTAATACTCAGCTTTCAACGCTAAAACGTTTGGATGTGGGACATGGCTGCGTTTGGTCATTTGTAGAAATTTCTTGCAGGTGAGAGCGAAGGTGTGAAATGAACGATGATCATCTAAATAAGACACAATGTTATGGAGACAGTCGTCATTCAGAGATAAGATGGCCGACGTCTTAGATTCTTCTAAACATGACACAATGTTATGGAGACTGTCATCGTTCAGAGATACGACGGACTTCTGAGATTCTTCTTTCCGTCTCTTGGCAGGTCTCTTGGCGTCCATCTTCGTTGTGTTCGTGGATCACGTGACAGTTGTTTGGCAAACTCTACCCAGGCTCTCTCTCTTTTCCCTGAGACCCAGTTGCACTTCCTGTAATTTTAGTATTTCCTGTATTTTCTACTTCCTCTATTTTTCTTATAGCACTTCCTTACCGCATTCGCAGTGCATACCTATTACAATGTACCAATAAAATGTTTTTTTTTAGCCGTTTTACCGCATTTGGTTTCGAACGCATATGAAAAATTAAAAATATTGTAGTCCGATCCGGTGAAACTCGAGACGGAAATACGTCTGCGTTCGCAGGCTAACCTTTGAGTGATTGTTTTATTTATACTTTTATAAATGCAGAAGGTTACACTTTTTTGTTATATAAGAACGTCGAATATTTGAGCTGTGGCTGAATCCAATCCAAGATGGCGGCTAAACACTCAATCACAAGCCCACTAACCACAGGCGCACCATCCTATGTTTGAGTGGTCAGTGTTTACATTATTCAGGTCACGAACTACAGACTTACTGTGACGGTTGAGATTTGGTTCACTAGTAACAAATCTCAACCGTCACAGTAAGTCTGTAGTTTGTGACCTGAATAATGTAAACACTGACCACTCAAACATAGGATGGTCTGCCTGTGCACAAACCACCTGTATTGCAGGCTACCAGCATTGACAAAAATGCTGGGGGGGCAGGGGTTACCTGTGATGGACTAGTATCCCATCCAGGGGAGTAGCGATACCCCTAGTAGCTTCATGCCATGGGAACTGATAAGCTACTTAATTGGCTCGTCAAAACTTAGACTTGCAAAGCAATCGAATCACTAAAAGAACTACAATATCTGGCAATTATCCATCATCACCATTTCATCACTTGACGAGTATAAATAGAACTCACAATTGACCAGCTCCCAGTGGCTTCATACCCGCAGTGGTAGAACGTTTGCTCCGGAATTGGTCATGGGTTTGAATCCCGTTGGAGCCTGAATTTTTTTAGGCCATGTTTTCAACTGTTTTAATAGTTGAAACATAACTGCGAAGATCTCATTCTCTTTTGTTCTTTCCACCGCATGCGCAGTTGACATATATGAATTATTTCATATATTCATCATCAGATAATAAATAGCATCCGCCATGATTTACTTTAAAGTACTTTTATTTTGTTCACTTTTTAACTTATTTTGCCATTATTTTGATTGTTTGAAGTGGCAACAAGTATTACTACTTACACAGCCTTATTGAATTTTAAAACATACATGTGATACTTGTATGTTAAATACTTGTATGATACTTGTATATTTACATGATATTATTTACACTGTACATTTGGGCTTTGGAATTTAAAAAATTCCATACAAATTTTCTTGGCAGCCGTAGTACTCTCAATAATCAGTATTATTACAGCAACATACATAGTTCTAATTTAATACAGTCGAAGCTCCCGAAAGCGGACACTCTCGGGAAGCAGAAAAAGTGTCTACAACTGGAGCTGGCCGTTTACAGTTCATGTATGAATTCAGAGTTTGTATGAGCTAGAGTTCAAACAGGGTTTTGTCAGAGGCGGTCAACAGTAGAGCTGTCCGCTTACGAGAGTGTTCGCTCAGAGAGCTTCGACTGTAGTACAAAATGGGTGACAGAAGTGGAAATAGCATGATGAAATTAGTAAGGATGTCAATTTTATGGTGGTTTGAAAGTTTGAAAAATTATTTTTTTCCATAAAAATCTTCTAATTTTTCAGACTTTCAAGCCTTGCTACATATAATTCCATCACGCTCTTTCCATTTCATACTATCTATTTTTGGATTAATAAGGTCACACGACAGGGTTATGCAAAAGCCTGGTCTTTTATAGCAATAAAAGAGCAGTGTGGCACATAGGACACTTGTTCTGCACGTTGAGCCATTTGCGAAGGCATAAGCTGTGAAAAAAATGTCTACACGGAGTCACTTTGGCAGCTTTTAACTCCTCCAAGCAGATTGAACAAACATCTTCCAGTTCGTCAATTTCCTTCTCAGTTGCCGATGGCAGCGAATTCAACTTTTGGTTTACCTGGTGACGTTGTTTGAGACTAAGCCAGCCTTTTTTGGCTGGCGTCCAGATATGAAAGTAGATATGAAGTATCGCCATAACCATCTGGAAAAGAGTCCATTCTAAACTGAAGTCGCAGACTCTGTAGAAAAGTACAGCTGAGATAACAACAAATTCAAAAACTTTGCAAGAGCCATTGATGAAGTACACGTAGTCATCAAGTGCCTCCCATATTTGATCTTGACGAGATTCGTACACATACAAGGAGTACAAAACTAACGCAGCGACTATCTGCGCTATGGTGATAACATAAGGGGGGACAAATGGAATCGTCTCTTTCAGGCTGTACAAATTTAATGCCAAATACACGGATGCCCCTAGAAGAGCGATACAAAACGACAGAACCTGGCAGTGTTTGCGGTAGGCAATGGTTGGCTGTGATGCAAGACCCAATAAGACTGGCTCAGCAATTTCGAACATTGATCTTACCAATGCTGAAATAATTAAATAAAAGATCAGTTCCAGAAGCACAAGTTTTCTACCCATCTTTGAACTTGAAAGCCCAGTGTACAGACCGAGAAAGATAAATCCAAACCCTTCTCTCAGACCATCCGGCGAGCTGTATGGATCACCGGGTGGGACAGTGTTGTCTTCATGGTGATAACGCTTGACGATGTTCAAAATATATCCCGACAGCTTGTAAATTACAAAACCACCAGACGTCATTGACAGAACAGAGTTGCATGTTAATGCTATAGTTAAGTTAAACAACTGCAATACTGTTAATGACTCACTGGAGAACAGTAGAAAAGTCAAACTGTTGTAGAGAAATAACACGACCCATAACGTCATCATACAGAGAGGAAATTTGACCCTTCGCCAGTGAAATACAACAGTAACAGTCAATCCGTACATTCTGTACATCCACTGGATGATATGCATCGATGTAATGAAATGGCAGACGATGTCGTGAATACATTGGTAAATGCTCATTAGAGTCAAATAAAATGCAAAGCCAAAGCAAATGCACAGCCACAAAGGTGGATCAACATTCGACTGGCTTGAAGGCTGTGACATGTAGCGCAACATCACAGGGAATGCCGTAATTGAAAAAAGTACTGGCTTGATGGACAAATACACTCTGGAATACAGTGCTAATGATATTAAATACACTATCCAAGCACCGCTAATCATCAACAGTAGCAGGATAGCTCTATCCTCTGTAATAAGGGTTGATATTCCTTGTTCCACCAAAGCATCGTAGAGGTTCAAGCTATTGTACGCATTCAGATACAGCATAAATGTCACAACAGTGACAAACAGGGCTTGACTGTAGAAATTAACCAGTTCATCGCGACCCAGAAGAGTAAGCGCCAAAACCAACATAATTCCTGAAATAAATGAAAACATGCTTTAAACAGAAGAATGATTCTACACCAATCAGCCAGGGTCTATTTCCATGTTAAAATGGGGTTGTATTTGAATGCAAGCTAAGTTAAACGCACGACAATAGTGGCCAGCGGTACCCCGCATGATCGTAGGGTTGCGGGGTGGCCCGGGGGTTTTGCAGGGCCATTATTGTATTACAGCTCTCCTGTGGATGTCAAGCCATTTCGCGCGTGTTGCCTTTCGTTGTCGGCGCTCGAAGTATTTGCTCCCGGCCCATCCCTCCCTTTAGGTAAGTATACAGGGTGAGTATGTAGTTGTTTCCACTGACTATCAGTGTGACGGTGCCTGGTGGTTGCCGCTCTCAGGGTTGCCATGGTTACCCTACGCGCTCGACTCGTTTTGCATGTGGCTCCACCAACCTTACAGGCACCTTCCCCAAGCTCATCTATTGTTGATGAGTTTAATACATCTATGCCAAGCAGCGCACTGCCATCACACGCGTATTATGCTATAGACTATGGTTGTACAGGGCTGCAAATAACAGTCGGTCATCGGACAATGGCCAACCAAATTTGCCAATGTCCGATGAAATCCCAACTGTGGTCGGACACAACGCCAACGCGTTATATATAGCGCATTTTGTTCTAAACGCAAACCAGTTGACAACGTGTTAGATTTGCAGGTTCGCTTATAAAGCGGTACTGTAATATTTTTAAATATGATGTCCGACCTTATTTTTGTTTTGTCCGACCAAAATGGTGACTTAGTCGGGCACATGTCCTTTCAAGAAAAAAATATATATTTGCAGCCCTGTTGTACGGCACGTGCTTTTGAACCCCCATCCACCACCCAACCCCACCTCCAAACTAAGTTAGATAATACCGGCGTTTGGAATTGACTCAGCCATTAATGTAAGTATTTTTTATAGTGAACTGGTTATTTTCATTATTTTGCGATAAACGATCTGCTAACGTTTTATCATTTTTTAGTCATATTCGCCATGTATATTGAACACTACTACTGAGAAAGAAAACTCCGGTCCGATCCTCACTAAAAGCGTCTTCAACAACGGCAAACGTCGATCGAGCTATTAAAAATATAAGCTTACTCACCCCGTCAAAAAATAGCTTTAAACAACAAGTAAATTGAGATCAAACCTACCAAATAGCTGCATAATTCTTCCATATGGAGTCCAGTGGCTGTACTGTCTAATATCTAGACAGAGCAACCACTCCAAAAGAACAAGAAATGGCACACGAAAGAGCACTTCGCTCAGCGCCATATTTGCCGGAAATCCCAGCGCTTTCTTTATGGTGCCAATAGTACGATCAATCTGATTGGTTCAAGTACGTTCAAACCAATGAATGACGTTTTTATATCAAATCGCTTGCTAATAGTACAAGGATTATGATTGGTTTAAAATTAGCCAATGGTGACACAGGAAAGAAAATTAGTTTAATTTTCCCAGATTGCATCGCTTTTATTCATCACCCACGTTGAAATATGGCGGCTGCCGTGTTGGTTTTACCAACGCAAGAAAATGTCAATGTAGAGGTGAGATACTTTACCATCAATTGATCTGTATACCTACCGATCTGTAGGGTATTATGTGCTGCCGGTTCTTGTGTGTTAGGTCTTTATTTTTACGCGTAGCTCTTGCAAAAGGCCTTCAGCTATCGCACGTACTCTCGATCAGGAACTTCTGATGATTCGACGGTGCATATGGTCGAAGTAAATTTGATCTAAATTACGTTTCTTACAGTCCTGTGTGTTTGTTACTAAGAATGTGAAATTTAGAAAAAGACTGCTTGATAAACTATAAACGATCAGCTACAATATAGTAAAATACATGTACATGATCATGCATATGTACAGCAGCCCTGGTCAAACGAGGATGAGATCGAGTTGATGAGAGCTCATGAGAATTTTATTCAGCTCTCATCGACTATCATCAAGCGTGGGCCAAACGAGAGAAAACTCTTGACAGCTCTCATGAAAAATTTGAGCAGGTTCAAATTCGATGAGAGCACATGAGAGTTGATGAGAGCGCATGTGAGATTGTGAGTTGATGAGAGCGCATGTGAGTTCCGCCCAAACAAGAGCAAGAGTTTCAACTCTCATCAACACTGATCCTTGTTTGGGCCCGGGCTTAAGAGCTTATGGCTGGGCCAAAATAACTTATTTACAAAAAAAAGGCTGCAAATAATTGAAGGGCTGAGGGCATTACCAACCTATATTGATTTTTAGGACCTTTTTTTTTTTTTCCATAAGATTTGCCGCGTTTTGGAATGTGACCTAAAAATTAGTTACCAAACATTTCCCCGTTATTTTTTTCGCTAGTTTCTCCTTCGTTTTCGAGAAATAACGTGTTGACAAACATTCGTTTTAATGGCGGTAACGCTTTGTTAAAAAAACCTTTGTTTCTTTGAACAATGAAGATCAGTGAAACGGTAAAATGGCCGTTGTTACAATGATTTACTAATGAAATCACTGCCCCTTTCAGCGTTGTGAGTTATCAAAATATTTAGGTTGTTGCAGCGGCAATGGAGATAGAAACTAAATAAGAATAATATTATCCTTTTCGTACGAAAGAGCGAGTAAGGCCTGGGAAATAGTCACGTGATTCAGTAACCTCGTTATCAAATTATCGATTGATTCTGCCACGTATCGTATCGAGAAACGTATCGCAAACGTAACCTGTGGCAGAATTCAAACTCAAAAGCTCTGTTTTGGTGATCAAAGGACATCATTAAGTCTGGAGATCGGTAACTTGACATGCTACATTCGAAGAAGTGAATGTATGCGGCATCTCGCGCCTCCAAGAGTGCTGTTCAGTGGTACACGTTCGAAACTTGGTCGCCGAGATTGTGTCGATCCAAAGCAGAGCTAGTCTAAAAGCAGGTCAGTTCTGGGGCACAAAAATTGTATTTTTGGGAGTTAATAGTCGGGCGCAAGGCACCGGGCCTACAGAAATGTGGAAGTTTGGACCTGCTTTTAGACTTATAAAATCTTTTGACTTGCCGGGGAGCCATATTCCGTTTCAGTTTGCTTGGCAGTTACCCAGAATGCATTGCAATATGTATCTGACGTTTAATAAGAGCTGTTGTGGGCTGTACAGAAGAAGAAATGAAGCCGAGAACGCAGCATATTCGAGGAAGAAATGATTCCTTCAATTACTCTAGCTATTAAACTGTCTCCTTTATATGGATAATAATCATAAACAATGCGAACTGGCGACCTTAGAAAGACTCTTCAAAGAGATAAACTTGCACGCAGAAAAATCCTGAACTTCGAAACTCTGAGTTGAAAATAGCCGAGGAAAAACTTAGGGTAGTCGCGCGCGTAAAGTCGTCAGGCGCCAATGGGTTAAACGAAAAAGAAACAAACACACTGGGTTGGCTGTATTTTTAAATGAGCATGAAATGGACATCTTCAGTTGCTATGTTTTGTACGTAGAACGAACAACTTTGCCTGTTAGATTAATGAAATGAACATATTTTCGTGTTTGTTAGTGAAGAACATCTTTAAACCTAACCCTAACCAAAAGCTAGCCCTAACCAAAGCTAATTAACCCTAACCAAAGCTAACCCTAACCAGAACTAACCCTAACCAAAGATAACCCTAACCCTAAGTACCCAACCCTAAGCCTTACCTAATCCCAACCCTAAATCATAACCCAAGACGTAACTTTAACGTTTGCACATCACATGTGATCAAAATATGCAAAAATGACGTATATTTCTGTTATTGCTGGTTTGCAACCAATCCCGAGAGATTCAAATGACAAAGACGCGGGTTTCTTTACAAAGCGTAACCGCCGTAAAAATGAATGTTTGTCAACACGTTATTTCTCGAAAACGAAGGAGAAACTAGCGAAAAAAATAACGGGGGAAATGTTTGGTAACTAATTTTTAGGTCACATTCCAAAAACGCGGCAAATCTTATGGAAAAAAAAAAGGTCCTAAAAATCAATATAGGTTGGTAATGCCCTCAGCCCTTCAATTCATATAGACGAACATACCAATGATGGATATTAGACATAAAATCAGTTATGGTTGATATACAGATTGTAGCATGTGTCAGAACTACATGTAAGCTCATTTGTAGAACAAGGTGTGAAACAATAGCCACCATTCTTATTCAGAGTTAAACACCAGCCTGTTGAGCCTCTTGGCTCACCTGTAGCATCTCAATAACTCAAACCTATCACTAGCTGTTATAATGTACAGTGAAGATGACACTACCATTGCCACTCGACAAAGTTTTTGATTAATTTGTGACATCTTTTTGACAACTTTGATGGGTTCCGTTTTGTGGCCCCACATTTGAACTTGACTAGAAACTAAAACCATTCAAATTTCACGACTCCGCCTCCAACACTCCTTGGATTTTGATTGGTCAAGTCAATGGAACCCATCCGAAAGTCGTCAAAAAGTTGTCAAAAATTAATCAAAAACTTTGTCGAGTGGCAACGGTAGCATCATCTTCACTGTAACCCTGATACATGTATAATTCAAACTTCTATAATTGTCTGCGCCTTTCAATAGCATGAAACTCCGAAGCTCAAACCCAACTAACAGTTGCGTTTTCACTCATAAGTTAATAATATTACGGCAACGAGCAATGAACCCTGGAAACAAACAAAATGACTCGAAGTTTACCAATCACAACATATACCTACAGACGTAACCTTTTGTGAAGAGAACTCCTGTTTCCTGAAGTGACCGCTAAGATGACTGACAGCAGCGAAATATGCAAAATTTCATTGATTGAGCAGAATTTGCTTGTTATTGAAAGTTGCAGAATTTATCTCAAACAGTTTTGTGTTTCCCTTGACAGTTTGAGTTTTTCAGTCATTGATATTCTAGTTTATTATATGGCTGGCTCCATGAGCGGGCAAGATGAAGAAAATCCTGTGCTGTGATTCAGGGCACGAAATTAACTTTTTTTTCCAGGAGCCATGTGGCTCCTAAATATTCCAAAGTGGTCGCCAACTACAAAAAGTTAGTCGCCATTTTTTTCCAACAAATTTTTTTTTAAATTTATTCTTTTAATTTTTATTTTTTTTAATTTTTTAATTTATTATTTTTAATTGGGGTGGAAACCTAATTATTATACAACTTACATGTACAAAAGAAACACAACTTTCCATGTGTTTTGGTTCAATTTACCTCCAAAGTTACAAACTGGTTTGCAGGGTTGTGTAGAAATTCAGCACCAGAGACACAATCCATCGGCATACATGACGTATTCAAACGGTTTCGCGCAACTCGCAATGCATTATAGGGCGATTTGTTCACTGAGCTGAGAGAAACTTTTGTTGACGTTTTTTGGCCCATATTTCTTGTGATGAAAGCAAAACAAGACCAGAGAAATATTGTTTTTTTAACTTTAATCTATTGTGTGACTTTTTTATGACAAAGTTAGAACTGAAAACCTCAGGTAAGATGTCAGAATTGTAGTTGGCGTAGTCGCCAATTTGGCGACTAATTTTCAGGATTTGGTCGCCAACGTGGAAAACTTGGGCACATTGGCGACTGTATCAGGCGCAATTTCGTGCCCTGTGATTGGCTACCCGCGCGGTCAAGATGGAGTCATCTCGACTGCTCGGGATTGCCTGCTCTGTTCCCGCAAGAAAACTATTTTCACGCGTCCTTCTAGTCATATAATAAATCCTTTATTGACCAAGCTTGTTCGGTCAAGATGGCGGGATATTGGCCTTGTTCTTTTTTTTGCGTGTTTATGGACCTCGACTTCGTCTCGGTGCATAAACACGCAAAAAAAAACCTGGCCAATATCCCGCCATCTTGACCTCACGCTTGGCCAATAACCCATATATATATATGCTCATCACTCTTCTCTTTACAATGTACTTTACAGATCAACACAACAGCTGAAGAAAAGGCGAACAGCGAGAGGCAATCAGGGAAGAAGACGGAAGTGAGGCTTTGATGTCGGCCCTGAAGAAGGGCCTTTGAAGTTGGTCTTTGCAAATGATGAAAAAGCTATAATTGGAGCCGCACAAAAAATGCTACACTTAAAAAGTTGGATCAAAAATATATTTCTTATTTTTTTTTTTTTTTTTTTTAGTGCACTGCATCTCAACTTCATCATGGTGATAAGTTACGCTTGACGATGTTCAAAATATACCCCGACAGCTTGTAAATTACAAAACACCAGACGTCATTGACAGAATAGAGTTGCACGTTAATGCTATAGTTAAGTTAAACAAATGCAATACTGTTAATGACTCACTGGAGAACAGTAGAAAAGTCAAACTGTTGTAGAGAAATAACACGACCCATAACGTCATCATACAGAGAGGAAACTTGACCCTTCGCCAGTGAAATACAACAGTAACAGTCAATCCGTACATTCTGTACATCCACTGGATGATATGCATCGATGTAATGAAATGGCAGACAATGTCGTGAATACATTGGTAAATGCTCATTAGAGTCAAATAAAATGCAAAGCCAAAGCAAATGCACAGCCACAAAGGTGGATCAACATTCGACTGGCTTGAAGGATGTGACATGTAGTGCAACATCACAGGGAATGCCGTAATTGAAAAAAGTACTGGCTTGATGGACAAATACACTCTGGAATACAGTGCTAATGATATTAAATACACTATCCAAGCACCGCTAATCATCAACAGTAGCAGGATAGCTCTATCCTCTGTAATAAGGGTTGATATTCCTTGTTCCTCCAAAGCGTCGTAGAGGTTCAAGCTATTGTATGCATTCAGATACAGCATAAATGTCACAACGGTGACAAACAGGGCTTGACTGTAGAAATTAACCAGTTCATCGCGGCCCAGAAGAGAAAGCGCCAAAACCAACATAATTCCTGAAATAAATGAAAACATGCTTTAAACAGAAGAATGATTCTACACCAATCAGCCAGGGTCTATTTCCCATGTTAAATACATCTATGCCAAGCAGCGCACTGCCATCACACGCATATTATGCTATAGACTATGGTTGTACAGGGCTGCAAATAACAGTCGGTCATCGGATAATGGCCAACCAAAATTTGCCAATGTCCGATGAAATCCCAACTGTGGTCGGAGACAACGCCAACGCGTTATATATAGCGCATTTTGTTCTAAACGCAAACCAGTTGACAACGTGTTAGATTTACAGGTTCGCTTATAAAGCGGTACTGTAATATTTTTAAATATGATGTCCGACCTTATTTTTGTTTGTCCGACCAAAATGGTGACTTAGTCGGGCACATGACCTTTCAAGAAAAAAAAAATTATTTGCAGCCCTGTTGTATGGCACGTGCTTTTTGAACCCCCATCCACACCCAACCCCACCAAACTAAGTTAGATAATACCGGCGTTTGGAATATTTGACTCAGCCATTAATGTAAGCTTAAGTATTTTTTTATAGTGAACTGGTTATTTTCATTATTTTGCGATAAGCGATCTGCTAACGTTTTATCACTTTATTAGTCACATTCCCCATATATATTGAACACTACTACTGAGAGAGAAAACTCCGGTCCGATCCTCACTAACAGCGTCTTCAACAACGGGCCATTCCATTTAATATCCGCACCCCCCCTATTGAGGGATAAGGAAATCCTAGGGGGAGGGAGGGGGTCTTGGATATCAAATTTCCAAGGGGTTAATGGCATTTTTTCTTTGTTCTTCACATGTTTCCATGGTAATGCACAGATTTCCCGGGGGGAGGGGGGGGGGGGGGGTATTGGCGTCTCTGAAATGTTTTATCCAAAGGGGTCTTACAGGAAATCCCTCAATAGGGGGGGTGCGGATATAAAATGGAATGGCCCAACGGCAAACGTCGATCGAGGTATTAAAAATATAAGAGCTTACTCACCCCGTCAAAAAATAGCTTTAAACAACAAGTAAATTGAGATCAAACCTACCAAATAGCTGCATAATTCTTCCATATGGAGTCCAGTGGCTGTACTGTCTGATATCTAGACAGAGCAACCACTCCAAAAGAACAAGAAATGGCACACGAAAGAGCACTTCGCCTCAGCGCCATATTTGCCGGAAATCCCAGTCGCTTTCTTTATGGTGCCAATAGTACGATCAATCTGATTGGTTCAAGTACGTTCAAACCAATGAATGACGTTTTTATATCAAATCGCTTGCTAATAGTAAAAAGATTATGATTGGTTTAAAATTAGCCAATGGTGATACAGGAAAGAAAATTAGTTTAATTTTCCCAGGTTGCATCGCTTTTATTCATCACCCACGTTGAAATATGGCGGCTGCTGTGGTGGATTTACCAACGCAAGAAAATGTGAATGGAGAGGTGAGAATACTTTACCGTTAATTGATCTGTATACCTACCGAGCTGTAGGATGTTATGTGCTGCCGGTTCCTGTGTGTTAGGTCTTTATTTTGACGTGTAGCTCTAGCAAAAGGCCGGCTAGGCCTTCAGCTATCGCATCGACGGTGCATATGGTCGAAGTAAATTTGATCTAAATTACGTTTCTTACAGTCCTGTGTGTTTGTTACTTAGACTACTTAGAATGTGAAATTTAGAAAAGACTGCTTGATATACTTACGATCAGCTACAATGTAGTAAAATACATGTAACTCTATACATGATCATGTACGTACAACCCTGGTCAAACAAGGATGAGAGTTGGTTCTCGTCAGAGTTTTCGTCAACTCTCATCGACTATCATGAAGCATGGGCCAAACCAGAAAACTCTTGACAGCTCTCATGAAAAATTTGAGCAGGTTCAAATTCGATGAGAGCACACGAGAGTCGATGAGAGCGCATGTGAGTTCAGGCCAAACAAGAGCAAGAGTTTCAACTCTCATCAACTCTCTTCCTCGTTTGGCCCGGGCTTAAGAGCTTATGGCTGGGCCAAAATAACTTATTTACAAAGAAAAGGCTGCAAATAATTCATATACACGAACATACCAATGATGTAGCATGTGTCAGAACTACATGTAAGCTCATTTGTAGAACAAGGTGTGAAACAATAGCCACCATTCTTATTCAGAGTTAAACACCAAACCTGTTGAGCCTCTTGGCTCACCTGTAGCATCTCAATAACTCAAAACTATCACTAGCTGTTATAATTTACAGTGAAGATGACACTACCGTTGCCACTCGACAAAGTTTTTGATTAATTTGTGACATCTTTTTGACAACTTTGATGGGTTCCGTTTTTGTGGCGCCACATTTGAACTTGACTAGAAACTAAAACCATTCAAATTTCACGACTCCGCCTCCAACACTCCTTGGATTTTGATTGGTCAAGTCAAATGGAACCCATCCGAAAATCGTCAAAAAGTTGTCAAAAAGATGTAAACAATTTATCAAAAACTTTGTTGAGTGGCAACGGTAGCGTCATCTTCACTGTAACCCTGATACATGTATAATTCAAACTTCCATAATTGTCTGCGCCTTTCAATAGCACGAAACTCCGAAGTTCAAACCCAACTAACAGTTGCGTTTTCACTCATAAGTTAATAATATTACGGCAACAAGCAATGAACCCTGGAAACAAACAAAATGACTTGAAGTTTACCAATCACAACATATACCTACAGACGTAACCTTTTGTGAAGAGAACTCCTGTTTCCTGAAGTGACCGCTAAGATGATTGAAATATGCAAAATTTCATTGATTGAGCAGAATTTGCTTGTTATTGAAAGTTGCAGAATTTACCTCAAACAGTTTTGTGTTTCCCTTGACAGTTTGAGTTTTTTCACTCATTGATATTCTAGTTTATTATATGGCTGGCTCCATGAGCGGGCAAGATGAAGAAAATCCTGTGCTGTGATGGCTACCCGCGCGGTCAAGATGGAGCCATCTCGACTGCTCGGGATTGCCTGCTCTGTTCCCGCAAGAAAACTATTTTCCCGCGTCCTTCTAGTCATATAATAAATCCTTTATTGACCAAGCTTGTTCGGTCAAGATGGCGGGATATTGGCCTCGTTCTTTTTTTTGCGTGTTTATGGACCTCGACTTCGTCTCGGTGCATAAACACGCAAGAAAAAAACCTGGCCAATATCCCGCCATCTTGACCTCACGCTTGGCCAATAACCCATATATATAAATTATGCTCATCACTCTTCTCTTTACAATGTACTTTACAGATCAACACAACATCTGAAGAAAAGGTAAACAGTGAGAGTGATGGCAACCAGAAAAGAAGACGGAAGCGAGGCTTTGATGTTGGCCCTGAAGAAGGTTGGTTGGTCTTTGCAAATGATGAAAAAGCTATAATTGGAGCCGCACAAAAATGCTACACTTTTGGATCAAAAAGAGATTTCTTATTTCTTGTTTTTTTTTTTTAGTGTACTGCATCTCAACTTCATTATTTTTCTGTTTTTTGCCATCTTGTGCGACATGACTATATTTTTTTGAAGTAAAAAACAACGTCATTATTTTTCTTGTTAAAACTGCAAAGAAAAGTCCAGTCATACTATACAGTAGCTGGCTATGGGTCAATTTTCTTAAAACTTTCTTCTCGCACCACAAGCCTAAAGTTGTTCAACAGTAAATTAAAATACACTCTCTTGTTTATCAATCTTGATTATTTTCCAGCTGCTTCTACAGTATATTAATTTATGTTGTTGTTGAGCAAGCTGATATTTTTCAATAATTTATTTATAACCATTGTGGCTATATATTTCACAGCCTTCTCTAATTATGCCAGTTTTAATTTATTACACTCACCCGCGATTGTCTGCACTACCAGTACTGTAAGAGTAAATTAGTAATAAAAACTGACTGCTGTTTGATCCCGGTTGATAGTATTGATACAATGGTAGATGTATGATAACGTGTTTCTCTTTCCTTTCTCTCTTTTTTTCTCTTTCTCTGTTTTTTGTCTTTTGCATTCAAATCAAGTTAGTCCCACAGCTTTGGCTTGATGCCAGGATAACATCGTGACTTGATCGTTGGTGGTAAAACAACTCTGTACTGGTTTAAAGTAATTTGTACCTTTAATAAAAATATACCATGTTCTTCTTGTGTTTCGATTCTACAAATATTACTTTGACCAGGAGACGTTTTAACCATAATACAGTACATCATGTATCTTAACAGAACTACCTCAAACTTTGTAAAGATCATCTTTTATTTTTTATAAAACATACATTGCGCAAATAATTGTACTTTTGGTGTCTAAAGATCTAGGGTTTAGACAAATTGATAATCATAAATCATTGTACTTTGAATTCAAAAGTATCTTTTGGCTGACATTTTGTTTGAAAAGCTGTCAAAATGCAAGTATTGTTTATTATCCTCAAGCAGGGACTAAAACATTTAGAATTAAAACAGAGGTTCCTTAAAACTGATCGGTTTAATCACAGCTAAACAAAAAACACCTTCAGTTGACAGATCATCTACGTACAGTGCAATTAAAAAAGTTTATTATCCAATAGATTCGCCGGTATCTGGTGCCGCAGCCAATGGTGACGCAGAAGACCAACCTGTCGATGATGGGTCTAAGGGAGAGCTCGTTGTTGGACCTGGTGCCGGCGGCATGCAGCCACGCTCCTCAGAAGTGAAGAGAGCTTTGCCTCCTCTCAGCTTTCAGCAGGAAGAGATGCTTAAGAAAGCCAAGAGATTTGCTATGGAACAGTCAGTGCAACAGGTTAGCCAACTTCACAATATTAACCCTTTTCACTCCCAAGAGTTAGTATTATGTAAGTTCAAAACTGAGGGGAAAATCTTGAATTTCATTTTGCAAATTGTGGTCAAAAGCAAACAGTACCACTTGAATTTACTGCTCAATAACTTTCATTTGAATGGTCACACACTAGCTGAGGGTTTCATCCATAGCCTGAAACGTTACATAACAACCACATTTATTGACTCATGATTTGACTCTGGGAGTGTTTAGGGTTAAAATATATTCCCCATCATTGCATAAATTATTGCATTTCTTTTAATTACTATACCGTATACATTGTACAAGTAGTTCTGATAATAAGCCCCCTAAATATAAGCCCATGGGCAAGTACATCACATGTGTATAAAATTTTTTCTTTAGAAAGATATATCATTGACTACATAGGTACATGTACATGTATAAACATTATTATTATTATCAGAAGGTGGATACACACTTAAGCCCTAAGCATGAAAGCAAGCCTAAGGGCCACAAGATTCCCTGCGAACTTTAAAAGAGTAGAAATATGGCTGAAGAAACAATATCGAGTGATTTAGAGGTTGTAAAATTAACCACGGAAGATATTCCTGGAGCATTTATAGAAAATAAAACCAAAGTTTTGGCTGAAATGTAAACAACTGGATTTTCCTAAATTCTTGATGAAAAGGCCAATGACGTTCTTCAATAACAACTTCCGGGGTTAATTTTACAACCTCTAAGTCGCTAGATGTTGTTTCTTCAGCTATGTTTCTAATCCTTTAAAGTTTAAGGGAAATCTTGTGGCCCTTAGGCCTCGCTTTCATGCTTAGGGCGTAAGCGTGTATGGGGCAAAGCAGTGCTGTGTTGCTATGGCAATATAAATATTTGATTTGGTTTGCAGGTGTTGGCAAAACAACAAGCTCTTCAGCAGCAACAGATGTCCGCACTGCAGACAGCTGCTCAGCGACAGAGAGCTTTAGCTCTCATGTGCAGGTACGAGGCAATTTATTTACAACTGCACCGATGTTCCTGTTGTGGAAGATGCAGTGAGCTAATGGTTAGCTGCCTCGGACTCCTGATCGAGCAGTCTGGGTGCAAGTGCTGTCCGGGTTCACCGCTATGTATATTATGTTATTGGGCAAGGCACTTTAGTCTCGCACTTGGCGCCTCTCTCCACCCAGAAGTATAAATGGGTACCAGCGAATTGTCTGGGCAACCTGACCAAAATACTGAGGGGTTACCTGAGATGGACTAGCATCCCATCTAGGAGAGTAGTGATACTTTTTTATTTTTTTATTTTATTTTTATTTTTATTTTTTTATTTTTTGTACTCTCTCAAATAAAATTACAATTTACAATTTTTTATTATTATAATAGTAGAGTACTGGCTGCCTGGAATAACCATAGGGGCTAGACGAGCCAGGCAGCCAGTTATTTATTAAGTATTGATAAGGAATAAATGGACAGACAGGAAAGCACCAAATAAACATGTATACACACACTAGCACACATACGCACATACACACACATAGCATTAATAACATTAAGATAGCAAGCAGCAAAGCTAAAATTCTATAATTTAATATTCTAAGCAAGTCCAGTAAGAGATGTTAATAGTTATCAATGAATCAAGTTTTAATTTCTTTTTAAATTGAGGAGGTGAAAGAAGTTTAGTACTTTCATCAAGGGAATTCCCAAACTTTCGCACCTTGAAACCTAATATTAAATATTCCATAGTTAGTTCTTGCTTTGGGAAGCGAGTAGCTCACTCCTAGTCTCTTCATGCTATGGAAACAGGAGTTAAGTGCTGGCCTGGTATACGTACATGATTAGCCACTTAGGCTTGTACATACTTTTTTTTAACCAACTTTCCTGCTATACAAATGTAGCTTGTATTGATCACTGAATAATGAATATCTGTTTCCAACCATGGATAGTTCTGCTATCTAGACTAAAGTATGTGTAGAAAGAAATCATTATATTATGGTGAATTTTAAGCTTGGTAGAAAATGTTTTTCAGACAGTGACACAAGCCACTGTGGCCTAAGCTCCCACGAGTCTCCTGTAGCTCAGTGGTAGAGCGTCCTACCTGTGTGCGGAAGGTCACAGGTTCGACAGTTTTCTGTTGGGAGAACTCAGAAAAAAATTTCCGAGTAGCTGGTGTCACTGACTGATGAACATTTTTCTCATAGTCAAGCATGTTTGATAAAAATGTTTTGAAACATAAATGCATTATTTGCGTTAAACTTCAAATATCGATCTTTTATTTTCACAGGGTCTATGTTGGTAGCATCAACTTGAGCTACGTGAAGAACATGTTCGACAGGCATTTATTCCGTTTGGTCCCAATAAAAAAGATTGACTTGTCCTGGGATCCTCTAACAATGAAACACAAGGTGGGTTCTTTATGATAATGTGACATTCTACAGACTGTACAATGCAGGGCTGGAAATAATTTTTTTTCTTGAAAGGACATGTGTCTGACTAAGTCACCATTTTGGTCGGACAAAACAAAATGAGGTCGGACATCATACAGTACTGCTTGATAAGCGAACCTGCTAATTTAACGCGTTGTCATCGCAGAGTAAACTACATGTAGTTTGCGTTTCAAATAAAACTCGTTAGCGTTCGCGTTGGAAGGCAAAAAAAATTGTCCGGACATTAGTGTCCGACCACAGTTGGGATTTCATCGGACATTGGCAAATTTTGGTCGGCCATTGTCCGATGACCGACTGTTATTTGCAGCCTGTACATACATACATGCAGGCAGTACCCCTATTCCAGGCAGATTCTCGATTTGTTGGGTCATATCTTCATTTTTTCTTCGTACTCAGGGTACAGTTGTTACAGTACCCACCCAACCCAGGAATACAAGCGGCAGCACTTTAGTCGAGAGATGTCTGTTATACAATGTAAGGGAGTTGAGTGTACTATAACCTGTGTTTTTCTCTTAATAGGGTTTTGCCTTTGTGGAGTATGATTTACCTGAAGCAGCTCAACTTGCTTTGGAACAAATGAACGGTGTTCTACTTGGCGGAAGGAACATAAAGGTTTGCATTTACTGCACATGTCACAGTGCATTCATTTGACAGGGTTTCTCAATATGAGAACGTTTTTTCAGTATGTAGGAAACTAAGTGGTACATACATGTACTGTACACTGTACACTTTACTTTGTGTTGGCCGCAGCACTTACTAGTAACACCCTCACAGGCATTATAGGTCTGAGAACGCTTACGAACCACATTTGTATACGATTGTTAGTTGTACGAAGAAAATCAGGTTTAGAATATTTTGTTGATAAAGAAAATCCTCTAAACCTGATTTTCTTCATACTTCGGAAGGGTTCGGGTCATCTTCGGAAATCATGGGAAGTTTTCGGGTCAACTTTGCACTCTTCGGAAGTCCTTGAGCGATCTTCAGGCAAACCAAAATTAATGAAAAATGCCCTGTGTCTTAACCATTCAGAATTCAATAATTCTTTGTATTATGACAGTAATGATTGCTAACATTGTGTATTGTTATCCTGGCTTAGGTGGGTCGCCCAAGCAATGTTCCACAAGCAGCGCCACTAATCGAACAGTTTGAACAGGAAGCAAAGAAATATGCAAGAATTTACGTGGCTTCAGTTCACGCCGATTTGGCTGAGGATGACATTAAAAGGTGATTAAACTACAGTGGAACCTCAATATAACGATACTCGATATAACGATGTTCCCGGAAAAATGATCAACATTTGACAGCCCGGCAAATGTTACAGTAAATGTATGAGAAAACTCTAGATTTAACGATACTCGATATAACGATATTCCCAATATAACGATCACAATCTGGCAGCCCAAACGTAAAATTTATCCCGATATAACGATAAAATCAATCATCGCGCGATGAAAAATGAGGCTTTACACTTGAAAAGATATGACAATCCTTTAGTTATCATTGCATAAGGACTGTAACATGTCTGTCAACAGCTTGTTACGATGGGGATTACAGTACATGAAAAATCAATAATTTATTAAAGTGTATATGACAGATATTTTTTTATTTGCTTGATCGAATCTACATAGGATCCTGATATGAACATCGAAGAAAAAAATTCCATATCGCTTTTCTTCACCACGTTTTAGCCGTCCAAAGACGTGAAATTTCATTTCCGGTTAGGCGAAAAACCGAGCGACGTGAGTCCTTGGACCTAGTCGGTCGTGACGTCAATACCAGAACGCTCTTCGACTTTCAAGCAAAGATTTAGGGCTTGTAGTGTGTATAACCAGATATATTTTAGTTCAAATTTTGTCTAGAACCGTCAAAACTTACACAAAGTTATGTATACGGATGATTTTGAGTTTGGGAGCGATTCTGAGCGATCAGAATCGCTCCCAAACTCAGAATTCAGTGTTTCTTCGACTGTTGATGAACTGAGTGGAATGCGATGAAGCAGAGTTTATTATTTAGAACAGTTTAGAAGCAGCAGCAGACAACTCAGACCCAGAAGGTCCTTACATGAACCATACGATGAGTGGCTTCAAGAGTACATGTATACCGCTAGCAGATAGCGACAGCGATATAATTTCTCATTCTGAAAGAACGTGAATAGCCCGGCCATGCTGGAAATGCATGTCGCTGTAAAAATAAAATTGTTTGTTTACACAATTGCGCTGTTTGAATCGAATGAGTTGAACCGATTTGTAATAAGCTTTTTAAAATTCGCTTGTAGTTCTCGTTAGTTTATCTTGAGTTTTTTCTATTTTCGAGGACTGTTCACGAGGGGTGAAGCGAGCAGCAACTCACGAAGCGGCGAGCGACTTTGAAATCAAATGGATTTTAATATAGCATGAAGATCGCGGCACGGTCCGAATGTAAATAGTGTCACAGAAGCGGTCACGACTAAACAAGAGGGTTTTTTCTCTTATTTTCACTCCTAAAGGTATTTAAGAAAAATGGCCATTGAATTTGATAGAATCTCTTATTCATCTTTAGAAGAATGTTTCATAGCAATTTATATGTCCCGGAGTCCTAGACAAGTCAAATCAACTGCGTGATTTTCATTCAATGCGCTGCGCTGTTTTGATGACTTGGCCTGAGTCGCTTTTCATAAGCTCTCACTAGTAGTTCACGCTGAGGAATAATTTATCGTTACGAAAACCGGAGCTGTGATTCAGAACGTACTATTTTTGTCCGGTTCAGAGTAACGTTTTCGCTCAGTTCTGAATAATTTTTTTGTCGCTGGGCTCGCGATATAATTTGGTCTGCCTCGATCTACTTGAAGACTGTTCGACTGTGCAGTTGATGCTTCTTCCGCAAGGACAACAGAAGTACACTGAAATCAAAATTCAAAACAAAAATAAGTTATTATACAATGTAATTTGAGTGAGCAACAAGATGCCCAATTCATGAAACAAGAAATGAAACGATATTCATGTCAATTCCCGGAAAAAGTACACGTGGAGGTGACATAAATTCTTAACATGCGCGCTCTCTCCTCGACTGCGTTTGCACAAGTTTAGGCTGGTGGAACAGCCAACACCGAGAAAAGAGAGAAAAAAACCCTCTTGTTTAGTCGTGACCGCTTCTGTGACACTATTTACATTCGGTCTTTGTGCTATATTAAAATCCATTCGATTTCAAAGTCGCTCGCCGCTTCGCGAGTTGCTGCTCGCTTCGCCCCTCGTGAACAGTCCTCGAAAATAGAAAAACTCAAGATAAACTAACGAGAATTACAAGCAAATTTTAAAAAGCTTATTACAAATCGGTTCAACTCATTCGATTCAAACAGTGCAATTGTGTAAACGAACAATTTTATTTTACGGCGACACGCATTTCCAGCATGTCCGGGCTATTCACGTTCTTTCAGAATGAGAAATTATATCGCTGTCGCTATCTGCTAGCGGTATACATGTACTCTTGAAGCCACTCATCGTATGGTTCATGTAAGGACCTTCTGGGTCTCAGTTGTCTGCTGCTGCTTCTAAAACTGTTCTAAATAATAAACTCTGCTTCATCGCACTCCACTCAGTTCATCAACAGTCGAAGAAACACTGAATTCTGAGTTTGGGAGCGATTCTGATTGCTCAGAATCGCTCCCAAACTCAAAATCGTCAGTATACATAACTTTGTGTAAGTTTTGACGGTTCTAGACAAAATTTGAACTAAAATATATCTGGTTATACACACTATAAGCCCTAAATCTTTGCTTGGTTGTCGAAGAGCGTTCTGGTATTGACGTCACAACCGACTAGGTCCAGGACTCCACTTCGCTCGGTTTTTTACCTAACCGGAAGTGAAATTTCATGTCTATGTAGATTCGATCAAGCAAATAAAAAAATATCTGTCATATACACTTTAACAATACCCCGATATAACAATATTTTTGGCTCTTTTCCCGAAAGATCGTTATTACGATCTCCCGATATAACGATCTAATTTGGTCAGTCCATTGGCACATCGTTATATCAAGGTTCCACTGTAAGTGCAAGTGGGAGATGCTGCTGTGGCTATTTCGCTTCTCGCTCGATGGACTAAGGGAAAGCGGGACTGCTCATACATGGTATTCCAATATGGTGGATGCATGTGCGAAGAGTTTGGACGGGACATGAAAACAAGGCTAGTTAGGCATGTTGTGGCGGCATTTGGAATTTTTTTGCCACTGTTTGTTCGAGATCCTCTTACCGTACAAAAGGGCACACAGCAGCTCGAAGACATCGTATTTTCAACGACAATTTTTCAAAATGCTGCCACAACATGCCTACATGTAACTAGCCTCATTTTCGTGTCCCATCCCAACTCCACTGCGGTTTGTCCGCCATATTGGATTACAGTGTATAGGCTACCAAAATTATGCACCTTGCTCTTTCTCGTTACCAGACCACCAACGGTTTATACGCTACTATGCTCTAATTGGACAAAAAAATAATGATTGCCTCTAACTACTTTTCTACGTAACTACCAATAGTAGAACCATAACATTTAGTTCATAAAATGTGCCGCTTATGTTGGACTAGCATTCTTGGATCAGCTACAGAAAAAGCTCCGACAGTGTGGGCCAGTTTGGCCCAAGTGCAGCTTTATCTTTGTTTAAGCTACATGTACATGTAAGTGTAACAATCTGGTAGTTATGTTTGTGTGTTTTGTACAGGACAGAAAATTTGAAAATCTCATCATTAATTTTCTATGCTTGTTTTACCTACACTGCAGTGTATTTGAAGCATTTGGGCGAGTGCATAGCTGTGCTCTAGCTCCAGACACCATGCCAGGCAAACACAAAGGTTATGGCTTCTTGGAATACGAAAACCAGCAGTCAGCAACTGATGCTATCGCCTCCATGAACCTGTTTGATCTGGGTGGACAGTACTTGAGAGTTGGCCGAGCCATCACACCCCCAGCAGGGCAGGGGCAGGGCAGCAATAATGGTATCCTACCTCCGGCTGCAGCTCTAGCTGCTGCTGCAGTATCAGCAAAGATACAAGCTCAGGAGCAGGGGTTGGCAAGTACATGTAAGGAAACAACTTTGTTATACACTGTACAGTAGTATACTGATTTCTTGAACCCTCAATTTCTCAATCATCTCGATAACTCAAACCAAAAGTCATTTCCCTTGCATTATTTTGTTTCACTGTAATTTTACCCCCGATATTTCCAACTCCCAATTTCTTGAACCAATTTTTTGTTTCCCTTGGAGGTTCGAGAAATCGTGGTTCAACTGTAGTGGCTTTTTTAAAACCCTTTAGACGTCTGTGCATTGATTATTGAACAGACATTGGTACAAATGGATTTTCTATTTGTTTTATACAATTTAGATTTGGTTACAGTTCAAAAGTCAGTTGAGTTGAAGCTTAATGCTAGAATGTGCCATGCAGTGATGTCATTTGCAGTGACGGATCTAGGAGAGCCGCCTGGGGGCCCCCCTTATGGGCCAAAACATTTGGGCCCCACCCAAATTTAGGACATTTTTTTTTTATAAACAGGTCTGGATCTGCCACAGATTTGTATATCTGTCCTGTGATAAATCACAAAGCAAGAAACCAATGAGAATGTGAGCAGTATCTTCGTTATTTTGTAAAATAATTCATGTGGTCTTTGGTTTTCTTTCTCTATAGTTCCAGCAATCACAATCGCCGGTAGTACTGTGATCACTTCTATTGTGGGTACAGCGAGCTTGGTCGCCCTGCCAACCATGGCAGCTGGAACTCTGGCCCCAGGAACCCTCACACCTGGACTGATGTCAACAAGTATTGCTACACAACCAATCATGACGGCAGCATTGTTGGCAGGTATTGTGCTCTTGATTACTGTCTGTACAATGGCCAGGATGTTTTGTCCTGACCTTGCATTGATCCATACACATTTGCAATAATTTTATGTCTTAATCTTCTCCATCCTCAACCATCTTTGTTCCTGTATGGTTTCTTATTACCTCTTTGGTGTTTTTCTACCTTGTAAACTATTATTTTCAATTGATGCTTTCTTCAATTTGAAGGTGATTTTGCACTACGCAAAAATGACTTAAAATATTGTGACATACATGTAGCTCCTTTACTACTGTGGCAACCTCTGCCCCAGGGTGGCCGTTGTAGAGAGGTTCAACTTTATTTTTACATGTTTAACCCTTTCACTCCCAAGAGTGCTAAGTTCAAAACTGAAGAACAAATTTTGAA
This sequence comes from Desmophyllum pertusum, assembly GCA_029204205.1. NCBI lineage: Eukaryota > Metazoa > Cnidaria > Anthozoa > Scleractinia > Caryophylliidae > Desmophyllum > Desmophyllum pertusum. The sequence goes on along the minus strand of MU826391.1, from coordinate 163,539 downwards.
TTTCATTTTGCAAAATTGTCAAAAACAAACAGTACCACTTGAAAGTACTGCGCAACTAGCTTTCATTTGAATGGTCACACACTAGGGTTTGATCAACAAAAGGTACAACCACATATATTAGCTCAAGGTTTGACTCTGGGAGTGAAAGGGTTAAACAGGGTTTGTCTCTTGTTATCTCCTCTGTTTGGTGAATCCCTACATTTCTAAAGCACTTATTCAATCATGATAAATGTTATTTGAATGCACAGGACCACCAACAGCAGTAGTAGCACCACTTGCTACCCCTCCTGTGGTCACCGCCACAGCTCTACCAGTCCAACCGGTAGCAGTCCAGCAGCTACAGCTTCAACAACAACAGCTTCAACAGCAGCAACTTCAACAGCAGCAGTTACAGCAACAACAGCTGCATGTGCAGCAACAACAACTGCAGCAGCAACAGCTGCAACAACAGCAGCTGCAGCAGCAGCAGTCAGCTCAGGTCATCATCGCTCAACAGCAGGCAGAGGTGCGTGCCAAGATAGAGGAAGAGACACAAAGGAAGGTGGCCGAGAGCAGCATTAGCCATGAGGAGAACATGTCAATATCAGGAAGTAACGCAAGATACATGGTCATGCAGAAACTGTCACGCAAAAGTGAGGTGAGTAGGGCACCAGTGTGTACAGTATCTGGAAAGAAATGACTGTTGGCCATGTTGGGGAACTCAGAATTTTTTTAACGAGTAGCTTGTGTCACTGACTGAATAATATCTTTCTCATTTATTATGAAATTGGTAGAAATTATTTCTACCAACTTGTTAAAAAAAATATATATACATATATTATTATCATCTTTTCTTTCCACATATCTCACTCATTGACAAATCTAATCCTAGCAGTATATGGGATGTTTGTCACATTTGAACCTAGTTATATGGCCTACATGTAAGCTCCCATGAGTCTCCTGTAGCTCAGTGGTAGAGCATCCGACCAGTGTGTGGAAGGTCATAGGTTCGACTCCTGTTAGGAGAACTCAGAATCTTTCTGAGTAGCTTATGTCATATACCAAAATTTGGGCATAGTGCCCAGGCCTAGGTGCAAGTGGTGGCCAGTGATGTTCTGATAACAAGCCATGGGCTCATATAATTTTTATTTGTCCAAAGGCTTTTTTGATGGGCTTATTTTCGAGGGGGGGGGGGGGCTTTACCTTATTATTTTTTTTTTTTGGGGGGGGGGAATCATTATTAGAAGGAAAATGTTTGAACTTAAATTTTGGAAGGGATTTTGCATATGAAACATTTTAGGTGCATACAAGAATACTGCTTAGAAAAACTCTAAACATAACATGAAACACAAAACAAGTTCTACCGTCGTCAATATTGAACATCACAAGTCTCCGAGCATACTGTAACAACATAACAATACAATACAAAACATGTTCTACAATAGATCCTAAAATTATATAATGTTTTTGCGTTGATGCAATTGATGGTCGTATTTTATTTTGTTTTTGTCTTCAGTCCAAAGTGCTCGTTCTGCGCAACATGGTTGGAGTTGAAGACTTGGATGAAGACTTGGAGCACGAGGTGACAGATGAGTGTAGCAAGTTTGGCGTGGTCAATAGAGTGGTGATCTATAACGAGAAGCAAGGCGAAGAAGACGATGCTGAAGTCATAGTCAAAATCTTTGTCGAGTTCACACAAACCGCAGGTAACTAGAAGTTCTGAGAATTTTATGTACAGTTTATCAAAGTTTCAACTATAAACTAAAAGCAGGAGTAAAGTTATCATCAATTATTTATTCAGTTGTAGCAGCGTTGTCCAGAAAATGTTTAGTTAGTTTAGTAACTTTATTTAAACACAGTAAAAACATCAGACCAAACCCTTTGAAAATTTTTGAACGGACGTCATTGATTTTGTGGAAAATCCTGGTAGATCTTTAGTACTATGGTAATATTTTTCGAGTCACATAATAGTGGTAAAGTGTGACATCACAAATTTTCAAATTACTTTTATCAAGCCTCAAAATCCCATCATTAGACAAAGATTGCTGCTGTATGATCAGCCACGAAATTTCAATTTGTTAGCACGAATAGAACAGAAGATATAGAGGTTCAAAGTTTGGTACCATCCCATACAAACCTCTCTAATTTTGCGCTGGTTCTAAACTGAAGGAACCGACGCAAAATTAGAAGGGCTTGAAATTAAAACCTCGGCCGCAAATTGCAATGGACAGCTAATTTATGGCAAGGGAACGTTTTTTGGCATGCTTCCTCTGAATAGCTGATCAAATTTCATAATTTTGGAAATTTAATTTTTGTGACATCATAACTTTAGTACTCTATATTAAACTGACATCAGTTTTGGATTTTAAAAATGATGAACATGGGTACGGTAATAATTATGACACCCCCATAAGGCAAGACAAACCTAACGCAACACTTGAAACTCTGGAAAACGTGGGGGAGGGAGGGAAGAAAATTGGCGATTTCACAATTTCTTTGGAAGCTCAAGCAAGTAGGGTTTGGGGTTGTTGGGGAGAGGAGGGATGAGTTGTGTTCTAAAAAAATATGACTCACCCCCCCCCCCCCCTCCCCTAGCATTGTAATTAGCTATAGACATAAACCTAAGGCCATGCAGAGCTTTACTCAATCCAAACCCTCTATAATTGGAATAACTGTAATCCATTGACTGTTTTGTGTCTCTATAGAAGTCGAGAAGGCATCCAACGCCCTGAATGGAAGATGGTTTGGAGGCAGAATTATTAAAGCTGAGGGTTACGATGAAATCAAGTTTGCTGCGGGAGACCTGTCAGGATAACTAGCTGTTCCGACAACACTGATGATTTCATAGCATAGTACTTCTTACAGTTTTGAGTTGTCTTAGAACGTTAAACGTACACCTATGCCTCATTTAGATAAATATTACGGTCTACGGATCACCTGCAGTGGGTGGGAGATCCAGAGGGGGGGGGGGGGGGGGGGGGGGGGGGGTGGCTGGCAAGTTTTTGACGTAAAAACTAGGCCCAATTCAGTCGGACTCTGTCTCTAATATTCAGGGCCCTCCCTCGTGCTGTAGGCAAGCCATGATCCGCCACTGAGCTATTACATTGCATGACCGCTAGCATTCGTTGCAGGCATGTGGCTGCATAGTTCGGCCCAAAACGTGCTGCTTTTCTTAACTTAAGCTGCCAATATTGTTATTGATTGGAGTTCATTTCAGTCCAGAGATTGCATTCGTGAATGTAGTTTTTGCAGGTAATTGTGATTTTATCTTAAGCCCCCGACACATTAGGCGATTTTATGGGCTCGTCGCCGCGATCGGCGAAAATTGCCAAGTGTGCCCGCTTCTGCGACGGCGAATTTCGCCAGCGATTTTGATCGACCTGCGATCAAAATCGCCGATGTCTGGCATGTCAGATATCGGCGATAAAATTCGCCGGCAATCGCCAAGTGTGCCCGCTCCCGCAATTAAAATCGTCAATCGCCAACTATTCAACCAAGCATATTTTGCGATTTCTGAGAAACCGTGGAACCGAATCGTCAGAAAAATTGCGAAAAAATCGCCAAGTGTGCCGCAGCACGCAGCGACAAAATTCGCTGGCGATCAAATTCGCTGCGACGAGCGTATAAAATCGCCTAGTGTATCGGGGGCTTAAAGCTATTTCCATAAAATTAGCCTGTTCCAAGCCTACAGGCAAAATCTTTATCCCCCACCCCACCCCCAAGGTGGGGAAAACGCAATGAAACTGGGTGAGCAACAAGCTACCACAAATGAAAAGAATCAGTGAAGTCTATGCATTATAGGAAAAGGCATTTCCCCCTCATCTGGCGAGCAAGAAGAGTGCTGTTGTACATAATTTTTCTCTCTGTTATTTCTAGAAGTTCCTGTTTAAAAAAATTGTGATAAATGTTGTATAAGACTGGAGTCGTCTAGTATTTTTTTTTCTTACTCGAGAGGATACCCACCAAAAAGGTTTTAACCGATTTTGTGGAAGGGTATGACATATTACGGGAGCGTTGCCTCAACCCATGTGGTGTTAAGAAGCAGTGCCAACTCACTTTGAGCATGGTTCTCATTTAGTTGCTTCATAATTTTCCAAATGCAAAACTTTTCTGAGCGTTGTACAGTGGAACCCGGTTAATACGGACACCTTCGGGCCAAAGAAAACTGGCCGTAATGACGGGGTGGCAGTATTAAAGGGGTTCTTTAATTAAAAAAAAAAATAATAACTGACTGAGTTTTTGTTCGGACCAAAATAAAGTGATCGTAAAAACGAGGTGGCCGTATTACGGGGTGGCCGTAAGGCGGGGTTACACTGTACTAAGTGTCTACTAGTTTACGATTTCTTTAAAGAGAAAAAAAAACGATTGAAATTATTTTCGTAGCCTTGTGAGCATGCGCCAATGGCCAAGCTCTTCCTTGACATTATTATTCCACTGTTACGTCATTTCACCATATAAGGTCAAGAGAACACGCAACATATGAGAGCGTATTGCACTGTGGTGTCCTGGTTTGACCGGTTTAGAACAGAGCGAATACGGAAAATGGCAGGGAAATTTTCCAGTGGAATAATAAATCCCTTATTCGATGGCTTAAACATATAATACGCGCGGACATTTTGCTCATTGGTCGTATTTTTCTGAGCCCGTAGGGGCGAAGAAAAATACGACCAACTACGCAACTCGCAAAATATCGGCGCGTATTATATGTTAAACCATCTAATGAGGTGTATATACTATAACTTACAATAGTCTTGAGGCAGTTTATCAACAACTTGTAGATACATTATACTGTATAATATTTATTCAGTAATAAAATGAAAGCAATGAGTATTATGTGTGAACTTTGTATTTGAAGCTTGCAGTCGGGGGAACAAGTACCAGTTGGCGGTAAATCCCGCCTCCGAGACGGAACTGAACTCGTCATTTTCGTCCCTGACGTAGCTCAGCGACATGACGTATCCTTATTGCGCAAAATAATTGGCTTTAAATCGGCTTCAAAATCGTGGGACTAGCCTGCGTAGCAAGCGTTCCTGTACGAACGAAGAGCTTTTTTCCGCGATCGAAGAGCTTTTTCTGCATTTTGGCCGCGCGAAAATTGGGGCGAAAGCAAATGCCCCTCCGTCTTTTTTGCTCTCGCCCCAATTTTCGCGCGGCCAAAATGCAGAAAAAGCTATTCGATCGCGGAAAAAGCTCTTCGTTCGTACAGGAACGCTTGCTTTTTGCTCTCGCCCCAATTTTCGCGCGGCCAAAATGCAGAAAAAGCTCTTCGATCGCGGAAAAAAGCTCTTCGTTCGTACAGGAACGCTTGCTACGCAGGCTATCGTGGGACTCAAATAGGCGTCAAATTGGCTTCAAAATCGATTTGCACCGATTTGAGTTTCAGAAGATCAACCAAAGTTTCATATTACATGGGTTTGGAAGAAAAACAAAAGTATCATGTTACATATGTTCGCGAGGCAGCATGATCGTATACCCTTGGGGCAAAGAAAGACTAATGCTGCGAGGAATCGACCCGCAAAGAAGGAAAAAATAACCATAAATTTTCTTTCATTTCTGCATGGTCCTATCACGTGCGCAGAACAGAACATCAGGTATCTGATTGGCTATGATTAACTTGAAATTTGTACAGGTACAAGTAACTAAAAAAAGAAATACGTGATAAAATTCATGTTGCGTAGTCGGTCTTTTCTCCTCAGATCTTTGGCGCGAGCGGAAATGTTATAATTATGTAAATTAGGTGAAAAAACGAGGAGAGATTGGAGAAAGGGAGGGAAAAGACCCACCGCGCCCGCGATTCTCGCCGCTCGATCGCGCGCGTGCCCTAAAAACATTAGGAAAAGAAAGAGACTGCTCGCAGTCTAACAATATTCACAATCTCTAATAACTTCTCGTGCACAAGTCTACGTAACAGAATCAGCGATCAGAACAGAAATACCAGCTCAAAAAGCAAAATCTAAAAAAACAAAGCCTGTACATCGCAGTAGCATAGTGATTGCACATCTTACTATGATTATAACTTGAACTCTGTAAAAGGTAGCTATGAAATTCATGTTGTGTACCTTTCCAAAAAATATTCGCGATCTCTAATAACTTCTCGTGCACAAGTCTAAAAGCAGGCCTAAGCTACGCACTGTAACAGAAACAGCAACCAGAAACAGAAATACCAGCTCAATAATTTGTTAGTGAAAACAGCAAAATGTAAACAAAGCGGACATTTGTGCAAAAGACTTATCCAGCAATGAAGCAGCACAAGTTCGCCTTGTGGACCTTTCTTTTTTAATTTTTCCCTCGCCTCCCCCTCCCCTCCCTTCTTATCATAATATTTCCCACTAATCTTTGCGAGTGTAGTTCATTTCCGCCATGACGTGTGAAAAAAAAAACATGGCGAAAAAATTGGTACAAGTGCAGAAGGTCAACAGGTTTGTTCTTTATTTAAAACCGCTTGAACTAGTGATATTATACTTTATATGAAACATCAGCTAACTTGCTTTACTTTTGTTTGCAGCTCGGAGCCAGGAGACACAATATGGAGGAATTACAGAAAGCTTTGTTCACCTCGTGCAAGAGTCTAATGAAGATTAGGTATTTTAAAGCTTTAGCTTTACATTTAGGCATATAATTATAAGCTTATACATTGTATATTGAACTAGATACAGTCGAAGCTCCTGTAAGCGGACATCCTCGGGAAGCAGAAAAAGTATCCGCAATTGGAGCTGTCCGCTATTAAACGGTAATGTGTAAATACAGAGTTTGTATGATCGAGCTAGAGTTCAAACAGGGTTTTTATAAGAGCTGTCCGCTTACGAGAGTGTCCGCTCAGAGAGCTTCGACTGTATTTACATCAACGCCGCATGTAAATGTACAGCCATCAGAGTTTCTTCTGCGTCAGTAGATGCACATATAAATAAGCTGACAGAATCCCAAGATGTAGATGTAGATGTACTGTACATACAGTAATAGACCTGCAAACACATCAGGGCATTCCATTTTATATCCAAGTTGATGAGGTCAGTCAACATTACCCCCGAAGAAAACAAGATCAAATTGCCGACACGATAACCCCCACGGAAAGTAGCAAATTTTAATTTTCCATTTCCCCCTAAGAAAAAAGTCTGTTTTCTCGCCAACCCCCTCAGAAAATACGCAAAGATAAAAATATGCTGATGCACTGACCCCCTTTGAAATTACCCATAAAATATTATCAAGGTTGGTGGGGCGGGGGCACTTGATATAAAATGGAATGCCCCTCATGCAGGGTTTTCATTAAGGATTTAAGTAGCAGGAGAGTGCTGTAAAGTACCAGGAGAATGTTTTTGGGAATGAGCGAAGCTCTTTCCCCCCTAGGGGATCTGGGGGCATTCCCCCCAGAAAATTTTGAAAAATTGAAGTCTCTTAGACGCGTTTTCTACATTTCTGAGGGGCACATTTTAAAAAATTGTTAAAAAGTATTCCCGCCAGACAATCAAACGTTTTTCCTTTATAATCATTAATTGGCGTTACCACGTAACAAAGGCCGCAATTAGGTCGCCATCTTTTTATTTTATTTCATTTCATATTACACATGGGACCAGAAACACATTTTCCCGGGAAAAAGGAATCTAAAAATAAACCGGTCTGTAAAAACGCTGTGACATATATAGGCGTAGTGTCGGAGTTGCTCGCTCCGTCTAATGAGCTCCTGGTCGTGACTAACTGGAAAAAAATAGTCCCCAAATACAAATTTTTTAGTCGTCATGCTACGTTGAAAGAACAATCTTACCACAACTCTAAATTAAAAATATGTTGAGACTCTCAAGCCGCTAACTTTGTTGTTTATGTGAGCCAAACACGATCGCCACATTTCCAGAGACAAAATATATCGGCATACATGACGTATGCAAACTAACGCAGGGCTCGCAAAGCATTATAGGGCGTTTTAAACACGGCAGCCATTTCCAAGTTTACTGAAGCGCGAGATGATATTTTTACAGCAAAACAAAAAGATGGAGCAATATGACTGCCAATGAAAGCCAAACAAGACAATATAAATTGTTTTTGAACTTTAATCTTTTAATAATTTATAATCTAAATCGCAGATTCTCAAATTTAGGCCGGGGAGAATTCTGCGTAGTAGCCAGGAGAATTCTCCGAATCTCCGATCCCTAATGAGCACCCTGCTCATGTACAGGAGAAGCGGTCAGTATAAAATGCAGACTACTTGCAGTTTGCAGGCAGTACTGTTTGCAGCAGACTGTTTGCAGCAGACTGGGTATATAAATGGCGGATTGAGACCAAACATTTATTTTCATGGATCTTTATTCAACCATAGTTTCCATTCAATATTGAATGCTGATCATTTGATTAATATATAACAAAGTACAGTGGAATCCCCGATTTCTCTAACCTCTAAGGGAAACAAAAAATTGGTTTGAGAAATCAGGAGTTTGAAATATGCGCGGGTAAAATTACAGTGAAACAAATCCAAATGAAACAACTTTTGGTTAGTGTTGTCGGGGTTTAAGAAATCAAGGGTTTTGAGAAATTGGGTATATATGTTGTGGTTTAAATTTATTTTTGGTTTAAAATTTTTCAAACCAGTTTGATTTTTATTTTTCCTTTGTTTTCAGATTATGGTAATGAATATTAGACAAAGGAAAATAAAAATCAAACTGGTTTGAAAATTTTAAACCAAAACATTTTGAACCACAACATTATATATACTAAATGCTAAAAATAACCTCCAGTTGGTGTGAAAATATGCATGGTATTTGTCTATGGATTATATGCATATCTGATTTGAGAAGCAAATAGGCTTTCCAAGAGCAAATCTTGAGGAAAACTGTGAACTTCAAGGAACTGATAATGTCCCAAGACATATACATTGTATCCATGCATATTTTTAAAGCCAATTGGAGGCTATTGTGTTTTATTATCTTCAAATATTTCCACCCAAGGCCGCTCTTTTTTTTTAGATCTTCAGCAAGGTGTTAACACCATTGGGTTATTCCAGAAAAAATCCAACACACCCCGACGGATGGCATGCTGGAAATTCTCGCGGGAGGGGGGGTCTAGCGGTCTCGGAAATCCGGGCACACAGGGGGTCAAAAAAATCTTGCCGGGGGGGTCTGGATTTTTTATGGAATAACCCATTGACACCTAGCGTACAGTACCGGCTCAAAAGTAAGTTACGCACCTACGGGCGAGACATTTCTCGTGAGACGAGTCTCGTTTCTCGTTTTTCCAGTCACTTTGAGTGATGATCCGAGCTGCTCGATTATAGAGTTTATCAACTCTGTCGGACAGGCCCTTGCTTAGACTTACCCAAACTACATCACAATAATCAATAAGGGAAGAATCAACGATTTTAAAAATTGTAATTAAAACTTCTTTTGGGACAAAAGGTCTAACCTGTTTTAAAACCACCAAGGCCAGAAGATATCTTCTTTGCAATATGGTCAAGTGGTTCGACCACGACAGATGTTCATCAATATATTACTCTCAAGGCGGACACTAGAAGTGCATTTTTTTGCATAATCAATAGATTATAGGCTGGATATTATTTCCAATTGACCTACCACAGCAATAATGAACTTAAATAGTGATCTGATTGAAACAAGAAAATGTACCAGTTGCTAAGTATAATTGTATAATCTGACGAATGTCTTTGTGAGCGATTAAGCCGGACACCTCTCTAATTATATAAGGTGGACAGCTAGAGCTGATCCCGAGGGTGTCCGCTTTAAAGAGAGTTGACTGTATACATGTACAGTTACTAACATGCTAAACAATTGGCACACTAATAGACCAATTTCGATATATTAATATTCTAACTTGGCTCCGAGGCTTAGGGGAAAAAACAAAAAGAAATTGAAAAGAAATCACATCGAGGTTGAGGGATGAATAAATCATTCTTTTGTTTTATTCCCCTAAGCCTCGGAGCCAAGTTAGATATTAATATATCGAAGTTGGTCTATTTTACCGACAGAATTATTGACTGACTAACTGGCAGACTGCCTGATTGATTGATAAGTCTGTTGATACACTTTACATAAAGTATCATTTAAATATGAAATTTGCGCTATATAAATTGTAATTATTATTATTATTATATTACACGGACACATTTAAAAATTTGACACTAAAATTTGTAGGCAGTTTTTACAAACATAAACAATACATCTTGTACATGTAGTTGGTAAAGCAAGTTGTATTTTGAATTTCACACTGGAAACAGGTTTTAATCTTTTTTCCAGATCAGATGCCATTGGACCAAAGCTTCAAGACTTTATCTTTAGTAATGCTGCATGTTTTTCTTTGCAATCCAGCTCTTGAGTGAAACCAGGTAAATAAAACTCTTCTATTAAGACACGTTCTGCTCTTGACTTCAGACATGCCAACTACCTTGCCATGGTTAATTTGCACAGTGGATAAGTGGAGCTCTCAAAAGTTAATAATAAGTGGACTGTGTAACTGACATACTGATTGGATTACTGTACCAATGAACTGGATTATTAATTTGCTGATTTGATTGATTGGCTGACTGACTGACTGACTGACTGACTGTCCTGTCTGTCTGTCTGTCCTGACTGACTGACTGACTGACTGGACTGACTGACTGACTGATGATCAGATGGATGACTTACAAGCTTCAACTGATTGATTGATTGATGATTGATTGATTATAAACTGATTGACGGACTAATTAACACACTATCAAATATATTAACTACCACACTGATTGACTGACTGAATGATTGGTTGAGGCACTGACCAATGAATGATGGACTGACTGAAAAAATTAACAAACTGATTGATAGATTACAAATGTACATTTCCAAACTCCATGTGCCTTGTCATTTGATCGACTGACATCTGCTGATTGATTGACAGAGCTTATCATATTCATCGACTGGCCGATTGACTAACAAACGCACCAACTGATTGACACGGGTCCACCCTGCAACTGACCAATAACTTCACTTTTATAGAGAGGCTCTATATATTCATGTGTTTGCAGTGTAGACTGTTTACAGCTTCTCCATTTTCGCAGAAGATCTTTGAAGAGGCATCGAACCAAGGAATCATAAGTGAGGCAAGTGACCAAGAGCACTTGCTCTCAGGGCTCCTGTGGACACTTGCATTGCTTGTGATTCTTCAGTCTTGTGCACCTTTCATGATCTTGTTAGAAAATAGAGAGACTGTAACAATCTGTACATTGATTGGTCTTGGTAGATTGCATGTCTGGGGTATTTAATACAGTTGAAACCTCCCTGAGTGACCACCTTGCGTAAAGTGACAAATCCTATATGAATACATGTTAAGTGCAAAAAATTGTCTAGTGCAGCCAAATTACTATCTACATACTTCTCTCCTCCCAGTGCGGAGTAGGGTCGGAACTCAAATTACTTTAGACAAACGGTTTATTGTAGGCAACTACAATGGTTTTGGCAAAATGGGTTGTCGCCTACGGCTGGTTCATCTGTATCCTTTGATTACTGTAAACTTGATGGGTATGTTTTTTTAGCAAACCTCTCTTGCTTATCCTCTACTTTCGGATTTCATTTTTTTTTTTTTTCGTGGTAACTTTTAAAGTACTCATTCAAGATTGCAGCAGAATTGTTTCGTTTTTGTCAAAAAGTTTACTTTTGTCATCCTTCAATCATTTGTTGTGAATATGCTTGAAAATAACAAATTACATGTGGTTTTTGCATTGCGTGACTGAATTGCTTTGTGTTACCCAAAAATTAATGATTATGTCACGTAAGACGATAAGTACACTAGAATACATTTAAAAAATTCCAAAACTTGAAAAATAACAAATTACAACATATGGTTTGGCATTGCGTGGACTGAATTGCTTTGTGTTATCAAAAATAAATGTCACACATTGACAAGGCAAGAAGCACATTGCAATACATTTAAAAAATTCGGCTATAGCAGGGCTAGTATTTAATTCTCTCAGTTACAAATTATTTGGAAAGAAACTATCTCTGTTTGCGCTTTGACAAAGACTAAATTCATTATATTTTGTCTGTTTTTTTTGGTTAGAAAAAAACTGTAAAGCAAAGTTATCTTCATTTTTCAGCGGATTGAGAATTGTTTTGCAACCCTCGAAAAAAAACAGCGATTTTCCACAACAATTTTATTGCAAAACAGAAGTTCAAAATATTGTTTTAATCTATTGAACTGCAACAATTTATATATACGATGGCGTGCAAATGGCAAGCAGGAAATTACGGTTACCATAGTTTTGTTTTCTTGTTTTTAAGCCAAGGTTGTTTTCTCATAGATTTAGAAGTGTACAACTACAATTTTGCTGCAATCTTGAATGAATTTTTCACAGTTTCGGAATAAAATAACGCGCAATCATTTCTAAACCAGTCTTACAGAGGAAGCACAATGGAGAGGTTTTTGGAAAACGTGCTCTGAGCCATTCAGTCCCTAGTGATGAACATATTCATTTCTCCTTACAATATCAATACATTGTCAAGCAGACTGCTGATGAAAATAAAGAAAAATGATCAACTCGGGGATGATTTCTCATAACTAACATTCACGGCAATCTCAGTATTGTGAGGAGAATTAATATTTCCAGCTTGGAAACTGAAAGGTTTATGTTTAACAGTAATTGCGAAGTCTCAAGAAAACTTTGCGGTACTATTAAGACTTAGTTTTAGTAAACAGTTCGTTTCTGTGACGAAGTACGTTGCAGAACGCGTAAAATGAATTTAATTTGGTGTTTCGAAGCATGGCAGACAAGCCACAATGTTCAGTAGAATTTATCAATCTTCACAGCCTTTCTTAGGATCGTCACGCAACCGGGCGTCACGTCATGTCACGCTTGTCTCTTTGCGTGACGACCCCAAGAAAGGCTGTGAAGATAACAAATTTTACTGAACATTGTGGCTGTCTGCATGCTTTCGGAATCAAATCAAATTTATTTTTACACGTTTTGCAATGTTGCCAAACACGTATCTGTGGCGTACTTCGTCACAGAGACGAACTGTTTACTAAAACTAAGTCTTGATAGTGCCACAAAGTTTTCTTGAGACTTCGGCAGAACTTGGCTTATGTTAAGGGAGTTTATCTGGTTCACTCAAGTGGTTGGATTGCAAAGTAAACAACACGGGTTAGGAAGATAACTATATTTTATTGGATCAATAAAAAATAAAAAAAATAATCTAGCCAATCGTTTGTCCCTGCTATTGGGTGCTTTCACTCTGCTGCTCCAAGTCGGTGTAGTTCTCTTCAGTCCTCAATTAATATTCCAACTTTTAAAATCCTGGTCTGTTTTACCCGATCCCTTGATCCAAGGCCAGAGACAGTTTGGAACACTTGGAAGAGTTGGACCGTTTGCTCCCAAGTGGAGAGGAACAGCGTAAAAGAAAGTGAGAGTTTTGCTCCCCATGCCTCCAGGGTCTCATTCTTAATTGTCACATGCCCCTACCGAATAAATTTGAAATTTATGCAAAAAAAAATTAAAAAAGATGCCTAATTCACCAAGCCAATGTCACGCAAAACGTACTCAACCTGGACAAGAAAAACCGAAGTGCTAAAACAGTGGCACTCAATTTTCAGTGCATCACTTTTGAACATCAAAGGAAAGATGAGAACACGAATCCCCCAGTCTGACTTCACTGCCGATCCAGCCCGATCGTTCATCCCACAAACTTCACCAAATAAAGCAAAAGTCACTAAACATCTCTCATTTGTGAAGCTACCGATGTCAGGTTACTCTCTCTAAGTTTCTCTTTAAATTTAAATGAAAGAAAATAGCCGATAGTTGTGTAAATTAGTAAATAGGAAAAGGTTTAGTGTTGTACAAAATGGTTGAAGTAGCACATTCAGCTCTGTTTGTTTGTTGTCCCATTTCAAATCACGTGATCGTTCTCAATGAGGAATTGTTTTTCGAATTGCTAATCCAGTACTCAAGTTGCGAGTGGAACATAACAAAAGAACAAATCTCCAGAGAAACGGACCGTGATTTTGAACCAAGCAACAAACATACGAAGCTGAATGAGTCCGAAAATTGTTTTGAAAATAAAACTAAGCTAAATTAAATAATCCGAATTTGTTGCTTAGAGTTTTAGAAATGAGCCAGGAATTTGCGGGAGCTGCTAAGCTAAATCGTATTTATTTAATGTTTAGGTTTTTAAGAAATTGTTTTGACGCGCGATAATATATTTTAAAATCAAAACAGAAATATAATTTTGCCGAAGTTTATTTTGATTGAAAAAATCAAATTGGAAAGGTTAAGAGTTGTTTTGAAAAAAAAAAAATGCGAGAAGGTTTCGGTTTAATCCGCATTCAGCTCTGTTGTTTGTTATCCCATTTCAGATCACGTGATGTTCTCTGAGCATTGTTTTCGGAATTGGCTAATCAGTAATTCACGTGCGCGTGAATATTAATAATTTTTAGACAGACCTCCAGAGAAACGTCCGTGATTTGAACCGAGCAAACAAACATACGAAGGCTGAATGAGTCCAAAAAATTATTTGAATAAATAAAATAAGCTAATCAATCAATCCAAAAATTTTGTTGCCTTATAGGGAGTTTTTTTTTAAAAATTTGGATATGAGCCAGGAATTTGATAGCCTCCGCGCAGACGTTCTTTGGGCTCCGTCACGCAATCTTTCCTCGCATTGGGGGAGGAAAGCTGCGTGACCCAAAGAACGTCTTTGAGGAGGCTAGATTTGAGGGATGCTAGAGCTAAATTCGTATTGTATTTTAAGGCTAATTTATTGTTATCAATTTTCAAAATAAAGTATTTGAAAGGATTAAGAAAAGCCAAAATTAAAAATATATATATAAATTATTCATACAGTAATCATATATATATTTTTAAATATAAATGTGGTGGTGAGATTTTTGTATTAGTTTTTCGATATTTGGGGGAAACTGAGTTTATAATGAAAGTGCTTAAAACAATCAATCATGCCAGAAATGTTTCAGGATAACCCCTTCACCCAATAGACTGATACCCGTTTAAAATTTAAAACGCCGTTGTTTTAATTTAACAGTTAAATTTCAGTCCTACTAATGAGGGATTATTCCCCCTCAAACTCCTGAACATAGTTTTGTAATAAATTGCTTTGAGAATGATCCTATTTGCCACTGGCCAGAGAAGCATCAGGTAGACTGAGCACCAACTTTTCGAAACTAGGGATTTTCTGGGATTGTTTGGGTAACAGTGTGAGCTATGATTATCTACGGGTTTTCCAATGGGCACCATCCACCAATCATCGCACACATTGGTTACCAAACAAATCTCAGAAATTCCTAGTGCTGAAAGCTGGTGCTCAGTCTCCCCAAAGTTTCTGGAGTGGCCAACTAGTGTTATTTTTTGGATAAAAATTTTTGTAGCTATAAAATTGGACGAAAATGAAAATTGAATGATGAAAATAATTCAATTTGTGTGAAATTTATTTAGTGAAATTGATTAAGGAAAAAATTCACCTAAGAATACAATAATTATTATTTTATTCCTTAGTTTAAGAAAATGCTATATTTGAAAAAAAAAGATTTGTTTTATAAATTTGGACCTATGCATTTATACTATTTAGTTTTAGTTTTTAAATTGAATGACAAACTTAAAAGAGAGTATAACCGTAAACCAGTGCAAACCCCAATCTGAGAGACACCCAGTGCCCAACCAGCTAAATTTGAATGTCAAATTTTTGTGAAAATCCAATAAAGTCAGACTGATGAAATTCGTGCTCACCGCTAGTCCTCGATTTCTCCATAGGATACAGCTTTCCCTTGAGCCCGCAACCCAAATTCAGCACTCCTGTTTTATGCCGCATGTCCGTGAAAATGTTCCCCGAGTACATCGACCGCAAAGAGGAAGGCACCTTGCGGCGCCGAAATGTGCGAAAATGGATGGTGTGGAGTATTGTTGTGACTTAAATTAAGGTGAAACCCTAAGAGACATGAAGAGCAAACTCTCACCTTCCTCCACGCTGGTCCCTCCACACTTGAGAGCAAACGGCCAAACTCTCCTGCCTAAATTGTCGCAACTACCCGCAGCTTGTGAATTTTTCAGGATCAGATGAAAGTTTTCCAGGATTTCTCAGTTTGGAAATATTTCAGAGGACATCAGAAACACATCTTCTCAGGAGCTTCAGAGCTTCCACAACCCAGCAGGGACGTGATTGTCCTAGCATTTTTGTGTGTGTGCCACCTGCCAGTCCTGGAATTAAAATGAATACCCTTAAAACCTTATTATTAGATTATGGGCAAGCGTCATTAGCAACCATAAATAGGACTAATAGAAAGAAAACATGGCTTTTTCTTGGTGAATACAAAGTCCCAAAAGAAAATAAAGATTTAGCAACCTTAACCGATCTGTAGCCTGCGAGTATGGCTGCTGTAGCTCATGGTTAACTGAAGCAGTCAACTGTCAGCTTAAACGTGCCGGCTTAAATAATTATAATCCCTATCATTTGTGGAGGCAAATCGATGAGGAAATTCAAAATGATCGTGACTTTTGTAACACCCCAAAGAGTAAACCATGAATTGCAAAACAAGATATGTTGGTCATCAACAGTCTGGCATTATTTTGACTTATTAGTCCTTTTAGAAGTGCCCCTTGATCTGTCAATAAAATTGGCAAAAAGGTTTTCATCGTGTACTTCAATGTCAAGAGTTTGCAAGATTTTGTTTCTAGCTTAAAATGAATAAAAAAGAACCTACATGTAGTAGTAAGTTCAAATGCAGACTGTTGTAATTAAACTTAATTATACTTAATAATATATTAATAATGAATACCCTTTAAAATTTTATCCTAAACGATGATCAAAAAGTAAAAAAATGGATTAAAATAATCGCGAGAAAGAAAATGAAAATGAAAATAAGTCCAATGGGCACTGAAAAAAGCCTGACCACAAAAGCAGGTCACTTAGTAACTAAAAGTACCATCCTGGTAAGTGATTGGGTTTTTTTTTTTAAAGAATGTTTTCTCTTTTTGTAAAAATTTGCACTTTCTATGTAGAAATTTGTTGATTAATGGCCCCCCAATATTTTTTTTTTCATCATTTGAAATGTTGGTTTAATCTTGAGAAACAGTAAAATGCAAACTCAGATGGTACATTAAATATTGATTCAGTGGCAACAGAAAGGGGGAAAATTTTGAAATATTGTTGTGCTAATGAGCTTGCTGATCTACTTATACAAACACAAAGTAAGCTAAATATAAACAAAGGAAGCATTATAAACAGAAAACTGGCCAAAATCCCTGACGCACTAGATTCAGTGGAGGCTAAAATGAAATCTGTTTGCTCAAGGCCTAAATTTTGTGGAATGAAATAATTCTATCCAAAACCTGTAATAGAATGAAATGAGGGTCGCAATCATTGAACCGAACCTTATCTCGTTAAAGTTATAAACAAGTGATAGTAAGTGCTTCCCTTGTTTTAATGAAAACAACCACCCATCAAGCTAACCAAACTATTTGTAAAATGGAAAAACTTACATTGCGACGGATTGAAATAGGAAATTATTGAATTACTGACTTCTTGTTTCAGGAAAGCCAACCCTGCGTAATGTTAAAAAAACCCTGGGGCAATAGCTTAAACAAAAAAACCTGCTAGATAAGATTGATTGGTAAGCAACCCTTGATTGTAGCTAATTTCCTTAGTTTAAATATTATTAATACACAATAATGAACCACCTAATTACTAATCATTTAACAAGGTGATCCCTTTGAGCAGTGAAGTATGTCATATACAAACCCTTATTGTATGGTAAGCCGCTAGTTATTTGACCAATGAAATAAAAGCTGTTGAGCAGTTTACCATTTTGTGTTTGATGTTGTTTGATTTTTCTTAAGTGTTTGAACCTCATCATAAATAATATGGTTAAGGGCCAAGTTGCTGCATACGTGTAAATCTCAACATGCACTTTTGATGAGAGTAAACTGTACATGGTCTCTTAACGTCCCTCTTAACTAGCTCACATCATAATTAAATGATTAAATTGATTGATTGATTGATTGATTTATTGATTGATTGATTGATTGATTGATTGATTGATTTGCTCCGGCAGCTTTACATTGATGCGCAAAACCATACTATTGTCACTCACACAGTTTTATTTTGATTAACTTTGACATATTTTTTTTGTAAACAAATTGTTGTGAGAACTTTCTAGTTAATTATTATAACATCCAATTATATCAGAAGACCTTTGTTTCAGTGTCAACAGTCCAGCATGCATCCATGTAAAATTGGGAAAAAAAAAGGAACCACTGCTGCAAGGTTGGGACCCTCACACCCCGAGCTTTACTTCAATTGAAAACAAAGGAAGTGCTAAAGAAAAATTGAGTGGACTCAAAATCAGACAATTGGAATGGTTCAATCTGAATCTAGTATGCAATTTAAATACTGGATCACTGAATCATTGATTTGGACGTCAGAGGTCTATGCTGGCTGCTACAATGTAGTGATCTCGATAGCATAATAAGGTTTCGAGTAAACGGTATTATTGTTTTGTCTCATGATGTATATTCACTAAAGGATGTAGATTGTGACAAGTTTCAACTGCTTACTGTCTGGCCTTCATCGCCCAATAAAGAAGACTTAGCTAAGCAGTAAGCAGTCAAAATGTTTGTGCATCGTACATCCTAAGGTGACTACATCGATATCATGAGACAAAACAATAATACAAAAGTTATTAAATAATTTATTTAAAATTTAAAATGAATACTGTCAGTGAGACGTACTACATGCAGCAACCTAAGATTCTCTGACTCTAACCCATGACCTAATAATTATCATATAATTTAGTGATGGCCAGGAAATACAAAATTCAAGGAAAAACACACTTGTTTGAAGCAATGTTGGGCACACACACCTTAACATTAATGTAAAAAATAATTCTCTGAGACTTGATGCAGCATCTGTCAACGATTTAATGTAAACCTACAACAGTATTGACTTTTTCTGTGCTCTTATTTTCCTTATAAGATTGCAGAAAAAAGTAAAGCCAGATCGGCAGCATAACATTAATGGGGAAGTTAAATAAACAACAACATTAATCCTATTACAGTGGCAAAGAACTGTACTTTGAACGAGGTTAGTGGAGATCAAGCGAGCTTTTTTGGGTGAAAAAACCTCCCCGTACGGTCCACTTGGCCCCTAGGAGGAAAAAAACCCCGGGGCCAGCTGTACCCCACGTTCAACGGCCTCCCGGGCTGGGCCAGATAAATAGAAAGTTGTAACGACTACTTAACTACCCATACTTAATGATTAAATAAATCATCTTTGCCCTTGTCAATTGTCCCAGGCAATTCCTACTGTCCTTCCCCTCTGGTCTCTCCAGCTCCATTGCTAGGGGGGGCCCATTCTTTCTTGTGATGCTCTCTATCAAGTTCAATTTATCCTTGATGTAAAAAACAACATTTTTGGAAACTGTTAGTTATGTGTAAACCCCCAAAAAAACAGCGGGAAAATAGATTTTTTCATCACCCGGGGGGTTTTTTTTTATCATTTAAACAACGCGGGTAAAGTCCCCCAAGCATTTTTTTAGGTTGCCCCAACAGTTCGCCGCTTTAGTAATTTCCATAAAGGTGGGGTGGTCCAGATTTTATGAAAAAATTTTTGTAAAGCTGGGGGGGTTGAAATTCAGTGAAAATTTTCTTTTGATTCCCTCTTGGAATTTTTGTGTTTTTTTGGGGGAAAATGGAGAGGGCCCGAAATTTTCTTTGTACAAGAGCCGTTTTTTTTAATGGGGTCGTAAAACCAAAAAAAAAACCCCAAACACAAAAAATGTAAGCAAAAAAAAGAAAACCCAAAAAAGAAAATTTTAAGAAAAGGGCCCCGAAAAAAAAACCAAGGGAAAGGAAAAGAGGTGAAACCCAATTTTTTTTTGGGACCCCATTGGTGAGGACAAGTAGGTGGGTGAAATGGAAACTTTAATTTTTCCCCGGGGTTTCCCCTTCAGCAACTAATGTCGGGCCGGGATTCATAGGGGGGCCCCGCATAGCTCTGGCACCAAAGGTTTTTTTAAACCCAAACATAGAAAATAGTTAAAACCCAAAAACCAAAACAAAAGCGGATTACTTTGACACTCAATTGAAAAAACCCCTCTAGGGTTTCGAGGGGGCACTATTCAAAAAAATTTTATTTAGGAATGTCTGGGGAGATGGTTTAAAAGTGTATTTCCCGGTTTAAACAAAGGTCTGAATGGTTTGGGGGCGTCCATCTAGGCTTGTCCCAAAAATTTCCCTGTCCCCTGTTCAAACCAGACCCTTGTCCTCCCGAAAAATTCAAAAATTTGAAAAAAAATTTTTATTGATATGCGCCACCTCCCCAAAAGGGACATGCAGAGAAGTTTCTGATATGGGGGAAAAAAAATTTCAGTTTTGTCTAATTCCCAAATTTTGTGAATTACCATGAAATTTAGGGGTCGAAATAAAAAAATTTTTAAACCGGGCCTGTTTTTATTTTTGGCAAGGGCCCAAAAAAATTTGACCTGGGCCCTTTCTTTTTTTGGGCCGCCAATATTGAAATTTTTACTAAAATTTTTTTAAAACCCGGGCTAGACTACGGGGTAGTCCCCCAAATTTTTTTCCCAAAAGAGTGGGCGGGGGCGCGGAAGGCGTGGAAAAATCCTCTTTTTTTTGGGCAGTAAACAATTTTCAATTTAAAATTTTTATTTGTTAGAAATAGCCCGCACAATAAAAAAAATATTGAAGGGTATGGGTTTAAAAAGAGGATCCCTGAAACAAGGGATTTTGTGGATTTTTTTCTTTTTTCAGGGAATTTGCGTCATTTTTTTGGGCAAATAAAAAAGTTAAAAAAATTTTTAGTTTTAAAAATTTCCCCATTTTTGAAAAAGGGGGGGAAAACTACAGGGATTATAACCCGGGAACCATCAAAAATAAAAAATTCTTGTGGGATTTGGGTTTCCCCCCTTTTTTTATTTAAAGGGAAATGAAATCTATATTTGAGTTTGTTTTTTTTTTTTTCGTTTTTTTTTTTTTTTCAGGCAAAGAAAATGACCCCAAAGGGGCGGGGGAGATTTTTTCGGGCCCCAACTATGCTGCGGGCCCCCCCAAAAAAAGAAAAAAGGGGAATATTGTTTCAGGCCAGTGATTTTCCCTTGTTTTTCATTATCCTGGGGTTTTGAAAAATTTCCAGTCTCCATCCCCCATTCAGTTTTAATTTTTTTTTTGGTTTGTTATTAAAACCCCTGTTCACCCAAATTTCCCCAATTAAAATCCCCCATCCTTTTCTTCGCTAGGGGGTTTTCTGAAAAAAATACATTGTAATTTTTTAAAATTTAACCCCCCTTGGGGAAATCAAGGTTAAACTAGGGGAGACAAAGGGGGGAAGGTGTTTAAAGGGAAAAATTTTCCCGGGCCCAGGGCTAAAAATCTCAGCCCGGGGGTTAGGGACCCGGGAAATTTTTGTTGCGATTACATGGACAAATTTCAGCCCGGGCCCCAAAATTTGGAAATTGTGGGGGAAAGGGAGTC
Organism: Desmophyllum pertusum; assembly: GCA_029204205.1. Lineage (NCBI taxonomy): Eukaryota > Metazoa > Cnidaria > Anthozoa > Scleractinia > Caryophylliidae > Desmophyllum > Desmophyllum pertusum. Next base: position 142,106 of record MU826391.1, on the reverse strand, counting down.
ATCGGAGAATCAGGGCGATTTGAAAAACCCTTTGCAACTTATTTACATACGGTTTGAAGTTTGTAGAACAAAAGCAAAAAAAAAAAACCCCCCAAAAAAGGATCCATTCTATTAAAAATGTTTTCCCAAATAATTTAAAACCCGGGTATTCCATTTTTTTCCTTTTGCTTTTCCCCAAATCTTTTAAAAAAAACAAAGGAGCGATTTTCCCAAAAAACCGGGAAAAACTTTTTTACCCCCAATCCCGGGGGCAGGGGTTAAAAACAAAAGGACCATTCTCATTCAATGACATGAAAAAAATACTTTCCCGGGGACATTCTACAATTTACCCCAAAACACAATCATTGCGCATGCCCAAATTCCCCTTTCCCGCCCGGGCTGAAAAATTTCATTCCCGATTACATGGGTTTTTTTAGCCCCTTTTCCGGGGTGAAAAAAATTTCCCGGCCCCGGGTTTTCTCAAACCGGGCTGGAATTTTTTAGCCGGGCTGAATTTTAGGGCCCCGGGGTGAAACCTTTTCCTGTAAAGGCCCCAAATTCATTTTAAGAGGATTTTATTTGGAAGGGCCCGGCCCGAAAATTTAGCCCCCCAAAACCCGGGGTGAAATTTCAGCCCGGGGTGAAAATTTGCCATGAATCACCCCTTAAAAAAAAGCCATTTTTAAAATTTTTTATTTTAGGGGCCCTACAATTTTTTTTGGGTTCTAATTTTTTTTTTTTGAAGGCCCCAAAAAAAATTCCCCGGGGAAAAAAATTTGGTAAAACTTTTTTCTGATTTATGAATTTTTTTAATATCCAAAAAGGGGTTTAAAAAACCGGGGCGTTCCAAAATTTTTTTGGAAATTTGCAAAATTTTTTTTTTTGTTCGATGACGAACTCCAACGAACAAACAATTTGTTTTTTCACAATTTTTTGGGAAAATTTGAAATTTGATCGATGGGCCCAAAATAAAACAAACTGAGCCTTTTAACACCCCCTCCCCCTAGGGAGTTTACAACTCCCCCTTGTTTGGGGGGGGTATGGAATTTTCAGAAAAAAACAATTTTTCCAAATTTTCAGTCGAACCCCCAAAATTTAAACGGCCACCCTTTGGGGAAATGGGGAAGTGGTGCTTAATTTGGGGGGGCCGCTTTAAACGGGGTTTATTTTCAGTATTTTACTGAATTGGGGACCCTTTTTGGGGTGGGGCTAATAAATTTTGGGTTTGGCGTAAAACCCCCTTAAAAAAAGGGGGTTTAAATTTTTCAAAATCCCTTTTAAATAACCCGAAAAAATTTTGAAAATTTTTAAAATTTTTCCCCCCAAAAAAAACCCCCAAAAAGAACCAAGAAGCCTCCAAAAAAAGAAAATTTAAAAAGCCCAGGGGTTATTACGGGAAAATTTTTTCAATAAATTTTTGAGGACAAAGGAGAAAAAAGTGGAAAAAAGTCAGGTGAGTTACAAAATATTTGAATTTGCATATCTGCAGCAGTTTTAGCTGCCACATGCAAAATAAAATGCATATTAGAAGGTGAGTGAAGTCCCTTTAGCCACCTTTCTTAGAACATTTTAACACCTCCGTGTTGTCTAAAAGGATCTTTATAGGGTGAATTTCCTTTTGTAAAAGCTAAACAACTAAAAACATAGCTCAGTAAACCGATATTTTGTCAAAAACTTTAAGAAACAACAAATAATAAGATTTGATTCCCCTGTATAAATTATAAAATCGTAAAACACCTTTATAGGAGTCTAATTTAACCAAGTTCATGCTTATTTAGCCAATAAAAAATGAAATGGGAACACAATCAGTTTATAAGAAGCGATTTTTGAGCATTAAAGCTTACCTCTAGCATGATCATATCTTGCATTTGTCGGCACGAAAGGCTGTCTCCAAACATGTTTAAGTTCATTGTTGCGACCGCTGTAGCCATTATCCTTGTGTTCAAATAACACCAAATGAGGACAATATGCTTCAAAGACAAAACTTATACCAAAGAGCGCTTCTTGCGAACGTTTAGCGTCAAATAGTTTATAATTCCACCAAAGCTAAAGCTTCACGAGTCCGTCGCAATTTGAAATATTTCGGTCCCAGTTTTCCCAGGAAAACTGGGAAAACAAGCGGAACCGACCGTGGCAACACGCCGGGACACAGCGGCAGGAAGTATTCCCGGGCCACAAAAATGCTGAAAATGTGCTTCACAAATGCTCAAAGTTGCTCGAAAATGGGAAAAAGTGCTTGTCGTAAAATACGATGTACTACTGCATTGACGTCCATGTAAAAGCAATGCAAACAAACGAATAACACACAAATGGAAACACAGCGTGCAACTTCAAATTGATTTGGGCGCAGCTATTCTTGGAGACGATCAGAGGAAGACGTAAGGCCGATAGGATGTAAAGTCCCTATTGAGGCCGATTAAAGGCCGATTCAGGCCAGAAATGCGGCTGTTCGTAAAGGCGATATAAAGGCCGATGTAAAGGCCGATTTGAGGCTGATATTGTGTGGCTATGTAAAGGCGATGTAAAGCCGATGTAAAGCCGGTGTAAAGGCCGTTTGTAAAGGACTGAGAAAAGCCGGATGTAAAGGCGAGGTAAAGGCGCGGTTTGAGGCTGATTTAAAGGTGATAGAGCGACTTGAGGACGATTCGAGCCGAGTGAGGGGATACTAAGGCGATTAATGCGAGTAAAGGCAGATGCTAAAGGGACGATGTAAGAGGCCGAATTAAAAAGCGCCGTTTTTGTCACGACAGACTGTGTGGAGCTGATTTGTGCCGTGTAAAGGCTGATTGTAAAGGCGAGAACAGGAAGGGTGTAAGGCCGTTGGTAAAAGGCGGACACCCCGGGTCTCAAAGGCCTCTGTAAAGCGACCGATGTAAAAGTCCCACCCCTGTTTGAGGCTGATTTAAAGCTGATTAGAGGCCGATTTGAGGCCGATTCACGTGGGCTAATATAAGTCCGATGTACAGGCCATGTACAGGCGATGTAAAAGACCACGAAGTGTTAAAGGCCGATGTTAAAGGCCGATTGTAAAGGCCTTTACATCGGCCTTTCACATCGGCCTGTTTTACATCGGCACAAATCAGCCTCAAATCGGCCTGGCTACATCGAGGCACCATTATATCGGCCTTTACAACAGCCTCATTTCGGCCTGCAATCGGCCTTGAAATCGGCGCTCAAATCGACCTTTCACATCCGACGCCTTACATACGGAGCTCCGGATCGGTCCAAGTGAAATTATCTGCGCGGCCAAAATAAATATTTGAGAGTGTGCATGCGCTGTGTATCCATTTAGTTTGTATTATTCGTTTGTTTGCTTGCTTTTAACATGGACGTCAATGCAGTAGTACATCGTTTTTACGAGCAACTTTTGATCTTCCCATTACGAGCAACTTGTTGCAGCATTTTAGTGAAGCACATTTTCAGCATTTTTTGTGGCCGGGGATAATCCATGCGCATGGTTCCCGCGTGTTGCCCGTGTTCCCGAGTGTTTCCATTTTCCTGCGGAAAAACTGGGGACCGAAAGATTAAATGGCGACCGGAATTCGAAGCTTGAAGCTTTGTGGAAAGCTATACAACTATTTTGACGCCTTAAACGCTCGGGACGAAGAAGCAGGCTCTTTAGGTATAAGGTGTCTTTGAAGATATTGTCCCTCATTCGGTGTATTTGAACACAAGGATAAGGCTAACAGCGGTCGGCAAAAACAATGAAACTTAAACACATGTTTGGAAACAGCGCTGTTTCGTAGGCCGACAAATGCAAGATATGGATCATGCTAGAGGTAAGCTTTAAAGCTGCCAAAAAATCGCCTTCTGTATAAAACATTGCATGGTCCATTTCGCTTTTAGTTATTGGCTAAAATACGCTATGAACTTGGTAATTAGAACTCTATAAAAGGTATTGTTTACGATTATTCATAAATTATAGCAGGGGTGAAATCACAAATAAGCTTATGATTTGTTGTTGTACTTAAAGTTGAAAAAAAAATATCGGTTTACTGAGCTTGTTTTTAGGTGTTACTAGCTTACAATAAGAAAATTCAGACCATAAAAAGATCTTTTAGACACACACTGGAGTGTTAAAATGGTAGTATGTAAAAAGAGTGCCTAAATTGACTTCACTCACCTTAATAATATGCATATTTACTTTTGCACTTGTGGCAGCTAAAACTGCTGCGAAATCTGCAAATTGACAAATATTTATTGTAACTTCACCTGACTAGTTCACAAACAATTTACTACATTGTGTCACCAGACAACTTAATATTGTGCAATAATTTCCGTAAAAGGCCCGGGCTATAATCTTTTTTGGAGGGCTCTTGGCTTAGATTTTGTGTAGTTTTGGGGTGGGACATTTTACATTTCAAAAATGTTCGGGTATATTGGAAGGGTAGATTTGTAAATATAACCTTTTAAGGTGGTATATTACAGTCAACCCTGATGTATTCAGCGGCCAGCAGATCAAAGTCCCAATACAGTATAATACTGTAAATAAACCACGATAGTTAAGCTTCGGCCAAACCCATTAAGCACAGCCATTGCCATTTCACACCGAGGCGCGGCCGATTAATGACATAATGGGTGTTACAGCCACTGTAATGAGAATTATGTGGTCTAGAGAACAAATATGTCCATACCCCCACACAACAGAGGAGAGTGTCAAACCCTAGGGCTGAGGGGGTGTTCAAAAGGCCTCACCAGTTGTGAATTTAGTTCAGTCATCGGATCACGAATCGAACTTCACCAAAAAATTGTGAACTCGCAAACAAAATTGATTGTCGATTGGGGGAGTTCGCCGTCAATCGAACCAAAACAAAAAGTCGAATCAAACATAAAAATTGGAAAAGTCCGGCTTTTTAACTCTTGTTGATATTAACAAATATCATGAATCAGAATAGATGTTTACCAAAATGTTTTTCCAGGGAATTATTTTTGTCCGATCTCAAATAAAAAAATTAGAAACCACGAAAAAATGTATGCCACCTACAAATATAAATTATAAATGGACTCTTTTTAAGGGGTGATAACATATGGCGAATTTCAGCCCGGGCTGAAAGTTCAGCCCGGTTAGGGCGGGCTGAGATGTTTACATGCACGGCTTCCGAATCAAATCCTCTGAAATTGAAGTGTAGCGATTACAGGACCAAAGGTTTCCGCCCGGGCTAAAATCAAAAGGGCCCGGGCTGAAACTTCCAGCCCAGGTTGAGAAACCGGGCTGGAATGTCGAATTTTCAGCCCAGAAAAAACGGCTGAAAAAACCCATGTAATCGGAATGAAATTTCAGCCGAGGCTGAAAAGGAACGATAGGGCATGCGCAGTGATTGTGTTTTGGCTAAATGTAGAAATGCCCACGGCAATGTATTTGCATGTCATATGAAAATGTGAGAAATGTCCTTTTGTTTTTATACACTGTTGACACAGCGGTATGGTACGTAAATTAAGTGCCGGTATGTGTAAAATCGCTCCGTGTGTTTTTAAAACCAAGATGGCAACATGCAAAGGAAAAAAGTGGAAACCCGTAACGTTATTTGTCATGACATTGAAGAGAAAGGATCACCTTGTATGTAGGTTTTTTTTATCGCTTCGAATATCACGCACCCCCCTACCATATCTACACAAAACGTTCAGACGATAGCTAAATAAGTTTGCAGAGTTATTCATAATCGCCCCTGAATAGTCTCTGATGAGGAGTCCCGCACAATTCAAATTGGTGCCCGGGCGAAATTTGTCATGTAATCGCAACAAAATTCCAGACTCCTCGTAACGGCGAGATTCAGCCCAGTGCTGAAACTTGCCAATGTATCACACTCCTAGTCTCCTCTAGATAAGCACTTGATCCCAAGGGACGGGCCAAGTGACTTGGTCCTCCTTTCACTTTCCAGCGCCACGTCCGGCACTAGATGTTAAATTTACATGTCACAAGTATTTTTTTCAGACAACTAGGGAAGAAGAGGCTGGATAGAAATTTAAAAAAAACCAAAAAATTTTTTTTAAAAAAAATTTTTTTTTTTTAATTTTTTTCAATTTTTTAAACCCCCTTTTTCCCCGGGTTTTTGGGGGGTTTTTTTTAAAACCCCCCCCCCCTTTTTTAAAAAAAAAGGGGGGGGGGTTTTTTAAAAGGGGGGGAAAAACCCGGCCCCGGGTTTTTTTAAAAAAAAAAATTTTTTAAAAATTTTTTTCCCCCAAAGGGGGGGGTTTGGGGGGGGTGGGGGGGGGGTTTTTTTAAAGGGTTTTTTTTTAAAAAAAAAATTTTCCGGGGGAAAATTTTGGGGGGTTTTTTTTTTCCTTTTTTGGGGGGGTTTTAAAAAAAAGGGGAAAAAAAACCCCTTTTTTTAAAAAATTTTTTTAAAAAAAAAAGGGGGCCCAAAAATTTTTTAAAAAATTTTTTTTTAAAAAAAAAAAAAAAATTTTTAAAATTTTTGGTTTTTTTTTTTTAAAAAAAAAAAAAAATTTTTTTAAAATTTTTTAAAAACCCCCCTTTTAAAAAAAGGGCCCCCCCCAAAAAATTTTGGGGGGGGGGTTTTTTTTTTAAAAAAAAAAAAAAGGGGTTTTTCCCCCAAAAAAAGGGGGGGAAATTTTTTAAAAAAAAAATTTTTAAACCCAAAAAATTTTTTTTTTCCGGAAACCCCCAAATTTTTTAAAATTTTTCACAATAAAAAAAAGGGGAAAAAAGGGGGGGGAAAAAAAACCCAAACCTTTTTCCCCAAAACCAAAAAAAAGGGGGAAAAAAAAAAAAAATTTTTTCCCCCCCGGGAAAAAAAAAAAATTTTTTTTTTAAAAATTTTTTTTTTTTCCCCCCCCCCCAAAAAAAACAAATTTTTTTTTCCCCATTCCCGGCCCCCCCCCCCCAAAAAAAAAAAAAAAAACCCCCCCCCAAAAAAAAAAAAATTTTCCCTTTTTGGGTTTTTAAAAAACCAAAAATTTTTTTTGGGGCCCCTTTTTTTTTTTAAAACCCCAAAAAAAATTTTTGGGTTTTTTTAAAAAATTTTTTTTTTTTGGGAAAAAAAAAAAAAAAAAAAAATTTTTTTTTTTGGGGGGGGAAAAAAAATTTTTTTTTTACTGCTTTTTTTCCCCCAAAAAAAATTTTAAAATTTTTCCCCTTTTTTTTTGGGAAAAACCCCCCCCCCCAAATTTTTTTCCCCAAAGGGGACCCCTTAAAAATTTAAAAAAATTTCAAAAACCCCGGGAAAACCTTTTAAAAAAGGGTTTTTAAAATTTTTAAAAAAAAAAACCCAAAAATTTTTTTTCCTTTAAAAATTTTTTCCAAAATTTTTAAAAAAAAAAAATTTTTTTCCCAAAACCCCTTTTTTTTGTTTTTGGGGGGAAAAAAAAATTTTTTTTTTTTTTCAAAAACCCCCCAAAAATTTTGGGGGGGGTTTTTTTTTTTAAAAAACCTTTTTGTTTAAAAAAAAATTTTTTTTCCCCCTTTTTTTTTTTTTCCCCTTTAAAAAAAAAAATTTTTAAAATTTTTAAAAAAAAAAAAGGGTTTTTTTTAACCCCCCTTTTTTTTTTTTTGGAAATTAAAAACCCTTAAAAGGGGAAAGTTTTTTTTTAAATTTTTCCATTTTTTTTCTTTAAAAAATGGGGAAAAAAAGGCCCTTTTTTTCCCCCGGGGGGGGGGTTTTTTGGGGGTTTTTTTTTAAAAATTTTTTAAATTTTTTTTTAAAAAGGGAAAAACCCCCAAAAAAAATTTTTCCCCCCGGGGAAAAAAAAAAAAAGGGGGGGGGGGGGAAAAATTTTTTTTAAAAAAAAAGGGGGCCCCCCCAATTCCCGGGGGTTTTTTAAAAAGGGGGGGGGGAAAAAAAAAAAAGGGGGGGAAAACCCCCTGGAAAAAAAAAAAACCCCTTTTTTTTTCCCCCCAAAGCCGGGGGTTTTTTAAAAAAAAATTTTTTCCCTTTTTTGGAAAAAAAAAAAGGGGGGGGGGGGGCCCCCCCCCCGGGAAAAGGGAAAAAAAACCCGGGGGGGAAAAAAAGGGGGGGGGTTTTTCCAAAATTTTTTGAAAAAAAATTTTTTTTTTTTTTTGGGGGGGGGGAAAAAAAATTAAAGGGGGTTTTTTAAAAAGGGGTTTTCCTTTCCCGGGGGGCCCCGGGGGGGGGGGGGGGGCCCCGGGGGAAAAAAGGGGGTTTTTTCCCCCCCCCTTTTTAAAAGGGGGGTTTTTCCCCCTTTTTGGGCCCCCCCCCCAAAAAAAATTTTTTTTTTAATTTTTTTTTTTAAAAAAAATTTTTTTGGGGGGGTTTTTTTTTTTAAAAATTTTTTTTCCGGAAAAATTTTTGGGGGTTTTTTTAAAATTTTCCAAAAAATTTTTTTTTCCCCCAAAAGGGGGTTTTTTTTTTTTTAAAAATTTTTTTCCCCCCCCCCTTTTTCCCTTTTTTTTTCCCCCCAAAAAAATTTTTTTTTTTTTTTGGGAAAAATTTTTAAAAAAAATTTTTTTTTTTCCCGGGAATTTTTAAAAAAAAAAAACCCCTTTTGGGCCGGGGGTTTTTAAAAAAGGGGGGGGGGGAAAGGGGAAACCCGAAATTCCTTTTTTAAAAAAAAAAAACCTTTAAAAAAACCCATTTTTTTTTAAACCCATGGCCTAAAATTTCCCCCTTTAAAAAAGCCAAAAAATTTTTTTTTTAAAAAAAAAAAGGGGGGGCCCCCCAAAAAAAAAAAAATTTTTTTTAAAAAAAAAGGGGAAAAAAAAAGGGTTTTTTTAAAAAATTTTCCCCCATTTTTTTTTTTTTAAAAATTTTTTTTAAACCCAAAAATTTTTTAAAAAATTTGGGGTTTTGGTTTTTAAAGGGAAAATTTAAAATTTTTTTTTAAAAATTTAAAAAAAAAAATTTTAACCCTTTTTTTTGGGGGGAAAAAAATTCGGGGCCCCAAAAAAAAAAATTTTTTAAAAAAATTTCCCCCCCAAAAAAAATTTTTTTTTTTCCTTAATTAAAAAAAAAAAAAATTTAAAACCCCCCCCCCCCCGGGAAAAAAATTTTTTTTTAAAAATTTTTTTTTTTAAAAAAAAAAAAAAAGGGGTTTTTTTTTCCCCCCCCAAAAAAAATGGAAAAAAAAACCCCCCCAAAAAGGGGGGAAGCGGGGGGGAACCTTTTAAAAAAATTTTTTTTAAAATTTTTTTGGAAAAAAAAAATTTAAAATTTTTGGGGTTTTTTTGGGAAAAAAAAATTTTTTTTTTTTTTAAAAAAATTTTTTTTTTTTAAAAAAAAAAAAAAAAAAAGGGGGTTGGTTTTTTTTTTTAAAAGGGGGGGGTTTTTAAAAAAAAAAAAAAATTTTAAAAAAATTTTTTTTCTTTTTTTAAAAAAAAACCCGGGGGTTTTGGGGGGTTTCCCTTTTTTTGGGGGTGGGCCCCAAAAAATTTTAAAAGGAAACCCAAGCCTCCCCACAAAGAAAAATAGTAATCATGCATTAAGAAAAGCATTTCCCCTCATTGCGAAAAGAAGAGTGCTGTTGCCCAAAATTTTCTCTCTTTTTATTTCTAAAAGTTCCTGTTTAAAAAATTGTGAAAATTTGTATAAAAAAAAAAACGGGGAGTCGCTAGTTTTTTTTTCTTACTCGGGGGAAAACCCCCAAAAAAGGTTTTAACCGTTTTGTGGAAGGGTTGAAATTACGGGGCTTTCCTCAACCCTTTGGGGGTGTTAAGAAGCTTTGCCAACCCTTGAGCAGGGTTCCATTTGTTGCTTTTAATTTCCAAAATAAAATTTTTTCTGCTTTTTTAAGGGGAACCCGGAAATACGGACACCTTCGGGCCAAAAAAAAACTGCCGAAATGACGGGGGGGCTATTAAAAAGGGGGTTCTTTTAATTAAAAAAAAAAAAAAAAACGGACTGAGTTTTTTTTTCGACCAAAAAAAGTGACGAAAAAAACGAGGTGGCCGTATTCGGGTGGCCCGAAAGGGGGGGGTTTTCACTTTACAAATGTCTACTAGTTTACGATTTCTTTAAAGAAAAAAAAAAAAACGATTAAAAATTATTTTCGTAGCCTTGTGACATGCCCAATGGCCCACTCTTCCTTGACATTATTTTTTTCCCACTGTTACGTCTTTCACCATATAAGGTCAAAGAACACGCAACAATGAGAGCGTATTGCCTTGGTTCCTGTTTAAAACCGTTTAGAACGACGAATAGGGAAAATGGCAGGGAAATTTTCGGGGAAATAAATCCCTTATTCGAGGGTTTTTAACTTAAAAATCGCGGGGACTTTTGGGGCTCTTGGGCTTTTTTTTCTACCCCCTAGGCCCCCAGAAAAAACACAAACGCAACTCGCAAAACGGGCGTATTATATTTAAACATCAATAGGTGTATATATATAACTTACAATAGTCTTGGCAGTTTTCAAAAACTTGAATCATTATCTGTATATATTTTTTTCATAATAAAATGAAAGCAATGAGTATTATGTGTGAACTTTGTATTTGAAGCTTGCAGTGGGGGGAAAAAGTCCAGTTGGCGTAAATCCCCCCTTTTCCCCGAGACGGACTGAATCGTCATTTTCGCCCCGCGTAGCTAGCGCATGACGTATCCTTATTGCGCAAAAAAATTTGTTTTAAATCCTTCAAATCGGGGGCTACCTGCGTAGCAAGCGTTCCCTGAAACGAACAAAAGGCTTTTTCCCGCCGAAAAGCTTTTTTTGCATTTTGGCCGCGCGAAAATTGGGGCGAAAAACAAGCCCCCCCCCGTCTTTTTTTCTCTCGCCCCAATTTTCCGCGGCCAAAAAGCGAAAAGCTTTCGATCGGGAAAAAGCCTTCGTTCGTAAGGAAAGCTTGCTTTTTTTTCCCGCCCTTTTCCGGGCCAAATGGGGAAAAAGCTTTTTCCGATCGCGAAAAAGTTTTCGTTTACGAACGTTGACGGTTGTGGGCCTAAAAACGTTTTTTGGCTTTTTAAAAACATTTTTACCGAAATTTGGGTTTTTTGGGGGGATAAACCCAAAATTTCATATTACATGGGTTTTTGGAAAAAAAAAAAAGTAAACATTTTAAAAAATGTTCGCGAGGCAGCATGTCGTATCCCTTGGGGGCAAAGGGAAAAACTAAAAGCGGGAGGAATCACCCCCAAGAAGGGGAAAAAAAACCATAAATTTTCTTTCATTTCTGCATGGTCCTATCACTGCGCAAAACAAACTCAGGTATTGATTGGCTATGATTAACTTAAATTTGTAAGGGCAGTAACTAAAAAAAAATACGTGAAAAAAATTTTTTCTTTGCGAGTCGGGCTTTCTCCTCAGTCTTTGGGGCGAGCGGAAAAAGTTATAATTATTTAAATTTGGTGAAAAAAACGGGAGAGATTGGGAAAGGGAGGGAAAGACCCCCGCGCCCCCCCCGATTTCCTGCCGCTCCGTCGCCCGTGCCCTAAAAACATTAGGAAAAAAAAGAGACTGCTCGCAGTCTAACAATATTACAATCTCTAATAACTTCTCGTGCCCCAAAGTCTACTAAAAAGAATCAGGTCCAGAACAAAAAACCAGCTCAAAGCAAAACAAAAAACAAACCGTACTCGCATAGCATAGTGATTCCCATCTTACTATAATTTTAAATTGAACTCGGGGAAAAGGGGGTTTAAAAATTCATGTTTTTTTCCCCTTTCCAAAAAATTTTCCGATCTCAATAACTTCCGTGCACAATCTAAAAGCAGGCCCAACTACGCACTGTAAAAGAAAAAGCACCAAAAAAAAATACCGCTCAATAATTTGTTAGTAAAACAGCAAAATGTAAAAAAGCGGGAATTTGGGCAAAAGACTTATCCAGCAATGAAACAAAACACAGTTCGCCTTGTGGACCTTTTTTTTAATTTTTCCCTGCCTCCCCCCTCCCCCCCCCTTCTTATCATAATATTTCCCACTAATCTTTGCGAGTGTAGTTCTTTCCCCAGACGGTAAAAAAAAAACATGGCGAAAAATTGGTACAAGTGCAGAAGGTAACAGGTTTTTTTCTTTATTTAAAAAA
>MU826391.1:118089-129698 GCA_029204205.1 Desmophyllum pertusum | reverse complement strand
TATTTTGCCACATAGCTTTCAATCCGCTCTTGCTGCAAAGAAGACTGTTTAGGTCAGGTTCCATTTAAGCCTGGGTTTCCACTGCATCACCTTGAAACGGAGGATCAGCGCGGGTGGTCTTCTAACAATGAAAAATAACAAACGATAGCTATCCTCCATGTGTCAATCTTGATCCTAAATTACCTTCCCAAACTTTTATGTCAAATATTGTTTCATATTTTGATCACGTGGACTAACCACGCCTAATTTTGTAAGAAATATATTGACTCGCAAACATTCGCCACCAGTTAGAGCGGGTCAACTACTGAAACCAATTTTTACATCTGAGTCTATGACTGCCTAGACTTACTTTGGAACACCGAGTTTAGAATGAGTGCAAAATTATTTAATGTCTTCGCTACGTGTTTCTACCATTAAATCTTGGACCGAAGAAACTGGCACTACGTGGACAAACGAGCAAATAGACACTCTACTGCTGTTAAACTGTTTTGTACCATTTCCAATCGGATTGCTTGATTTCCCTCTCAGGATAAACGTTTTTGATAGGGTAACGAACTTATCTCTCCCAATGCGGCTAGTGGCGAGAAAATGCCATAACGATGGTTTGCTTGGATTATAAGGGCGTGGCTAGTCACCGTGATCCATGTGGTGTAATTCAAAAAAAAAAATTCTTAGTTTTCTTCTTTTGATTATTCGACCTATGTGTTTTTCAGCTCCCATTAATCCGCGACGATAAATGTTATGCATATTTATAAAAACAGGCTCACAAGAATAGGCGAGGTCAATTTAAGCAACCAGGGCCTTAATTATTCACGCCTGGAGTTATAACCTTTCTTATAATATGACCTAAAACCATGTATAGCGATAATGTATTTTCGAGCAATGTTGAATGGTTCCATTACTCCATGGTCTCTTGGAGAGGCAATATATTTTGGAAATCGCCACGAAGTTCAAGTTTGTTTTGTTCTTCGGGCAAAAAAATGGCGGAAACCTTTTTGGTCTTTTTTCTATTTTTCCATCGGAGAAATTCAACAATTTCCCTGTGTTTTTGTATAGTTATAAAACAAATTATTCGCCTGACAGGGCTCGTAAATATTGGTGACTATTCATCTTCCGCCTTCCGGTGCAAATAATTGGTTTAAGTATGCCACAGTAGTTGTGGCAGGACAAACTAGCCCAGTTAGCGGGCAGCTAGAGTCCGTCTATTTTGCAGTGTTGATTTGTACGACAAATTGTTACAGTTATCCGACACTATTATCGACACTCTCTCTTTAACACGTGGGATGTTGGTGGAGAGGAATTACATACAACCTTTTACTTGAAGACTTGGTGAAAGTCTTTGGCACAGAAGACAAGAAATATCTGATCTTACTTCTTCTTTGGCTTTGGTATGGGGTAAGAGGTACTTATTACAAGGTAATGGTAGAATTTAACTAGCCCTGTTATCTTATACAGCCCCACTTTATCACAATTTTATATTTACCCCTATTCCGGACTGGGCTTTTTGGAGTGTTAAAGCTAGAACCAATGAAAACTTGGAGGGCAGGTATATTACGTTCTAAAACTGCTTAATCAGTGACGTTGAAGTTACGTCACATTGTTTTAATAATAAAACAGTAGCCATCTTGGACCGCAATCTCAGTGAATTTATTGATATTTCCACGGCGTCAGAAAACCACCACAATTGGAAAATACGTCGACTGTCAAACTAAGATTGACATGAACACATCTCGTTCCGTTAACAATGACAAGTCATATATACTAAATTGTTTCAATAGTAAATAAAGTTATCCCTCGGGTGCAGACTCGTACCACCCCCATCCCCCTCCTAATACATTTGCTATCCCCATGAGTCTAAATAGCGTCAAATAAAACGTCTCAGGGACGATTGTTATTAGGAGCGAACTCGTAATATTTTGATTATCTTTGATTTGTAGGAATTCCCGCAGTCATTGTTGGCCTGGTGGCAGCTATCAAGCCATATACTTTCGATATGAGCATAACTTTGCACGAGAACATCACATGTGGATCACTACAATTTACAGGAGAGGTCATCAGAAACAGGTTAGACATTCAAGAGGAGGGTTAATTAAGACTGTCTACAAGCCAGCTCGTTTAAACATGTAAGAACGGCGATTGACTCCGGTTTCCATAACAGGAAGCGACTAGGATCGAGTATTGCTACTCCCCAGGATAGCATGTTAGTCCATCACCAGTAACCCACAGCCCTCCTCCCCCCCCCCCCCCGGGGGGGGGGGGGGAGGGCACCTCCCTTATATACGCTATATAGGTACGTGCCGCTGGACAGGGGATGGTTTTTAAGCATTTTGGTCTGGAACAGGGTATCAGTTTCCCAGAAGTTAGCCACAAAGATCGGCTACTTGATACTCTATAGGATTATGTTAGTCAGATGGAACGAAACGCGTAGGAAAGAAGCTTTACAACTACAAGTTTGCAGTGCTGCTTACCAGTTTAGCCCTTTGGGTTCCTCCCCAGACCCACATCATTTGGTCAGATTCCCCGGTACCCATTTATACTTCTGGGTGGATAGAGACACTAGTTGGTATTGATAATAGTTGCTTTATATTACAGTTATCAAACAAGACTTTCTATTTATCTCATTAGTTGCTGGATTAACGGAACTTTGTGGACTTACAAAGGACCTGTTTTGGCCATACTACTGGTACAGTTCAGCCCTCGTGTTGAATATATAAATCTAACCGCGTAAAAGGGTTTGTATCGGGTTGGATTGAGAGGTTTCAATGGAAGCACTCATTATTACCATAGCGACCTCAGCCGGTATTCACTATACAGTCGAACCCTTATTAAAGCGGCCACCCTCGGGAAATGGCAAGTGGCTGCTTATAGGGTTGGCCGCTTAATAGGGATTTTATTTACAGTATTATACTGAGATTGGGACTTTGATAGCTGGCTGCTAGGGGTTGGCCGCTTAATAGGTGGCTTAATAGTGGCCGCTTAATAGGGGTTCGACTGTAGATGTCCAGATATTTCGGTTCTCCATAAGTGACTCCAGCGGTCATGATCAATTCAAATTTCGGCTACTTTCATGTGTCTTGCAACGTAATTCAGTTTCGTCGTTATTGTCTCCAACTCAAAATGATGTTAAAATTAATTCAATATGTAATTGTATTTGAAGAAATCTGATTAAAATAGATCTTTAGAAACCTCGCCACATTAATAAATAAACGTTAATGGAAACGTTAATAAATAAATTGGGTAATAAATTAAAGGTTTCGTGATCAATATTTTGTTCGAGATTTTTTCGTTCGTTTCTTTTCCAGGCGAACGTTGTGGTGTTTGTGATCGTTCTACGAGTTTCCTATGGCAAGATATCCGCCAAATATGGCAAAATGTCGGTAGAGGCTACGAAGTACGTAAGTCAGTGAGTGTGATAGAGTGAATGACGTGAAATATTATACTAAAGTGGAAATAATAAGATTATATTTGTAATTATTAATGTTCAGTGGACTTAACCCGTATGTCGACTGGGTACGGGGCAGTGGGTGGTGGGTGGTGAGAACTAAATTTTTACTTCAAAATATTCAAGCAGTAATTAATGATGAAACTTTTTGAAGCTTCGTAATATTCCGAGAGGAGGCGGAATTTTGGTGTGGTGTTTGGTTTGGTGTTTTTTAACTTGACTTTATTTAATGTTTTTGTAATATTTATATAATTTTTCAAAGTAATTGAGCAATTTTCTGACTGATCCAAAATGACGAATAAAAGATGGCTAATTTTTGGAACTATTACATCTTGTTCATCGTCGTCATTACTATAATAAGCACGAAACGATATGTGAACCGGTTGGCATGTTTAACCCTAGTCACACTGTCTTTTCGGAACGTCTTGAGCAGACAGTGTCTCCTTTTTATCCAAAGGAATTTAAGAGCGCGCGCGCTGAGGATGATTTGTAGACAAATATGTGCTGGCAACTTTGTACGGATTTAACTCCCTTAAATAGTCGGTGACCCCTGCTTTTTTTAAGGTAGATTAACTTGGTTGCCAATTTTTTGCATATTTTGAAAAAAGCTAAAAAACATCAGTGTTGGAAGTTTAGTTTTTTTCGTTTTTTTTTCTACCCATGCGCCATCAAATCCTACCAAAATGGCGGCTGTCAGAGTTCGCAAATGCCGTCCTTAAAGTTTAAGGTTATTAAGGGACGTCACCAGCTGAATGTATTTGTAGACACCCTTCTATAAATATCTATTTCTATTTGGCAAAGAAAGTTCGTTTCCAGCGATTCATTTGTAACATTTCAAGACTAACAGTCACCCGAGGCCATATCGAGTTACGAGAACCGATTATTCAAAATTAGGGTGATCTTTCACTTATCTTATCTCCGAAACGAAGTCAGTGAACCCCAATTTTTTTGCATTTCTGACATAAGTAATTAATTATCTAAATGTGGTAAAAGTTAAAAAAAATCTCAGTGTTAGAAGATTTTCGCGCGAACGGTAATGAAACTTCACATGTCAATTATGAAGTCACATGGGGCCAAAATGACGTCTTAAATTTAAAAATCCGCCATCTTGTATTTCGTGAATTTTCTATAATTCATAAAATCGCAAAGGATACCAAAAAGTAAATGTCGTTTTCTTCAACCAATGGCCCTTATATCATTTTCAACTGTCTCTTATTGCAGGAAAGGACTGAAGAGCATTGTCACCTTGCTTCCTTTGCTGGGTGTCACGTTTTTGTTGGGATTCTTTATTGACTTTCACGTTGCTGTGGCCTATGCCTTCGTAGTGTTGAACTCTAACTTGGTAAAGTGTCACCATTACAATGTATAACATTATAGAAGTACGATTTTTATTTATTAGAAAAGAACGGTTTATAGTAAAGCGCGCGGAAGATGAAGCATGGTTTTTAATTATTTTCCTAATAGAAGATATAGAGGATATTACACGGCGGCGCGAAGATATGGATTTTATTTTTGAGTGGTATTGTTTTTAACACGAGAAAATAAAATTCATATATTCAAGCCACCGCGTAATTTTCTTTTTATCATATAGACTAACAACAAAAGCACAAATTTTATCGACGAACTCTTGCAGCTCGATGGCTGGACTTCCCGAATTTCTCTCCTTTCGTCTTCACTTTAAAGGAACTCCTTGAATAATTTTAAGTCATATGAAGTTTTCTTCTTCGTGTTAGCATTTCCCTTCTCCTCTGTGAACGATTTCATGTCGGCTTCAGTGAATTCACGTATCTATCGCTCGCCATTTTTCAACCGGCGTTTGGCAGCTTTGCACAAACAACCGCGCAAAAGTTGGAAATGACGTCATCGATATGCTCACGAGTGAGGATATGGAAAACACGCCACTCGGGTCCCGGATGTAGTTTCGTATGAATTATACGAGTGGTCTATATTTCAGTAAAACACTCGTGTCTATATAATAAGGTTTTCTATGTTCCGGCAAGAGAGGATGGTGCCGGTTATATTAAGAAAACGATAATTTACCAGTTGTTTTTAACTCGTGATAGTTTGTGATTCTAAGACTCAATTATTTGCATAATTTTAACATTACAGGGAGTTCTGTTCTTCATCTTTCACTGTGTGCTTGATGACCAGGTATGTTGAGTATTTTATTGAAGCTCGAAATATCAAATTACATGATTGATTTTGATTTTACTGAAATTGAAGGTTTATACGTATGTGACGTTGTTATATCGATAAACCACAAGGTTTGTAGGTTTCTTTGAGTGTACTTCTGTGGTTTCTTATTTTTACAAGGCTGACAACTCGTTTCGTTTTAGTTACTCGCTCGATCAAGCACATGGTTTCTTGTTACGTCATTCTTGCTACGTGACGCAAATTCAATGTCCCGCACTACGTGGTCGGTAGCGCCTGAGTAATTAGTACCTTTATAAAAGCAAAACGCTAACGAAAAACAATATAATTTTCTACCTAACATCATAGTATTCTTTGAATGCATTTGTAAAACTTGACTGACAATTGTACAGTTGCAATAATTGTATTAAATTTGTCTACATTTGTTTCGCTATGGTTTAATAAAACGTTTATTTTAGACAATTGAGCGAAATTGCTGTATTCCTCGCTCTAAAAGGGTCAGACTATTAGCGGTTGTGTAGGTATTCTCCAGGCAATAGGATAATAGCTGTGCCGATATATTTACTATAGATAGATAGATACCTTTATTTAACCAGGGTTTCTCTTTCAGTATTTACAAGGTAAAAAAACTGATATCACTAGAGGCCCTTTACAATAACCACAATAATAATAAAAATATACAAGAAACTTAGATAAGTTAGGATAAGAAAATACTTAAAAGAGCTACATTATAATAAAAATCTATATATTACGGTTAAAAACTAGACAGCCATGATAATAAAATGCCTTTTTTGAACATTCTAGTCTTACAGGCGGCAATCTGAGGTGGTCACTTTTCCTTGTCCTTCTAATTAAAACGTCTCTATTGTATTCAAAATAGTCTGTGAAAATTGTGGGCAGCGCTTATTTAAACATTTCGTCACTAGTTTTAATATGTGTTTCTCGCGTCTACGCTCTAGCGTATCATAGCCAAGGTATTCTAGCGCTTCATGGCTGCTGTCAGATCGCATAATTATACGTGCCGCGCGCCTATGTTTTGGTTACATGTTTATGGCACATTCGGAAATCCATCTTGGTCACATTTTGGTTTCTGTCGCAGCCTGTGAAGCTTGCGGTCTTTGTCACCAAATAGCATAATGGATTAGATCATCGCATCTCCTCTTCGTGGTTCATGGTAGGCATGACCACTAGCCTCGCACGCTATCGCAATAAAGAATCACCGCCATGCGATAGAAAATGTTTGGAATTAACGAACAGAATATACTCAAGTTTTAAAACCACGAAGAAGAGAAAAAATGATTATTTGCAAAGATACTTCAAAATAAAAATGGAGCAAAATTAAAAGGCAGATAGTAAGATTAACTTATAGCTAATGACTAATTGACATAGAAAATACTGGATTCATTATATCACTGGCGTTAGGTTCGAGATGCCGTGAAAAAGCTATTGCAGAAAAAGAAGCGAATAGAAAGGAGCGTAAAGAAAACCAACCCAAGAAAGCATGGCAACACCAAGCAGACAGGTACGGTCTAATCTTATTGTGTCACACTTAAAAAGCTGCTTCAGCCAAATATTTATTGTCATTGGAAAGTGAACGATAAGCAAACGGAGCAAGAAACGCGGAGCCAAGTGGTTCATCATAAACGACGCATAGCTCCGGCTTCTGTAGCACGAAGAGGCTAGGAGACCACAACCCCCCCCCCCCCCCCCCAAACTCCACCCCCGCGCATATAATGCTAGTCTAATTCTATAGCACATTGTAAGTATAATGAAATTAAAAGTACAGATGACTTAAATAATTGTTCTTAATCCATTTAGTTTTTGCTTATAGACGTTTTGGTACCGTTCTTAATGCAGGTATTCATAACATAAAATTATAAACAAGGAGAGCAGTGTCATCTGAAACAAACATATATTGGCCTAAATACACGCGTGTCCCGAACGCAAAAGTTATTAATTAATATTAATTAGTTAATTGATTATCAAAGTTTACACCTTAGTGGCTTAGCGGCTTAGCGCGGATGACACTGCATACACCATTCCAATATTGCACTCTGCGTTAAAAATTGGAACTGGGTTTTTATAATGATAATATATATTTTATTTCAGGGGACCCCAAGGCGTCCAGAGTTGTAATGCCACAAAATGAACGGAGCCAGGAAGTTTAGGGGTGAAAGTTGATCACAAAACACCAAAAAAAGAAAAATATAATTAGTGCATTAAAAAAAATATAAGCCATATGTAAAGGTAAATTAATCTTAAGGGAACTAAGGCATCCGTGAACAAAAAAGAAAACAGTTACCAACATTGAGTCAATGTATAGCAAATGATAAAGATGTAATCAGATACGGTGAATGGCATCTATGAAATCACGGCCATGACTTGAAGTGTAACGTAATGAGTTTTCACTGTGTTTATTTAGTTGTATTTCCGCGACGTCACGTCGAACACGTGACACGCACGTACTTACAGAACGTGACTGTCAGAAGCGCTTAGCGCAATAGATTTAGTAAAAAGACCTGACCGCAACATTATGTATTGTATTTCTGTATTTTCGTAGTATCTAGTTGATTCAGTGCTGTAACGCGTATGAATCAGTGCCTGGAGATATTTCCCGTACATTAATAACCAAATGCAAGACGAAGAAAATAAAGGCAAATAGTCTGTTAAAAGCTTACTTAGTTGATTTACTTTATGACTCGAGAATGTGCCAACATCTATTTATCATGGAGCACTCTGTTACTGAACACATTTAGACAACTCACATTCATTTGTCATCCTAAAGTGCCCCCCCCCCCCCCCCCCCCTTTTTACATTTTCGTGTACAAGATGACTTTCTTGCTCATCTTGCCAAATTTCAATCCATTACGAACATTAGAAGTCCAGTTTTTTGGACTTTTATTTCCGAGAATTTACGGCCGCCGTTACAGGGGCACCCAACGAACTTTTTTTCTTAAAATGCATTATTTTACCCAGATAAATGAAAATAAATGATATAAAAGCATTTCCAGGTGTTCTTCTGCGTTGCTGGGAAAAATATATCTGTTCCTCTTTCCCAGCATGACACATATAGGGAAATTCCCAGCCAGCTGGATAAAAATGTCTGTTTCCCAGCCAGCAATTTAAAATAATAATAATTAACCAAAAGGGGCTTGGGAATTAATTAAACATCGATGGAAAATCATTCGAAGCTTGTGTTAATATGATTTTGCTGTTTATTGTCTTGTATACGTCCGTTTTTTTTTCTCTCGATCCAGTCTCTTTCCGATCTACTCAAGTCAGCCAGCGCAAAAATAGTAATTATTCAGTTGAAAATTTCCAGGAGAAAAAATAGACCGAAATATTTTGCCAGCCAGCAAGAATTCCGCTGGGGAATAGATAAAGTGAGGAACAGATTCGTTGGGTGCCCCTGCCATTACTAGACCGTATTCCAAGGCTTGGTTGCGAATTAGAGAAAATGACGTCAAAGGCTCACAAATACCTCACGGGTTGTAATTATATTATATAGAAAATTGCACGAAGAACAAGTCCAAAGTGTGTGTTTCTCTTTAAAGATGATTTCCAGTCCGTACTACGCAATCTCCGCTGCAATGTTTACATGAGTCTCAGGCCCAGTTCAGACGCCGTAATTTACATGAGCCGAATCGAATTCGACGAATTAAGTTCATGTGAGGTACGGCGTCTTAATCACTCGGAAAGGGCTGGATGAAATTCGGAATTTCGGCTCAGCCGTTTCCTTCCCGCCTGAGCTCTAGCCGGGAATAACGGCTGTGCGTCCGGCTTTGATTCCAGACGCCGAACTTCACATGAGCCGAAACAAATGCAATGCAATTATTATAATGTATTTTTCAATATAACCGCAACGTTTCCCATATTGAATTAAGTTCGCGCTGAAATTAAAGATCGGCGTCTGAATCAATATCAGCCGTTCTAAATTAATTTGGGTCGGGCCTAAATTCGATTCGATTCGGACTCATTGTGAAGTACGGCGTCATGAAACTGGGCCTCGTCATACGAACGAATGTAAAAATACTAGCCACAATAATATTCCGGGGAACAAAAACTTTACCTTTTTCTTCATTAATTAACGACCAGATATCCTTGCCAAACAATAATAAACGGGTAGACAAGAACCTCGGCCGTTATCCCAAACCGACGTTTCAGCCTCAGCGAGCATTCAGTAACTCAACGACACGTATTGGCGGACTCCAAAAAACTTCATAACACAACTTCATAGTCACGCTATCGCCAAAGTTGTAAACGTATCATAACCCTGAGATTGCGCAGTACGGACTGACGAAAACCATCTTTAATGCGATTTATATACTGTATTATTATTATTATTATTATTATAATTCTTATAATTTTAATCCGTGAGGTATTTTATAATGTATTCGCGACATCCACCTATAGTTTTGACCTACGAGTGGACGACATTTATTTTGCGGTTAGTTTCGTCTCAAAGAGGGCCGGTGATTAGGTTCTGAAGATACAGATATTGGCACCGAGGGCACTGAAATTGGATTCCTCACGTACGCACTCCAAAATTCAAAAGTTTTCTTCGATTAAACTCGTCGGCAATCGTCGTTACTATCTTAGTCATTTGCATGAATTTATGGAGTGCTTTATTCGGCCGGATCACAACTTGCTCAATCTAAAAGTTAAGTAGTATAAGTCATTTATTTCTTGCTAAGAGTTGTGTTACCGTTTTCACTTGTTTTCGCGATGTGCACGCGCTACAGTCTGTAAAAATCAACTTTTTCGGTTGCAAAATTGAATTATTTTCCCATTTCATCCGTTGTGTGCGTATCTGAGAAAACTTTGTGGCGACATAATTCTGAATAGATTTTGTTTCCTGTGGATAAGCAAATTTACCGGCGAAAAAAGTCCGGGGACTTTCTTCCGAAAAAAGACGATTAAAAATGCTTTTCGCCGTTCAAGTTTCAGTGATCAACATGTCGGACGCGTATAGTGGGAATTTCTATTAATCAAACAAACAACTGAATCTTAATGTTCCTTTTAATTGGTCCAAAAAATGTTCTGAATCGCGATACAAAAACTAAATTCGATTTGAGACGACATTACGGCTTTATAATGACGCGTGGAGAAAATAGTATCCGTACTCCGCCAATACGGAAATATTTCTCCCAACTAGCCGTCATTTATAAAGCCGTAATGTCGTCTCAAAATCGAACTTTAGTTTATAATAATGTATCGCGTCTGTATGTATTCCAATAAATTTTGATTGACAAATTGTGTATCGGTTCATACCCGGTACCTTCTGGTGGCTCTGCGAGCATGATCTCTTGGGCGCTCTTGGGGTGGGGGGCGAGCGGAAGCGAAAGCAGAGAAGAAGGAGAGCTCTTTTCACTCTCCTCTATCCCCATCCTAAAGAGAGCTTGCTTAAAACGATACCAGCACAAAAAAATATCATACCAAACGAGTCATAAACACAGCGAGTTCACCCGGGTCGCTGTAACGTGGCGTGAGATTTTGTTTGTTACGAACACTGCACCATTATGTCATGTCACTATGAACGAACATCTCGTTTTGATGAAATCGGGTCTCTTGGTACACTGCAACGCATGCGTAATTTTGGTATGCCATCGAGCATGAATTCGGCGTCGCGCTGACTAAGCACTAACGGCTGATCATCCAATACTTAAGGCAACTCAAAGCGAATTCTTCAAAAGTGTAAAAGGGATAGCCTGCGTAGCTGGCGGTCTTGTGGCGCGACGAAGTTTAAATGTTTAAGCGGCGAATCTTTCGCGCGTTTTTCAACTCGCGCCTATTTTACTCCGAGCTGCTATGCAGGCTATAAAAGGGGATTGCAGGTTTCAACTGTAGGTATTGCAGGTGTACACTTTCTATTGAATGTAATAAGTGTACCTTTTCTGTCAAAAATTCGTATATTAAACGGGTAAGGGTTTGTACCTTGGCGGAGGCCTCCCCGTATAAAACTCTGGGGGTTTTGCCGGGGGTTTGTTTCTGGTAATCTATCTCCTCATATTACCTT
>MU826391.1:93484-117589 GCA_029204205.1 Desmophyllum pertusum | reverse complement strand
AAAGTACGCAAAACGGTCTCTAAGAAACTGCCCGGTCTGCAAAACAGTTTAAAAAAGGTCTCAGAAAAAGGTCTCAAACCACCCCTCCCCCCCCTCCCCCCCCGTTTTCAAAAAGGTCTTAAAACAGGTCTCAAAAAGGTCCTCAAAAGGTCTCAAAAAGTCTCAAAAAGGTCTCAAAAAAGTACTCAAAAAGGTCTCAAAACGGTCTCAAAAGTTTCAAAAAAAGGTCTCAAAAAGGTCTCAAAATTTTCAAAAAGGTCTCAAAAAGGTCTCAAAAAAGGTCTCAAAAGGTCTCAAAAAGGTCTCAAAAAGGTATTAAAAGGTTTCACAAAGGTCTCAAAAAGGTCTTAAAAGGTCTCAAAAAGGTCTCAAAAGTTTCAAAAAGGTCTCAAACAGGTCTCAAAAAGGTCTCAAAAAGGTCTCAAAAGTTTTCAAAAAAGGGTCTCAAAAGGTCTCAAAAGTTTTCAAAAAGGTCTCAAAAAGGTCTTAAAAGGTTTCACAAAGGTCTCAAAAAGGTCTTAAAAGGTCTCAAAAAGGTCTCAAAAGTTTTCAAAAAGGTCTCAAACAGGTCTCAAAAAGGTCTCAAAAAGGTCTCAAAAGTTTTCAAAAAGGTCTCAAAAAGGTCTCAAAAAGGTCTCAAAAAGGTGTCAAACATGTCTCAAAAGGTCTCAAAAAAGGTCTCAAAAGTTTTCAAAAAGGTTCTCAAAAAGGTCTCAAAAGTTTTCAAAAAGGTCTCAAAAAGGTCTCAAAAAGGTCTCAAAAAGGTCTCAAAAGTTTTCAAAAGGATCTCAAAAAGGTCTCAAAAAGGTCTCAACAGGTCTCCAAAAGGTCTCAAAAAGGTCTTAAAAGTTTCACAAAGGTCTCAAAAAGGTCTCAAAAAGTTTTCAAAAAAGGTCTCAAAAAGGTCTCAAAAGGGTCTCACAAAAGGTCTCAAAAAGGTCTTAAAAGGTTTCACAAAAGGTCTCAAAAAGGTCTTAAAGGTCTCAAAAAGGTCTCAAAAGTTTCAAAAGGTCTCAAAAGGTCTCAAAAAGGTCTCAAAAAGGTCTCAAAAGTTTTCAAAAAGGTCTCAAAAAGGTCTCAAGTTTCAAAAAGGTCTCAAAAAGGTCTCAAAAAGGTCTTAAAAGGTTTCACAAAGGTCTCAAAAAGGTCCTTAAAAGGTCTCAAAAAGGTCTCAAAAAGTTTTCAAAAAGGTCTCAAACAGGTCTCAAAAAGGTCTCAAAAAGGTCTCAAAAGTTCCAAAAGGTCTCAAAAAGGTCTCAAAAGTTTTCAAAAAGGTCTCAAAAAAGGTCTCAAAAAGGTCTCAAAAGTTTTCAAAAAGGTCTCAAAAAGGTCTCAAAAAGGTCTCAAAAAGGTCTCAAAAGTTTTCAAAAGGGTCTCAAAAAGGTCTCCAAAAAGGGTCTCAACAGGTCTCCAAAAGGTCTCAAAAAGGTACTTAAAAGTTTTCACAAAGGTCTCAAAAAGGTCTCAAAAGTTTTCAAAAAGGTCTCAAAAAGGTCTCAAAAGGTCTCAAAAAGGTCTCAAAAAAGTACTCCAAAAAGGTCTCAAAAGGTCTCAAAAAGGTCTCAAAAAGGTCTGAAAAGTTTTCAAAAAGGTCTCAAAAGGTCTCAAAAAGGTCTCTAAAGGTCTCAAAAAGGTCTCAAAAGTTTTCAAAAAGGGTCTCAAAAAGGTTCTCAAAAAGGTCTCAAAAAGGTCTCAAAAGGTCTCAAAAAGGTCTCAAAAAGGTCTCTAAAGTTTCAAAAATACGCGTCTCAAAAGGTCTCAAAAAGGTCTCAAAAGTTTTCAAAAAGGTCTCAAACAGCGTCTCAAAAAGGTCTCAAAAAGGTCTCAAAAAAGGTCTCAAAAGTTTTCAAAAAGGTCTCAAAAAGGTCTCAAAAGTTTTCAAAAATTTCTCAAAAAGGTCTCTAAAAGGTCTCAAAGTTTTCAAAATGGTCTCAAAAAGGTCTCAAAAAGGTCTTAAAAAGGTCTCAAAAAGGTCTCAAAAAGGTCTCAAAAGGTCTCAAAAAGGTCTCAAAATTTTTCAAAAAAGGGGTCTCAAAAAGGTCTCAAAAGTTTTCAAAAAGGTCTCAAACAAGGTCTCAAAAGTTTTCAAAAAAGGTCTCAAAAAGGTCTCAAAAAGGTCTCAAAAGTTTTCAAAAAGGTCTCAAACAGGTCTCAAAAAGTACTCAAAAAGGTCTCAAAAGTTCTCAAAAAGATCTCAAAAAGGTCTCAAAAAGGTCTCAAAAGTTTTCAAAAAGGTCTCAAAAGTTTTCAAAAAGGCCTTTTAATCAGCCTCAAACCGGCCTTTACATCGGCCTTTACATCGACCTTTATATCGGTCTTTATATCGGCCTCAAATCTGCCTCAAATCGGCCTTTACATCAGCCTTTACATCGGACTTCCACATCCCCCTTTACATCGGCCTTACCATCGGCCTTTAAATCGGCATCAAATCGGCTATTAAATCGGCCGTTAAATCGGCCTCAAATCTGCCTCAAATCAGCCTTTAACTCGCCCTCAAATCAGGACCGAATGAGGATGTAAAGGCCGATGTAAAGGCCGCTTTAAGGCTGATTTGAGGCCGATTTGAGGCACGATGTAAAGGCCGAAGTACAGGCCGACGTAAAGGCCGATGTAAAGGCCGACGTAAAGCAGGTTTGAGGCTGATTTGTGGCCGATTGAGGCCGATGTAAAGGCCGAAGTACAGGCCGATGTAAGGGACTGTGCAATAATTACCAGGAGGGGGGTTGGAAGTAAAATCAAAGCAAGGAGAGGGGGGGCTCTAGGTAAAATAAGTCACTCAAGAGGGGGGGGCTTAACATTTTATTTAAAAGTACATATTACATTGGCGAATCCATACCTATTTATAAGGTGGGGGCCGAAAAATTTTCCTTGAGGAGGAAGGCTTCACCGGACCTGAAAAAAAACACACATGCCCTTTTCCTTCTGCTATGGTTCTGTTGAACATTGCTACGGAGGTGATGTTTGTTCCAGACGCGGATGTCCAACTATTAAACATGCAGTAGGAGCTCTTCTTTCTGTTATAAGATTTTAATCCACACTAGTGCGTGTAGAGACAAATGTAGCAGCGAACTTGTATAAAGGTGTGTGTATTCTGTGAGGGGGGGGGGGGGGTCGTACATAATTTCTGACTGATTAGAGGGGGGGCAATAACTAAATTCACTCCTTTAGGAGGGGGGGTATTACCTAATATTTGGCTACATGAAGCCCATTTTCCAACCCCACCCCCCCCCCCACCCCCCCCCCCCCCCCCCCCCCCCCCCTCCTGATAATTATTGCACAGTCCCTAAAGGCCGATGTAAAGGCCGATGTAAAGACCTATGTAAAGGCCGGTTTGAGGCTGATTTAAAGGCCGATTGAAGGCCGATTTGAGACCGATTTAAGTCCGATTTGAGGCCGATTTGAGGCCGATGTAAAGGCCGATGTAAAGGCCGATTTGAGGCCGATTTACAGGCCGATTTAAAGGCCGATTTGAAGCCGATTAAAAGGCCGATTGCAGACCGATATGAGGATGTAAAGGCCGATGTAAAGGCTGATGGAATGGCCGATTTGAGGCTGATTTGAGGCCGATTTGAGGCCAATGTAAAGGCCGATGTAAAGGCCGGTTTGAGGCTGATTTAAAGGCTGATTGGAGGCCGATTTGAGGCAGATTTGAGCCAGATTTGAGCCCGCTTTGATGGCGATATAAAGGCCGATGTAAAAGCCGAGGTAAAGGCCGATTTGAGGCCGATTTGAGGCCGATGTAAAGCCCGATGTAAAGGCCGATGTAAAGGCAGATTTAAGGCCGATTTGAGGCCGATGTAAAGGCCCATGTAAAGGCCGATTTGAGGCCGATTTACAGGCCGATTTAAAGGCCGATTTGAAGCCGATTAAAAGGTCGATTGCAGACCGATATGAGGATGTAAAGGCCGATGTAAAGGCTGATGTAAAGGCCGATTTGAGGCTGATTTGAGGCCGATTTGAGGCCGATGTAAAGCCCGATGTAAAGCCCGATGTAAAGGCCGATGTAAAGGCAGATTTAAGGCCGATTTGAGGCCGATGTAAAGGCTCATGTAAAGGCCGATTTGAGGCCGATTTACAGGCCGATTTAAAGGCCGATTTGAAGCCGATTAAAAGGCCGATTGCAGACCGATATGAGGATGTAAAGATCGATGTAAAGGCTGATGTAAAGGCCGATTTGAGGCTGATTTGAGGCCGATTTGAGTCCGATATAAAGGCCGATGTAAAGGCCGATGTAAAGGCCGATGTAATGGCCGATTTGAGGCCGATGTAAAGGCCGATGTAAAGGCTGATGTGTAGGTCGATGTAAAGGCCGATTTGAGGCCGATTTGAAAAACAAGAACTCCTAAAGTAGTTTACAAGCGGCCGAGTACCTTAATAGTGGGGGAAACAGCAATCGATCTCTCCTCCCCCTCGGTCACTGTACTCGGAGGTGCACCCCTCAAATGAGAGTCAGCATACGAACCTGCGTGACGAGAAATATAAATTACTGTTACTATTATTGTTACTTCGTGACAAGACTGCCCTCCATTTCCTGCTCTGTAGTTGCTCTCTTCTCTTGACTCTGGGCACGAGATTGGAGTAGTTGAGGTTATTTTCCCTTGTCTAATTAAATATTTCGCTTGTTTCTTTACATGAATAGAGCTCTTACACGACACGAAAATCGAGATTTTCTCTCCGCGGTCACTGACTGGACTCTGAGGTGCACCCTCTAAATCCTCAGAGTCAACACACGAACCTGCGTGACGAAAAACGCGACTGCCTGATGTAATATTGCATCATGCTCCGGAAGCCGGATAAATTCTCTTGTGGTTAATTTTACCTAATGAAAATTGCATCATGTTCAACGAGGGCAAAGATATGTTTTCGCTCAACGTGAAAATAAATTACTATAATGTAATATATCATATACACTTTTACAACTCTGCCCGCGCTATGAACGCTAGATACGAAGAGCAAATTAATGGTGTCTCTCTATTACAAGCTATTACATCATGCGTATACTGGACTGTCATGTTTACCATGTAATGGGAAAAAACCCTAGAATTGAAACTGATAGCAGGTGACTATTACATGTTATGTTCCCCTGTCTCGTTAAATATTTCACTTGTTTCGTTGTAAAGAACATGAAAAGAGCACTTACACGATACGAAAATCGAAAGTTTCTCTAAAAGTAGGAAGAAATTATCCAGAAAGCTTGTGGAAGAGACATTCTCTAGTGCCTAATTTTAGACAATGCAATGCAATGTCAACTGGGGAAAGTGCAGTGACTACGAAAAAAAACAAGTAGTCACGCCAGTCTCGCTAAAGTCCGCAGTTTGCGTGAAACCGGAAGCCGATTCCCCGCTGGGATCGAATAACGCGCAAAGGTCACACCGCCAAATTTAGCACATTTTGCAACAACACTGCTGTGGGACATTTGTCTTTGCTTTTTTCAATGCGATTCCTGTAATAAACTCAATACATGTACGCACTTACACAACACTACAGAAAGCCTGTGGAAGAGAAATTCTCCACTGGCTAATTTTAGACCGAGATGCGATAACATCATGTCAACCGTGTAGAGGGCTAGGGCTAGCGACATGAAAACAAGATCGAATAACGCAGTAACGCAATTCGACTCCTCTGCTCCCTGTGTCATTTCAAGTCATCAAGTTTCATTTCTGCTGAAGTAAGAAAGACGACTTTTTGTTTGTTATCCAACTACATTCTGAAACTCTGCATCAGCACATACATGATCAGCTTCACAGATTAGTATTAAAAAGAATCACTGTTCTTATGCACACATTTTTGATTTCTAGACAGAAAGTATTTGAATTATTCATCTCTTGTAGGAAAAGTGTGAATGTTAAAACCTTTCACGACAAACGATTAATAAGCTTATTCCAGACTTCATAGGTTAACTTTAAGAATACTGTGTAGAAACTGAAATATATATCTAAATGCCATCAACTAATGACAAATAGTCATTTGAAAACATACCTTAATTTATCTTAATACCACTAATCCAAGGACACTAATCACGTTTACAAAAACATATACCACGGGGTATCGTAACTGCGATCAGGAAGAGAAATCCCAATGCGGATTGCTTCATGCTCATAGCACAATACCTCTATTGCATCATCTTTACATGACCAGAGATTGCGTCATGTCAACCGTGGGATCGAATAACGAGAAAAGGTCACACAACAAAATTTAGCACATTTTGCAACAACACTGCTGTGCGACATTTGTCTTTGCTTCAGTTCCAATGCGATTACTGTAATAAACTAAATACATCTACGCACTTACACGACACTACAGAAAGAATGTGGAAGAGAAATTCTCTACTGGCTAATTTTAGACCGAGATGCGATAACATCATGTCAACCGTGAAGAGGACTAAGGCTAGCGACATGAAAAAAAAAGTCCATTTCTTGAAGCGGCTCGATGCCCATGATGCATCGGCCGCTTAAAAAGCCGATTTGAGGCCGATTTGAGGCCGATTTGGTGCTTGGTGCTGTCACCCCAAATTTGGCTAATCTTTGCTAAAAATGCCCTTTTGAGGACTGGGGAAAGATGTTAAAAAGGTTTTGGGGCAAAACCGTTCAATTTTATCGTTGGCCACAGTGCTTAGCCTTTCTTTTTACTCCCTCTTTCCTTGCTATCTTCGGCACTTGATAGACTTCCTATCAGCTGGAAAAGTTTTGACCTGTCCTTCATTTAAGGGAGTTGAAAAATGAACCTGGAAGTATGTTGGGTGTGATCGTGCCAAATTTGGCACTGATTTTTTAACAAAAATTGAACAGGTTTTTCCAGCATAACTGGCAGAATTTGTTAGATTTCCAAAATTGATGCACGGTTACAAAGACTCATCCTTTCTGCATCAGATGCGTGTCAAACTAATCTCTTCATGTGTTCAATCGGCGTCAAATCGGCCTCATGGCCGCAACTCGGCCTTTAAATCAACCTCAAATCGGCCTTTATATCGGCCTTAAATCGGCCTCAAATCGGCCTCAAATCGGCCTCAAATCGGCCTGAAATTGACCTCAAATCGGCCTCAAATCGGCCTTTAATCGGCCTCAAATTGGCGACGCTACCGTTGCCACTCCACAAAGTTTTTGATAAATTTTTGTCATCTTTTTGACGACTTTTGGATGGGTTCCGTTCGACTTGACCAATCATTTAACAATCCAAGGAGTGTTGGAGGCGGAGTCGTGAAATTTGAATGGTTTAGTTTCTAGTCTAGTTCAAATGTGGCGCCACTGACGGAACCCATCAAAGTTGTCAAAAAGATGTCAAAAACTTTGTAGAGTGGCAACGGTAGCGTCATCTTCACTGTAAATCAGCCTCAAATCGGCCTTTAAATCGGCCTTTAACCCTATTCTGCCTGGGCTTTTTTTTCGCTCCTGAGCCTGGGGGGGGGGGGGTAGTGCCCCCCCCCCCCCCCCCCTATGTATCTCGAAAAGTATTGACGCTATGAAAATGAAACTTACATGGTGTGTAAAGCATCCAAAAATCTTTATTTTAGTGGCAGTCACGTGTCAATTATGACGTCATACACGCCATAATGACGTCATACGTTAAAAATCCGCCATCTTGGATCCTAAATCTTGGATTTCTAAATTGTTCAGAAATGTCAGAAAATCTCCAAATTTGCTTTGAAAGAATCAAGAAAAATATAAAGATGCTAAAAACGGCAAAGATTTTGGAAGGATTTCATCGTAAAAAGCAAAACATTTATGAAAACTGAAAATTAAGCTAAAAAATCAACAAATTTTGGTAAAACGATCTGTATCTCGAAAGGTATTTGTGCTATAAAAATGAAACTTATGTGGTGAATAAAGCATTCAAACATGTTTATTTTAGTGGTAATTACGAATCAATTATGATATCATATCACGCCGAAATAACGTCATACTTTAAACCTGTCCGCCATCTTGGATTTTTCAATTGTTCAGAAATGTCAGTAAATCGCCAAATTTGATTTGAAAAAATCGAAAACAATATAAGGATGCAAATATTGCAAAGATTTTGGAAGAAACTCTTCGTAAAAAGCGAAAATCTCATGAAAACGGAAATTTAAACTGAAAATACCAAATTTGGCTAAAACGGCCTGTCAAAACTTGGTTGCCATGGAAACATCAAGTCACATGATCAATTTTTTTGCTCATCGTGAAAAATAAAACCCCGCAAATTCTCGTCAATTTTGTCTTCTTCAATCGAAAAGTTTCCGACACACGCTGAAGAAAGCAGAATTGCCGAAATGTTGGATTTTACTGGACTCTATTGTGAGCGGGACGTCATTGAAAATCTGTTTACGGAGAATAAGAGCGCGAAAAAATTAGTTTGATGTTTCTACCGTACGAGCAATCACTCGTTTTCCCTTATAAGGCCCGTTTACACAGGAGATGTTCGCGTCCGTGTAAACTACTTGCGATTTCACAGCAACTTGTATGGTGATTTGTAGGAGATTCATCGCTTTTTAGTCACAAAATCGCCGATAAATCGCATGAAAATTCGAGCAAGTTCGAAACAGTGGCGATTTCGCAGCGAGAAATCGCAGGTAGTTTACACGGGCAGTTTGAAATCGCCGCTAAAATCACACTAATTAAACTCGCCTGTGTAAACGGGCCTTTAAGGTCGCGCAGGACCCTTGATCATAAGTCAAATTCCAGTGGTAGGTGTTATATTCTAAAGCTTCAAATCTCTGCATTTTGAAAGTCGATTCCGCTGAAACTTAATGGGGATATTGGCGGATGACAGAATTACATCATGATTGTAGTTTTTCTGGTAGATCGCAATTTACGGCGATATTTTAAGCTACTAAATTTAGAATTGCGGAAAATCAATTTTTGTGTCCAAGCTTTCATCTTGGGAAGCGTTCGAAACGATTGTATTACCCAGTGGTGCATCATAAACTCTTTTGTGATGTGACAGAAGCAGATTTTGCAATTTCAAGACTCGTTGAAAGCAAGAGAGGTTGAAAGTTATTGCCTTCCAAAGGAGTAAAATTTTGAAAATTAGACTTTGAAACGTTCTATCTTCTTTTTGAAAGGCTTTTTTGTAATTCCGCTTCTGTCACATCACAATACAGTACACTATTAAAGTTTACCTTCCTCGTGTATCAATTCCTGAAATTCCATATCCGCGACGAAAGCTTGGACACAAAATTGCTGGTTTTGCCCCATCCGAAGACTAACCGAGTCAACAAAGTGTATGACAACAAAAGTTGTGAATCTAATTATGATAATTCGGGACATTGAATTGCACGTGCCGCAAAACTAATAACAATAACTTTCTAATTACCAATACGCCGAAAACAAATTTTTTGAATCGATTATAATAACGTAAAAAAACACCTTCTCATGAATATTTCGCGTACGGTCGGCATCAGTCGCCACGGTTCGTGCAAACTCTTTAAATAAATACATACATAATGGGGCAAGGGTCCTGCGCGACCTTAATTGAGCGCATGACGTGCCAGCGAGTTGTTCCTCGCACGCCCGTGCGTCTCCCCAGTCTAACCTGCAGTACAGGGCCTGGTTGTTCAAAGCACGATTAAGCTAATCCTGGATTAGCGTGAATTTTGATTTCAGTTTTGTAACTTTTCAGTGAGATTTTCTGTTTATATTTTTTGCTCTTCAGTTTTGACTTTGACTAATGTCAAACTCAACAAAATATTGTCATGGAAAACCACATTTATATAGGAGAAATTGAAACCAAGATTATTTGTTAATCCTGGATTAGCGTTAATCGGCTTTCGAACAACTGGGCCCAGCTGGTGGTTTAGTTTTCGCTTCTCGCAAAGAGGTACTGCTCGATGTCTATCAACAGGTCATGCGTATAAACAACTTAAAGGTGTATTGTAGTATTTTATTGGCAAGCTTTTATTGTATAGTAAACCCATGCATCAATCAGACAGATGATGAAACTACAGTTTATACTGTCACTGGTCTAAAACTAACAATCTTAAAAAACACGGGACTCGTATTTGATTTAATTAGTTGTTTTGTTTTTTTTCTCTGCTAACGTTTATTTCGTCCTGGGTCTTCCAAACTTCAAAATAATGGTGGTCCAGTGTTCATCCCTAGCCGTCACAAGCTGCTTCAAACATGGTCTTGCGGCATGCTATCAATTCCGACTTTAACCGATTAATGTTTGCTGTTCTTAACCTGTCAAGGAACTTTCCAGTTCTCCCTCTTGATCAAGTTCCTACAAGACAACAGAAACATGAATGTAAAATATCACTTTGCCAATGTTACCGCTTATGCCACACATTATTATACCAGGTGTGAAGGGGTTAAAAGTCCGTCTATAAGCCTAGTGGCTTATCAGACCGGTGCTTAAAGGGTCCCTCTCAACCAGTGTGCTTTGCGCGCCAATATTCTTACGGCGGCCATTTTCGGGTGCCGCGAAAATGGTGGCTTGAAGTTAAAAACTACTTTTTGCAGGATTCTGGCCTTGTTCTGGCCACAAAAAGCAGTTAGACGACCCAAGTTAGCACAATTTCGAAAGTATGTCATACATTAGCCCCACGAGAGATCGAGTTCCCCGGATGAAAACAATAACACGCGACCGCAAAGGACACTGGTTGAGAGGGACCCTTTAACCCTTTCACTCCCAAGAGTGCTAAGTTCAAAACTGAGGATAAAATCTTGAATTATATTTTGAAAAATTGTCAAAAACAAACAGCACCACTTGCAAGTACTGCTCAATAGCTTTCATTTGAATGGTCACACACTTGGGTTTCATCCACAGACTCAAAAGTTACAACCACATTTATTGACTCAAGGTTTGACTCTGGGAGTGAAAGGGTTAACTCAGGTTTCCATGAAGCGACTAGGAGTATCGCTTACTCCCCTGGATGGGATGCTAGTCCATCGCAGGTAGCCCCTAGCCCCGGCCAGCGCCCTAACCCAGATTCCTCGATCCAGAGTCCAACGCGCTAACCACTAGATCACCATGTCTCCCACATGCACCAGTCAAGAAAAATTATCAGCCTCTACATACACCCACCGTTATGATATCTAAGCCACCAATCAGCTCTCCTTTAACATACACTTGTGGATAAGTCGGCCAGTTAGAGTATGTCTTCAGACCTTGGCGAACCTGATGAAAATAAATTAACGTCACATTCATAACTTCATTTTCCCTTACTAAGAAATTAGAAAACTTATCATTATGATCCTGTCCAGCCAGGAGCCTGTTACCAGGTGTAAGCTTCATGGCTGAGTTGCAGGGTTGTGCCAGACATGGGGGCTGGTAAGGCTCGAATTACCAGCCATTGTTTGGACTCGAGAGAGCGGCGGAAATCAAGCCTAGAGTAGAGGCTGGCTGCCAAAAAATGGAAGCCCCTCGATCTTTAAAGGAGCTATGTATGTCACGATATTTTAAGCCATTTTGCGAAGTGCAAAATCACCTTCAAATTGAAGAAAGCCTCAAAATAATAGTTTTACTAAAGTAGAAAAACACCAGAGGTGATAATAAACCAAACAGGAACAAGGATGGTTTCAAGAGGATGGAGAAGATTAGATGGATTGCGAATGGCAAACTTGAAAAAAATTGGCCAATTTATTCAAGATGTGCCATCCATAACGTAGCGCCTTTAAAATTAATAATACCAGTTGGGTTTGGCCGGAGAAGGTAAAAGTTCACATAAAAAACATGCACTCCATTGTACGTACTAAATACTAAATTTAACACCAACTGAAATGATAATCAACTTCTGTGCACATTCTATATCCTTTGAAAACTTGTTAGAAATCCACTTGTTAGTGGAATTAAAACAATGGGACTGTAGAGAGATTGAGAAGGATTGTTTTATGACTAACAAAAAAGGAGGCTAACCTCTTGATCTTCCAATATATCAAAAGACTTGAACTGGATACTAAAAGGGAATAAAAACATCAACTATAACAACATCTCTATTATACTTTCTGTTAAATAAAATAATGCAACACACACGTTTGCAGTGAAGAGCACCCTCCATTGCCACTAAACAAAGTTTTTGACAAACTTTCTAATGGCTTCCATTTTAGACTGCTTGTAGCCTGTTTTTCTCCCGAAATACATAATCGTAGACAGGCGCGCGCGAGAAATTGGGACGGGAAGGCTTGGGGCGAGACTTGGGAGTGCGCGTCTTTTCTAGTCTCGCCCCAACCCCTTCTCTCTCTTTCTCGACTCGCCCCAACCCCTTCTCGTTCGACGGCCATTTTTACGAATGCGGGCGCTCCCGAAGGACCCTAAGAGAAAAGAGGGGCTGCAAGCAGTCTACTTCCATTTAAACTTGCAAATGACATGTAAGAATCGTGGGAGGCAGAGATGTCAATAATTGTCAGAATGCGAACCTTGACAAAGTTCTCCACCTCTCATAGTTCTTGCATTTTGATTGGCCAGTTAAAACGAAAGCCATCATAAAGTTGCAAAAGGATGTCAAAAAGTTAATCACAAACTTTGTCTAATGGCAACGGTAGAGGAGTTCTTCACGAGTTGTAAAACAATTTTAAGCACTCTAACACTCTAGCACTACTAATCGTTAGTTGGAAAACATGCACTGTGATTAATAATAATGTTCTGTGTTGATTTGGTCTCCAGATAATTACAACAATGCAGTCCACAAGAAGTTCTTTTTTGTTGGTGCTCAACAGACTAAGAAGTCCAGGTAAAAGAGAGATTGTGAATTGGAAAGGGAGTAAAGAATGCTCGGAAACAGTCACCAAACTTAAAAACAGTCTCAGAAGGTTAAATTCAGAAATAATACTTGTGAAAGTTTACCATTGTAATCTCTGGCAAAACAAGCAGAAGGTGGTGAATTTGAAACTGTACTTAAAGCTACACTGACCTTGGGTACTTTTTCAAGATTTCACACATCTTTTACTGAAGCCACACCTAGGAACCTACAGTAGAAATCATTTCAAAAGAACAATAATTGTATAGTGTCTTTGCACGCATTGCGCACCTATGACGCTAAATTATCTAGCGTTTTCGCACGCATTGCACACCTATGATGCTAGATTATCTAGCGTTTTGCATGCATTGTAGACCTATGATGTAGATTATCTAACGTATTTGCACACATTGCGGACCTACGACGTAGATTATTTTAGCGTTTTTTGCGGGTACTGAGGACCCATGATGCTAGATCTAGCATTTTTGCACACATTGCGGACCTACATGTATGAAGCTTATTATCTAGTGTTTTGCACGCATTGCGGACCTATGATGTAGATTATCTAGCGCTTTTGCAATGTATCAGGCTACAAATCCAGTGATCAGCCGAGTGAGTAGTGTTTGAATCTGGGACAAGACCACTTGCCCACAGTCCTCAGCTGAAATACAACATAATTTAATTTATTTTGTTTACAAAAAAAAAAAAATGTCCACTGTCTTGTTAATAATAGAAAACTCACATCAGGATTTCCTTTCATAAATACCATCACTGCGAGCAGATGAAACGAGTGACTGTAACCTTAGAAACAAAATAATAACAATACTCAACCACTGACCATGAAAATTAATGATTAACCCTTTCACTCCTACATGTAAGTTCAAAACTGAGGTAAAATCTTGAATGTCATTTTGCAAAATTGTCCAACATAGACAGTACCACATGAACGTACTACTCAATAGCTTTCATTTGAATGGTCACACACTAGGGTTTCATCCACTGACTCAAAAGTTACAACAACATTTATTGACTCAAGGTTTGACCCTGGCAGTGGGAGTGAAAGGGTCAAAAGATTCTTCAATTCAGGGTTCCAGATAAGTTTTAAAGGTAAGGTGTCAATGAGGAAATCGCAATGGGTCAATAGATATGGACCTCATTAAATTGTCAAAGTTTTTCATTATAATTTGTCGAGCCAGCTAGGAAGCAAAACCTTGAAGGATGTTTGACCCGAGGACCCCTATCTTCCGGAACACTGTTGTTATGTACAAAGAGGTTATTCAGCGGAAAGTTCTGTAATACGGCTAGGTATTTTTACGAGTCAGTTTTTATTTTTTCGAGCCTTTCGGTGAGAAAAAATAAACATTGGCGAGTAAAAATGCCCAGCGGTATTACACAACATAATATCTTTCCTAAAATATAGGCTTTCAACAGTATTTTTCGTAGCGTGCGGTCAGGGGGACTAAGACCCATGTAATACGGTATCATATTTTGCACTCGTTTTGGTGCATATTCGCACTCTAAAATGCTACACATATGTCGTATAATAAATGTAAGTACTTAAATGTTTACAAAACTATTAATTTTAATAAATAAATGTAGTCTGATTGTCCAGGTGAGGGTAGTTGTTAAAAAGACGTTGTTCAGGTGACTAACATTTCAACAACCTGAGCGGAAGACTTCCCCCTCCTTTCCACCAAACATTCCTCTCTACCCCCCTCCCTCCTCTTCCACTTCTTATGATGACAAGAGCCAAGTAAGTGGTGGGCAATGTCATGATTGTATTTTTTGTAACTGAATATTAGGTTCATGGTAAAAACTATTCATGGACAAAAATATAAATACTGTTTTTCAGTATTATGAAAAGCTATCTATACCTAATCCTCACCCATCTACAGTATAGTATGTGCAGGGCTGCAAATAACAGTTGGTCATCGGACAAATGGCCGACCAAAATTTGCCAATGTCCGATGAAAATCCCAACTGTGGTCAAACATGATGTCCGGACAATTTTTTGCCTTCCAATGCAAATGCATTATAACGTTTTGTTCTATTTACACAAACTAGTTTACTCTCCGTTGACAATGCATTAGATTAGCAGGTTCGCTTATCACGTGGTACTGTAATATGATGTCCAACCTCATTTTCGTTTTGTCCGACCAAAATGATGACTTAGCCAGACCATAGTTAGTACCTATGGCCAGACACATGTCCTTTCAAGAAAAAAAATTATTTGCAGCCCTGTATGTGTATGTACAAATTGTATTTGACAGAGCTACAATGTACATGTAGGCTAATACCTTTTGTTGAGATCATCATCTGTTGGTAATTCTGACGCTAGTTCTCCACTTGCTGCCAATTCCTGGAATGAATAAGATGATAAAGTGTCAGATAATGTTTTTCTGCTATCTAAATGTAGCTGTAACTGTAAGTGATGACGTCTAACCTTCACTATGTCCAGCCCTCCTACTAATTCACCATTAACATACAGCTGTGGATATGTCGGCCAGTTGGAGTATACCTTCAAGCCTGAAGAAAATTACACAACAACATTTAACAATAATCATTGAATGAGGTTGAGCATGATAGCGAGAATTATGAAGGCCTAGATTTGTGTTATCTGCCGAAGCCGAAGGCTCCTCGGCGTCGGCGGAAAACACAAACCGAGGCCTTGTAGCACCATTTTGTAGCTTTTTTCCTTCGCGGATTGTGGAGTATTTCTTTTGTATTTTCGCTGCCGCTAATGAAGTGAATGACGCGTGGTACACATGCATGACGTCAATCAACAGCTATTGTCTGTAGGTTTGACGTTGTACATGTAATTACAGATAAATTCTAGTGCCTGTAGTTATGACGCGTCAATTCAACGCCAGCATGAATTAGCTGTATGCTCTCAGCCAATGAGAATAGAGATAGTGAGCCAAATGTATAATCCAATGACTAAAGGTTTGCTGAAGCATTTTAGTAGAAATACAAAAATTATTGCAGTCCGACGTTTCGATGATTCTATCATCATTATCAAGGAAGAGTGAAAATCTTTAGTTGAGAAAATGTATGTATGAATGTATGAATGTATGAATGTATAATCATATCATTTTAATTATTTCTTAGAATTGTCTGCCTTGATGGGATCCTAGTCTCTTGCATGTAGCCCCCAGGGACAGAATATCTGTCAGATTGCCCTGCCCTAACAATGTGTTGGTACCTATTTCTATACCTGAGTGTCTAGGGTGGGGTTGAGGGGGAGGGGGGGGGGGGGGGGAGGTGGTATCTTATTATCAGAATTATTATGGCACACACAACATACATGTACTCAACATATTGTACTGCAATACATACCTTGCCTGACATCATTATCTGTAAGAATATCAAAGTGACTGTACTTTGCTCCTTGTCCATTTAACAGTTCCACCATCTGTCTACTAAATCCTAACAGCAGAATAAAAAACATGAAATTACGAGTCATTATTTATTCACCAATGTAATTTTTTTTTGGTGGCTGCACCTGTTGCCTGTGAACACAGATGTAATAACATCATGTGGGTAGTTTCCACGCTACAAAGTTCCAATATATATATATATATATATATATATATATTATAACTGAATAGACCAATTTCGATATATTAATATTCTAACTTGGCTCCGAGGCTTAGGGGAATAAAACAAAAGAAATGATTTATTCATCCCTCAACCTCGATGTGATTTATTGTCGATTTCTTTTGTTTTATTCCCTAAGCCTCGGAGCCAAGTTAGAATATTAATAATATTATATCGAAATTGGTCTATTAGCAAGAACGCGGCTCAAGAAAATTTCAGCATTTTTACGGCAACTACGCAAAAGTCCAGTTTTATGACTCCAATAAGACTAGAAACCACTCCGAAGAAGAACGAAAAGGAGAAAGAAGAGAGGGAAGAGAGAAAAAAGAAGTGGCATACCCCGTCTTATTGTATCGTCTACTTTGGAGAAAAACCCCAATATATATATATTATATTTTTTGACAATAACTGTCAAATTTCTTGTGTGTACATTGGTCAAGATATCTATTTTAATCGGGCAAATTTCTATATTCGATATGTAAACAATGGCGTCACGATGAATTCACATACATGTATATATAAGCACCTGTATGTGTCAAGGTATATTGTAATGCTAAAAACTAATTAGGCATTCCCTTAAAATTTCACCGAAATCAAACTACAAACCACAGCGAGGTTCCTTTGGCGATCCTTTCATGAACATAATGCATGGTGCTCCATTGATGATATTTTTTAATCTTGTATTTATATCCTGCGAACAAAAACATGACAGTGTCTCTATTAGTACATAGCTAAAATTCATTTTATTTTAATATCTCAACTGATTAATTTTTTAACAATAAAGGAATTAAATAAATAACACTGGCAATGAACAAACAAATCTTGCAATTAATTTTTTAAGAATCCTAACAACAAGTTGAACTCAGGAATACAGAGAATAAATCCAGCTAGTTAATAGACTGTGAGCAGTCCCTCTATGTTTTGCGCTAAAATCGACGTGCTGTCACACGTTCAATCGTGGAACAAACCATCTTGGATTATTTGGCAAGTGAAATCTGAGGACAAACCTACATGTACCCTCAGATTTTACGCGCCAAATGATCCAAGATGGCTGCTCCATGATCGAATGTGACAGCGCAATTATTACAGTGCAAAAAATAGAGGGATTGTTCACAGTCTACCAGCTCATGGCACAATGGAGGATTTGAACCAGGGACCTCCATATTTCAAATTTATTCACCGGACGTAAGTTACAAGAACGGAAGTAAAACAAACCTGTTTTGTGTCTTGTTCTTTTGCTACTACAGTAACAGTGGGTGTGATGACATTTGCATGATGTTGTACTTTCTTGGTTAAGTTGGGAGCGTTTGCCCCATCCAACCGATCCACAACCTTTTGGTTCTAAATGTACACAAGGAAAGCAAGCTTTACAATAATTGTAACAAAAACATGAGAATATTCTAAGATTGGATATTCAACGGTTATCTTAAATTAGAAATTTATGTAGTGAATAGTTACTTTGACATGTTTTGTTCTAAAAACACTACCGGTAACTAAAATTGTGGATCTTAAGGAGTGTCATTCATTTTTCTGAGAATACGAAAAATGAAAATTTTTAGTTTCATTTCATTTTTTTCATTGTTGAAAATTGAGAATGTCCAAGTACAAATTTTTACAATTTATTTTTAGATTTTTTCAAAAACAAAAGTCAGTGTCTCAACAGTTTTGTCCAAAATGTTATTATATTGTAGCTTCATACTGGGTTAACTTTAGTTTATACATCATTGTCTGGACATAACTTACCCATCTGCAACTTACCTTGAAAAGGAGAAATGTTGGCACTGCACTGATTTCATATTTATGTGATACTTCAGGTAAATTTTCAGCCTCAAGCTACAAAAAGGAAGATGACAAATCAATGGTACCCGCCCGCCAACGCCTTCTAACACAGGTACATGACACTTTTGCTTTACAATCGAAATGACCCTGAGACTAACCTTATAAAATTTGACGTGTGAATTCTCTTTTGCAAGTTCTTCCATAACCTCATTCATCTGTGAGCACTGGATAGCCCATGGTGCATGGAAATGGACCACTGTTAAAACGCTATAAAGAACGCAAAAAGTAATGTAGATTGATAATCAACACACAAAAACTGCTAATAAATAACAGTATTAACGGAGAGAGACCTTTCAACCTTAAGCTCCAGTAGCTGTACATATTTTTATAGATGAATGTACTGTAGTGGAATCCCGATTTTTCAAACCTCCAATATTGGTTGAGAAATTGGAAGTTCGAAATATCAGGGGTATAATTACAGTGAAACGAATCCAAGGGAAAGGATTTTTGGTTCGAGTTATGGTTT
Organism: Desmophyllum pertusum; assembly: GCA_029204205.1. Classification (NCBI taxonomy): domain Eukaryota; kingdom Metazoa; phylum Cnidaria; class Anthozoa; order Scleractinia; family Caryophylliidae; genus Desmophyllum; species Desmophyllum pertusum. The sequence continues at coordinate 99,038 of MU826391.1, read as the reverse complement.
TTTTTTTTAGTAATCAAAGGGATTACACTGTAGTTTTGTACATGTCTGTTTGGTTAAATAATATGTAAAAACCTTTCAAAACTTTTAAACCTGAAATGGCTGGTAAAATATTTCATTCAGCTAATCCACAAACAAGGTAAATATTTGGTACATGTACAGTAGGTGCAAAGTTTAGTCATTTCCTTAGAGCATTCTGTCCATGAATAACATGACTGTTTAAAATGTAACTTAGATAATTTGTTTGTTAAAATAACTTTAGGGTTCTCAATAACTTTTCATCAACCGATGCATTTCAGTATATAGTTGAATCCCGATAACTCAAACCTTCAAGGGGAATCGAAAAAGGTTTGAGTTATCGGGAGGTTCGAGTTATTGAGGGTAAAATTAGTAAGAAAATGACCTGAAGGGGAATCAAAAAAGGTTCGGGTTAGCGGGAGGGTCGAGTTATCAAGGGTTTGAGTTATCGGGATTTAACTGTACAATCATAACAAAATATGGCAAACAGACCTTCTTTATTTTGTGTAAGTACATGTACAGCGCACATTGCACTTACTAGCGACACCCTTCGCGGTTTTAGAGGTTACTGATTCAACTGAGAATGCTGCTAGTACCTCTGAAAGGCAGGGTCATTTTCCTAAAAGTTAAATTCCTACAGCTCTGACAACCTCTGGCAATAACATAAAAAGTTTACAATAATTTTTACAGCTACAGTACATCAAATGCATTCTGTTCTAAATTAAGCCAGTGACAGGAAACTGCATGTATCCCTGCCTATAATTTAATGAATCATTCATCCCTAACATGCTTCATTTAATTACAATGTCTATAAAATTAAAAACACAGCTTATATTCATGACATGTATATATGAACTTCAAGGTTTCTTATTGAATTTAGTAAATACAACACTGTAACTGCAACACTCTTGTCTTTTTGTTTTCATTGGAATATAAGCTTGATTGCCAGCTGCTGTTTGAGAAATGAGCCTGCGCTGCTCGGCACTCGGGGAGGAACAAAGACCTGACTCGACAGAGCAGTGGAATTCGAGCCTGCGAATATTGATCTTATGGATTATAAATTCACCTTGGTGGGCTATACCTTGACCACACAAGGCTTGTACTATTTTGGTCATGTACATCGTACATGTAGTAAAAAAATACCAGATAATAACCACCATATATATTGTTTTTATTTATACATTTGGAAGCAAAGATTTTGTGAAATATGATAATATTTCTGTCAAATTGAATTACATTTTCAAAGCTGATTTGATCATCTTTCCTTGTATTTACCATAATAAAATGACTCCAGTCTAAAAATAAAAATATTCTGCCCTGAGGCCATTATGTCGAAAACAGGAAATAGTTGAAAGGAAACAGAACTGTCGCTTGTGAGTAATTCAGGAAGGATCACAAAAAACCCATGGTCTGTCCAAATGAAATTTGTTTACTTAACATCAATGCATTATTAATAATGCTAAAAACTAATACTCCACCCTGCTACAGCATTCCTATTTCTGTACAATCAATTTTCTGGCAGTGAAAATAATATATACAAGCTAGCATGGCTTAATATTCTAGTAAATATATGAATATTATAAAATAATTTAAAACATCGTAGAATATTTAGCGTGCTCTAAGGAAAAAACACAAATAAGCTAATTTTTGTTTCCACAAAATTAACATAGAGGAAATAAAGAATTAGTGAAAATAGGAAATGTGTGTAAATCCTTATGAACCAAACTTTTATTTATGTAAGCGTATATTAATATATGTTATAGAAGGAACACAGTACTATTTTTTATTGTTATACATGTACAAGTGATTGATTCAGAAAGGCTAACGATTCTAACAAAGATTTAACAATAGCCTTCATTTCACACAAGCAATAAAACATTTCGTGGAGGCTGATTTTGTGTTTTGTAAACAACAACCACAAAGCAATTTTACTGGATCAATAAACGATAAAAACAAACGTCACTCAAAAACCACCACATCGATGTTTTACATCGAAATTGACTCATCTACATTAGAAAGCCTGGTATAATATAAACTTTGACTTTACTTTGGCTAGCAAGTTAGTAAATTAGGTTGTGAAATTTGTCTTTTCGATTTATTCATAAAATTTTTAATTGCAAATTGGGAAATAAAGAAAAACTCGAAAGAAACCAGCTTTGCACAAAACGAAAAAGACTAAACGCTCTACCAGAGTACTGCTTTGGAAAAAATATTAGGCTAAAAGAAACTACACAACTTCAGCAATGTAAAATATTGCGAGAAGTTGACCTCGAAATCTTGCACGTTTCGCTGGCGCACGTTCGTAAATTGTCTTCAAAAATCTCTGTTTTATGACCAGTAGAAGGTCTATAAATGGATACGTTAAGACACAGTATACATACCTGGAAGAATTAGCCAAAATTTTGTCAAATTCAGCGCTATCCTGAACGTCTTGCAAAGCCATTTCTGTCTCTTCTTCTGAGGACTTTCGCAATCAATCAGCGGTAGTGTGCAAAAATTTATGCGCAACACTATTTTAAGCGGGCAGGGAGGGACTGGTAATGACACTCAGATGTGGCGGGAAACATCGCGTGATCGCGTGACTTGGCATCAGGTGGGTTTTCCTGTCCTCTGATTGGTCAATAAGACTCAGGTTATCGCAAAATCGGAAATGCCGATCTACCAGTTTTTCCTGTGAAGTGAATGCGGAATTTGTAAATAGCGAACTTGTCCTGTTCCAGTTATGGGTTGATGCAGGAGTAATGGGCTCCTGGTTGATGGCTTCGATCTTGAAAGATACGGCGGTTTCGTCGTCTTACGGTCCTTACGGATGCCGGGAACGGTCGACGCTTATGGGAGCTTTTAATTTCAGAATTTGAGATGGTGGGGTCGCTTACGAGAGTGGTCGCAACGAGAGTTTCGACTGTACTTCAATTCATTATTCGGCCATTGCAGAGATCAGTTGGAGGGGTGGGTTCATATAGCATACTACATGATATGCTCCTGGGCCCGGTTGTTCGAAAGCCGATTAACGCTAATCCAGGATTAAAATTTAATCAAGCTTTCCATTTCTCTTGTATAAACGTGTTCTTCTCTGCTAATGTTTTGTAAAGTTTAAGATTAGTCAAGTTCAAATCAGAAGGACAAAAATATAAACAGAAAACCTAACTGAAAAGTTACAAAACTGAAATCAAAATCCACGCTAATCCTGGATTAGCTTAATCGTGCTTTGAACAACCCGGCCCTGACGACTAAGACAGTTGAGAGGGCCGATAACTAAAATCAGCCAATCAGAATACTTTATTGCCCGTCTAGACTGCGAGCAGTCCCTCTTTCTTTCTGATATCGAGCGCGAAGCGCGAGTGAGTGGAAATCGAGCGCGAAGCGCGAGCGAGCGGGAGATGGGCCGAGCGGAAGTGAGTCACGAAGTGACGAGCGGAAGTGAGTCACGAAGTGAGAAGAGCGAAAGATAGATTCATAATCTAAGATCGTACTCAACACACACGCTTGCGGCTACAACGATCTGAGAAAATAGAGAGGCTGTGAACAGACTAACTCAACACAAAACAAGCAGTCTTGTTTAAATAGGCAATGTTATTTGTTCGTGAAAATTTACCTCGCAAAAACTCGAGTCGCGTGTGTAACAAGAATCCTTTCTTCGCACCCGGGGCTGGTTTATTTTTGGCCGTACGTGACCTAAAGGGCAGAGTTTGTTATTAAAAATGTTAATTTTCAATTGCTTACGGCTTGGTGGGCGGAGTTATCTGGCACGCGTCGGAAAGAGGAAAGCCGGCAGTCCCTCTATCTTTCGCTCTTCTCACTTCTTGACTCACTTCCGCTCGGCCCATCTCCCGCTCGCTCGCGCGTCGCGCTCGATTTCCGCTCACTCGCGCTTCGCGCTCGATATCAGAAAGAAAGAGGGACTGCTCGCAGTCTATTGCCCGTCCGATATTTCGCGATCCACCTATATCGTTTTCTTTCCCTCGTTTTTCTTTGGAACAAGAACTCCTAAAGGAGTTAACAAGCGGCCGATATCACCTTGAGGGGGGGGGGGGGGGGGGGGACAACAATCCACCTCTCCTCCCCTCGGACACTGGACTCTGAGGTGCACCCTCCAAATAAGAGTCAACAGTACGAACCTGACGAAAAACGTGACTGCGTGATGCAATATTTATATTAAACTCACTGCGTAGAAACTGTAATATCTAACCAAATGCCGTCAACCTGAAAAGCCAAATAAACATTTGAACACCTACTTTTACCAAGAATAGATGTCTTAACACCCACTAATAAAGTCTTCTTTCAAAACCTATACAGGATAATACGCACTTTTACAACTCTGCCCGCGCTATGAACGCTAGATACGAAGAGCAAATTAATGGTGTTTCTCTATTACATCATGCGTATACTGGGCTGTCATGTTTACCATGGGAAAACCCCTCTAGAATTGAAAGGCCACTGACTCGTCCCCAGCCGTTTCTCGGTCTCCTGTTAATTATTATATGCGAGCGTCCTGGGGACTGGGGGATGCTGGGAAGGTTAAATATTAATAGGAGACAAGAGAGACGACTGGGGACGAGTCAGGTCACGCCAGTCTCTCCAAAGTCCGCAGTTTGCGTGAAACCGGAAGCCGATTCTCCGCTGGGATCGAATAACGAGCAAAGGTCACACTGCCAAATTTAGCTCATTTTGCAACAACACTGCTGTTCACTGCTGTGGAACATTTGTCTTTGCTTTTTTCAATGCGATTCCTGTAATAAACTCAATACATGTTGTAGATGAACGTTTAATCATTTGTCTCACGATGGAGTCACTTTGAGATGTTGATCGCGACGTTTCGACTGCTTTACTGCTAGTCTTCATCAGGCGATGAGGTCAATTGTTTATGTGTCGCTATATGTAGCACCTTGGTTCGTTGCTATTGGTGCATTTAGATCCTCATTATTATTCCGACTAGAGGCTGTTCCCTCAGTGGGCTGACTAGTTGTTCCCTCAGTGGGCTGACTAGATGTTGTTCGGCAGTTGTGTTTCTTGATCGTAGGCATCCATACTTGAGGAATTTCGATTCCACCATCCCGGCCTGTTGATGTTGTTTGGATGAAGTCTTATATGTATGGCCTCTTTAACCTTTCGAGTGTACCAATGAGGGTCTCTGTCATAAATTTAACTTCGCTCCAATACATATAAGACTTCATCCAAACAACATCAACAGGCCGGGATGGTGGATCGAAATTCCTCAAGTATGGATGCCTACGATCAAGAAACACAACTGCCGAACAACATCTAGTCAGCCCACTGAGGGAACAACTAGCAGCCCACTGAGGGAACAGCCTCTAGTCGGAATAATAATGAGGATCTAAATGCACCAATAGCAACGAACCAAGGTGCTACATATAGCGACACATAAACAATTGACCTCATCGCCTGATGAAGACTAGCAGTAAAGCAGTCGAAACGTCGCGATCAACATCTCAAAGTGACTCCATCGTGAGACAAATGATTAAACGTTCATCTACATCTATTTAATGAACCACGATGAACAATAACCACATCTTTATAT
>MU826391.1:10268-92984 GCA_029204205.1 Desmophyllum pertusum | reverse complement strand
TGTTGTATAAGAATATATAAAACGTTTTCCGCGTTTCCATGGAGTCATGGGAATACTGTCCGAGTGAAGTTTGGGAGTACGAGAAATGCGGTGGAAACACGAGCCGGCAGGCGAGTTTCCCCCCCCCCCCCCCCCCCCCCGCCGTTTTGGAAATAATGACGTAATTATGTCAGTTTATCATGTATTGTACTATCAAATGAAATATTTTTGTACTTACTATACACCGCGTGTAGATCTGAATAGGGGCTGCGCAGTCGGGGAAACAAGTTCCAGTTGATGGCGAAATCACGCCTCCGACACGTGAGTGGGCCGCGGTTTTTGTCCCGAAGTTTGCTAAGCAAAAAGGTCGTATTTTGCTGGCGCGATTTCGTTGGGAGTAGCTCGTGTGTACTCGCGCGTTGTTATGATTGGATAAAACGATTCGGAAAAAGTAGCCTGGACAGGCGGTCAACTTTCCTTCCCACATAACAACAAAAAAACATTGTTTCCGTTTCCACAACTCGCGAGTAAATGAGATATATGGACACAATAAAAAGTTGACGTTTGCTAAATACGAGGGTATCATTCGTTATCAAAGACCTCTTACCAGGTGTTTTGTTGTTAATGTTCGTGAAAAACATAGATGCACACTGCCTGCCAATGGCTAGAATGAGGAAGAAGGGACGGCGGCTGATATTCGCCACGCGCCATGCTGGTGTCTGCTTTTCCTGTATAGAAGAATAACTGACTATAGAAAACTTTGTAGAAGCCCAAACGAAATAAATCCTGGCTCAGGCTTGACCACACAGTTGAGAGACCCCCAAGAAATGTATCATCTACAGGCACAGCTAATCAAACTCAGTGGATTCGCTAGAAGACCATATATGGTAATGAGGGCAGTTTGCTAAAAATAAAGAGTCTAAAAAAAACACTCGCACATAAAATGTGCTGACAATGGAGACAGTAAAAGAGCCTAATAGAAAGTCTAATTCTCCTACTTCGTGATATCTTTCCTATCCTTCCAAGCTAACAGCCATCAGAACAGTAATACATGAACTATCGAAATGAACAAGTCACGTGAACAAAAAATGACTTACCAAAATATTTCCCAAATACATTTTACGGACAAAAATTCACAAAGGTTGAGTCCATTATTGTTTGAATCACAGGCTTTGTAAGTGACATCAAATTTGAAACTGAAGCGTGAATAACGTTCGGCACCCCAACTCCCCCTCAGGTCATGAATGGGACTGAAACACCAAAATGGTCTTTGAAAACTTTCGGCGTGCAGAAAATACTAAAAATCAAACTAAATAAAACTTAGGGCAAACATAATCAGAGTTATCGTCTAAATTTTACTTACAAATACGCAGATTGTGGCCACAGCTGCAAAATAACAAACAAAGCTTAGAGCTGTAAATGGGTGTTATATAGTCTTAATACATGTTACTGATAGGCGATTTTTATCCGTTGAAAATTTTATGCGTTTTTTACATGTTGACCAGAGATGGGATTGGGAAGATGACTAAAGCCTGGTGCAGGCGATCGTTGCGATGCGATCGTTGCGATCGTTGCGATCATATGGAAACCACTCTTGTGATCGTTGCGATCGTTGAGATCATATGTAAACCAGGCTTAAGTAATGGTCTTCTCTGACTAACTCATCCTCTTCATGCCTACTGGCACATATGAGGCGACAGTAAAGCCCGGGCCAAACGAGGATGAGAGCTGTTCAGAGTTGGCTCTCGTGAGGGTTTTTCTTAAAATATCATCGACTATCGTCACCTCGGGCCAAACGAGAGCAAGAGTCGTCGACGACTCTCAAAGGAAAAATGTTAACACGTTCAAAGCCGATAACAGTGCATGGGAGTTTCAGGCTCGTACCGCAGATTAATTTGCATTGTTATAATTAAGAACACTTCCCGGTGGGATCACATTCAAATAAAAATGTGTTCAATAAACACAATTATTCACGAAACTCTTTCGTGTATCGTACGTGGACCTACGGAAATTACACATTTACTGACTTTGTTTTTTTTTTCCTGCTCTCAAAATTAAGTCGTTTTTAAAGTTCTGTGCATCTAGGAAAATACTAATCCATTCTATCATCCATTTAACACATTTTATTACTAAACAAATATTGGATTATGCATTGACTTAAATGGATGATAGAATTTTAGCCTTTTTCCAGCGTGCGGAGTTACCTCTGGCATGCATGGATCATTACAAAAATTAATATGCACCGAAACCAATTTCAATTAATAGTGGCCTTTAAAATGAGAAATGTTAGCTTCAGGGAATTACATTTTTTTTATCAGTTGATGTGTACGTACCTGAGGGCTTGAGCGAAAAAGCTAAGGGTTTTGTACCGGTACTTTAAAAATAAACTTAATATTAACACAAAACGTAGCATTTATACCCTTAAAAACATTGATAATTACTTTCTACTATAGCTTACAAACTTCTAGATATTAGCGATTTAAAGACAAACCTTAGGAGGATACTCTTGCGCACTTCGTCGGTTCAACACAATGGAAATATTCCACGAAATTGTTACATCTCTTAGCAATCATAGGAAATGTCTGTAGGACTTTCAAAAACATCAACAGTAAGCCTGAATTGGTACTTCTCAAACTTATTACTTTATTCATGATGTTATTAGCCAACCAGAGCTCCCTTATTCTATCAGGTGGATGAGTTTTAGAACCCAAATGAAACACTCAGTTGGAACCTACATGTTTTTCCAACTCAGTTGAAAACACGTGTGCTAAATGTTTCTTACTTCTATACATATTCGATAAACGAAAACAACGAGTTAGACATATATTAAATAATGCCTTTTTTGTAAGCTGTAAACAGATACTCGATGAACGACTTCTTAAGAATGTTATGCTTTTTAATTCAAGGTGGAGCAGATACGACCTCGACGAGCCCCTCTCTTTAAATATTTCGCACCGCAAACTATTTATGTCGTAATTTTGGTACTTTCATTTCGGCTGATTAAGATTTTTCAAAAATATTTACCTTAATCCCGTATGCAGTGCTCTAGTTAGGAAACTGTCCGTCCTTTCCCAGTCGGCCTCAAATGTTGAAACTTTTTCTTCTTTCAAACGACAAACTCCGCAGTTAGCGGTCGCGCCGGCATCACTCGAACGGACGCTTGTAATACAAAAATGCGGTTTGTGTTTTGTCAAGGTCTAACGTAATGTTGCAGGGCAAAAAGACTTGAAAAAAAGGGCACCAAGGAATGTTAATTACCCACTTTCTAGGCAACTAGAACAAATGGTGCTAATCAATACCAAGATTCAGTGTCCAAATGATTTATCTAAATAGTCTAATGCCTCATTAGGGGGATGTTGTTGCATGGAGGAGTTAAATTTCAAAAACCTCGTGATTCGTGTTTCCGTTGGGTTTGTCCAAACATTCGAAAGACAATAAAAGCACTCAGCTCCACGGCTTCGTGCTTTCATCTGTTTTCTCTGTGTTTGGAGAACCCAATGAAACACATCGCAACATCGTTTTTGAAATATTACGAGATCAGAAAGGATCGTACATACAATTTTAATACATACACGTCTTTATTTGGTTAAAATAATACCATTCAAAAAATCCCTTTAGTTCGCTTTCAAATTTAACGCGTTAGCACGCCGTTGGCAGAATATCATACATAACAGGTACTCCTACGGAAGTAGCAATTTGGGATTAAATTGTACTCCGCTCAACCAATGAAGAATCGAGTAATTTTTGTTGAGTGTAATATAAGTAAACAAATATTGGGATTAAGGTATTGACTTCAAATGGATTCATACATAAATTTTTAGCCCTTTTTCTCTAACGTGTGGAATTACCTTTCTGGGATCAGTACACGAATGACATTCGCGAGTACTACCGGCAAAAAATTATAGTGGCCTGTAAACTTAGAAATGTTAGCGTTAGGAGGATGCTCTTCACACTTCGTCAGTTCAACAAAAATGAAATTATTATATTCATAAAATTGGTTACATCTCTTAAAAGGGCCCTCCAGCAGACTAAAGAAATTGTTGTCGACAACTATTATTTAATATTCGACAACTATTTAGATTGTCGATATCATAAAAAGTTGTCGATAACAAAAAAGTCAGTGTGTGACAGCTTGTTGTCGACGAACGAGAAATGTAATAATCATGATAGGGGGGGTGGTGTTTTTGATGCGGGGTGGGCAACTACCGTGAGTGCAGGTGTCAATAGGGGGGAATCCGTGTGGCAGGGGGGGGGGGGGGGGACAGGGCGGTCGCCATCAGGATTACCATGCGGGGGGTCACATGGCTAAGTGTCTGCAGAAGGTCATGACCACCGAGAGGGGAATGAATTTTTTCAACAAGTCGGTGCCCCCCCCCCCCCCCCCCCCCCCCCAACCCCAGACAATGTTGAAATGTAAGCAGCACTCTGGCCACGGGGATTCCATATTGTCTGGCGGGGTGGGGGAGGGGGAGGTAAGGACGGGGTACTTGGTTGAAAAATAAGGGTAGTTTGTTAAAACAGGTATAAAATACCTTAAAAGTACAAACTGTCCCAATACTTTTGTCCATGATTGTAGTTAGGAATTCTATTTTTCATCTTGTTGACAATTATAAAGTTTAATTTCAAATATCGTTTCGGGCGTCACAATGTCCTTTTTTTTCCCCGCAATTCTGTCCCGACATTAAAATAATTAATTAAAAATAAACAGTCTCTGACGCAACCATTTGCACACCATCTGCTTTTAGGGAAATTATTTCCCTCATCCTAGAAGACTGTGTTTAATTATACATAGGTTTTTTTTCTGCAAAAACCTGTTTATAAGTCCGATGAAATAGTATTCTGCGATCTGGCGTTATTTTCCTTATCTTTCTTTTCGCAAGGTAAGAGGAGGGCCTGATCGCATGGTACAATGTAATGAAATAGTATACCCCACGCTAGTGCGCGACTTTGTGAGCAGCTGCTGCTTGTTTACATACAGTGCCGTCTCTTGGTCGCCTATGCGCAGGTGGTTGTTTTTTAAATAATGGTAATAGCACTGAGTGGAGCCAATTCGGTCTGTAAAAAAGTCGGACGACAGCACAGCGCAATTTTGTCTGATATTGAAACAAAGTCGTCCGAAAATTATTTTTCAGAGATATAATTCACGAAATTAAAGGCGTTCAAATCATTCTAAAGACACGCACATGTTTAATGTTTCAACTTTCATAAACAGGGCCTGACGCAACCATTAGCACACCAACTGCTATCAGTTATCGGTTTAAAATTGTTCTATTTTTTTTCCCTGCAAAAACCTGTTTACGCCTGAATGAAGATTTACAAACAAATGGATGGACAACCTAGGAACGTGAAGGCACGCTTTTGATCACAGCTTTGAAGCTCAAATTTGATCAGTAAATCATGATCTCTCTGTCATCATAGAATTCAAACGTTACGGAAATTGTTTCTCGCATATAACTAATTTATATTTCCAAAATAGCGAAATAAAAAGTCACTAAAAGATCGGATAATCCTAAGTTTTCCCAATATTTTTGTTCCATTATCCGTGCCATTGTCCGATAGTTTTACATCGGCAAAAAACAGCTAGTATTCCAATGACGTTTTGCAATCGGATTAACGGCCATTTTCTCGTCGGTGAATTCGAGTTAGGCCATCCCCATAAAATGTTTTGTTTCCCATCGCCCTCTCTCTCGTGAAAGTGGGAAGCTCGGTCGGTAAAAAAAAAAAAAAGAAAGCCGAGAAACGAAACATTGACTAATTAATACATAAATAATTCCAAGCGAGCCTTGATATATCTTCCCCGTGACCACCATTTTGAAACGAGCCGATATCACTCTGAAAGATGTTCGAAGACGTCATTACTGGGCTGATTAAGATTTCAGAGTGCACCTTTAAGATGTAAACAAAAGCATTGTTAACACCCGGAGAAATAGGGGGGGGGGGCCCCCCGCAAGGCATGTAATAATATTTTTTGTTTTGTTTTTACTTTTTGAAAAAATTGGGTTCGGTCGGGCGATGGGAAACCAAAACATTTTTATTGGGGATGGCCTGTATCTGGTAGTTTTCCATCACACCGATTCCAATGACCAATGGCATGGTAACAACAACAACAACACACAACAACAAAAAGCTTTATTAAGTCTTACCGTAGGGTTAAAATACATAGATTTTTCACCTACCCGGCTACTGATATAATGATGCTTCAATGTTTCCTCTTCTGTTTAGCTACCTCTCGGGCTCGAAACCTTGGAGGTCCACGAGGACGCACGCGCGTTTTAAAGGCCGTCCCGCCATCGACATACGTGTTATCCCCGCAGAATGCACTCTCCGTACGTTTGTCTGTCGAGCACCCCTGTTCCTACGACAACGACATAGCAAAACGTTCTCTAAATCCCTTGCGAAAGTCCGAATTAAAATAGCACATAAAAAGCAGGGATTTTATGCGCTGCTTTACATGGCGCCCAAAAAATAGCCAATAAACTGAGAACCGCAGGCTACAGCCCGCAAGGGAAAGTTCTTTTTATCAAAGAACCAGATGAAACTGACCAATGTACACGGGAAGCCAGCACAAGCGCAAAAAGGATCAGCAACTGTCAGTAGCATTTTTAGAACTTTTTTCCCTATCTTGGATTTCTGAGAGTGCAATTTGGTTTCCCCCGTGCCCCCCCCCCGGTTTGATTTCCAGGTATTTTTCTCACCCAAAAGTGCGTCATTGTGAAAGACAAAACTCTATACAGCACAGACATAGTTAGTAGTGGAAACTAGGTAAGAAGCATGACAAAGAGAACAACAGTAAAATCTTTAGATGCCTCTTCCGTGAAACTGGTGTCCACCTTCTCAATGCAGCGCCATTTTCCTCTCGCCAAGACAACTCTCTGTGCGTAAAGGATCGGAGAATTGACAGCAATTCCCACGATCCACACAACTGCCATTATACTGTATGCTATCTGAAACGTCATGTATCGCTTCAGAGGGTACATTATGGCCTAAAAAGCGATCAACGGCGATTGCTGTCAAACTCAAAACGAGTCGGCGATCGAGAGATATTGGCTAAATGGGATGATCTTGCATAACATGTTCGAGAATACGCCGTTTTGACCAGTCCATTTTCCGTGTCACAATCAGTTTAATGGTTACTGGCATGACAAAGGCTGTAATCAGAAGATCTGCCACGGCCATATTTACTATCAGAATAATTTGTAACGGTTTCGCATTTGTCTGTTCACAATAACGACGCATATGACCAACACGTTACCGATCAGAGACCCAAACATGATGATGAAATACGCAATGCACTTGAAAACTTGTTCGGTGGGTGAAATCGGGCTCATAACTGCACTTCACGGTGGAATGGTGTGACGTTCGTGGCCATTGCTTTTCCGATGGAAACTCTGCCACGCTTCTACCACAGTACGTGCTAACAATCTTTTCAATCTTTCACGAATTCCAAAAGCAAGTAGTTGTATAAGCGGCCTATTCCACGCCGCGCTCACATGAACTACTGAAGTTTGTAAACTTCCTTTTCGATTAACTTGAATGTTGTCTGTCAGGTTGATTTCACTCTGAAATCCGCGGCCGCATCGATAATAGAGTCCACGATAAAGGAAACCCCTATTACTGTGGACAGAAACCGGATTGTGACCAAGATGGATTTCAGAATGTTTCCATAAAACTGGCTAAAATATATTTCCTTTGCCCCAAATTAGATAACATGTAGATTTATGTTCCGCCGATATTCAAATTATAATGAATACACCGACTACCATCCGGTCTTGTCTTGTACCCTTAATGCAGCTTATATCCATCAGCGTTAATTGAAAGCAGCTGTATACACTTTAAATCCTTTTCTCTAAAACCCTGTCACAAAGTCAACGTCTGTGTGCGTGTGGTGTGTGGGTGCGCTGCATGGTTTTTAAAAAAAATTAAAATTAACTTCCTCTCTATTGAAATAAATAAGGCGCCCATGGGGACTTTACAAGTCAGAGCTTATAAGACTTATAACATTAGCAGTTCAAGCTATAGTAAGTTATGATTTTATTTTTCATCTTGTTGACAATTATAAAGTTAATCGTTTTTGTGCGTCACAGTGTCCAATTTCTTGGCGCAATTTTGTCCGACATTAAATAATTAAAAATGAACTGTCCCTGACGCAAACCATTTGCACACCATCTGCTTAAAGGGAAATTATTTCCCTCATCCTAGAAAACTGTTAATAAATAAACAGTGTTTTTTTTTTCTGCAAAAACTGTTGAAGTCCAATGAAATAGTATATTCCGTGCTATACTGTTTACATCCGCTTGTCCTCCCGTCAATCGGGAAGAATACATAGCTAATTCCGTGCTATGCTCGACTTTATAAATAGCTGTTGCTTGTTTTACATACGGTGGCGTCTCTTGGTCGCCTATAACGGTTGTTTAACAATGGTAATAGACCTGAGTTGAGTCAATTCGGTCTGCCTTAATTAGTGATCATGATTAAAAAAAATCGGACGACAGCACAGCGCAATTTTGCCCGACATTAAAAGGCGTCCGAAAAATATTTGTCAGAGATATAATTCACGAAATTAAAGGCGTTCAAATCATTCAGTAAAGACGCGCGAATTAATGTCTAATGTTTTAAAAGTTTCTCTCATAAACAGGCCCTGACGCACCCACTTTTAGGCACACCACCTTCTACCGATAATTAAAATTGTCCTTCTTTTTTTCTGCAAAAACCTGTTTAGGTCTGCGGGAAGATTTACAAACAAATGAATGGACAACCTAGGAACATGAAGGCACGCTTTCAACCACAGCTTTGAAGCTTAAGTTTGATCAGTAAAATCATGATCTCTCTGTTATCATAGAATTCAAACGTTACGGAAATTATTTCTCGCATATAAACAATTTATATTTCCAAAATAAGCGAAATAAAAAGTCACTGAAGATGCATGTATTTCGAATTTCAGCAATTTAAACAGTGCCCTTATTGCGGACAGTTTGAAAAATTTTTCAGCCATGGTGTCACGGCAAAAGAACTGGCGAGCACCGTCTCGAAATAAGAGTGTGAACTCGTCGAAAAACATTGCCTCCGAGTTACTCGGCTGAAAACGCGGATTTTCCGTAAAATTTCACCGCTAGTTTTCAGAAGAGGTAAACATTTAAGGGGTGATTACATGGCGAATTTCAGCCCGGGCTGAATTTCAGCCCGGTTTAGGGGCTGAATTTTGTTGCGATTACATGACGGATTTCAGCCCGGGCTTAAATTTCAGCCCGGGCGCCAAAAATTTCAAATTACGCGGGAAGAGTCCTCAGAGAACGAGGGGCGATTTGAATAACCGGCAACTATATTTACATATCGGCTGAACGTTTTGAAGAACGAAGCTGTTGTTATAGATTCCCATTTTCGACTTGAAATTCGCGACACATCGCATACGATTTTCGATTTTATATCTCCCTTGTTCCACTGGAACCTTTTTCCATCTTGTTTAAAACACAGGAGCGATTTTACATACCCGGCAACTTATTTTGCAATTTAGCCAAACACAATCACTGCGCATGCCCAAGTTCACTTTTCAGCCGGGCTGAAAATTCCATTCCGATTACATGGTTTTTTTCAGCCCGTTTGGCCGGGCTGAAATTCCAGCCCGGTTTCTCAAACCGGGCTGAATTTCAACCCAGGCTGAAACTTGTCCATATAATCGCTAACTTCATTTCAAGAGGATTTGTTTCGGAAGCCGGGCTGAATCTCAGCCCCCCTGGCATCCTGATTGACTTTGAATTTTCGCGCGGACCACGCATAAAGTCCCGGATGTGTCGCGGCATTGTGGGCGATGGGGTAATCAATCAGGCAGCGTTCTTAAAATAGCTCAGCTATGGATTGACAGTTAAAAAAAAACAGATTTCAAAAAGTTATCATTGAAGAGGTCATCCTTTCTTCGTTGAGACATCCGAACAACGTCACAGACAAAAGCTGCAGCAACTCGCAAACTCGCAAACAGGCGACCTCCCAGATAAAATCAGGCAATGGATATCACATCGAAGGGGAATATTGTCTGATGCCCGTCGTCCAATTTTGTACGCACGTGATGTGTTCAGTGTCCAGTGAGAGAACACGCGTGGTAGAATCACGGATAACTACCGAGTGTGTGTTAGTTACAGAGTGTTTCAGTGATAAGTGATGTTGGAAACTATTCGAGTCACAAAGTAATCAACTAAGGAAGCTTTTAACAGACTATTTTGCCTTTATTTTCTTCATCTTAGTTATTAATGTACGGGAAATATCTCAGGCACTGATCTCTACGCGTTATAACAATCACTTATAGATACTACGAAAATACAGAAATACAATATATAACATTGCGGTCAAGCTTTTGACTAATAGACTATATTGTGCTAAGTGCTTCTGGCAATCAAGCTTGTAAGAACATGCATGTCACGTGTTGGACGTGACGTCACAGAAACTATTAAAAACGCAAAAACTTTTAAGAAAAATTCACAGCGAAAAACCGTTACACTAAAGTTACACTAAGCTCATCGTTACAATAAAGCTCACGGATTATATATCATTCATCTGTCTGCTTACCTAACTCTTTATTTTTCACAGATGCCTCAGTTCCCTTAATTTATCTTTATATATAGATTGTTTTCATGCACTAATTCATGAACTAATTATTTTTTTCTTGTTTGAGTTATTGGATGATTAACTTCCACGTCTAAAACTTCCTGTACCCGTTCATTTACTTGCCATCACAACTCTTGATGCCTTGGGGTCCCTAAAAGAAAATAGGTGCCATTTAATTGTTGTATGCTCACTCGTTGTAAATCGAACTTTTCATACACGGGGGGGGGGGGGGGGAGGGGGGGGAGGGGGGGGGGGGGGGGGTCGGGGGGGGGGGGGGGGGGGGGGGGGGGGGGGGGTGGGGGGGGGGGGGGGGGGGGGGGGGGGGGGGGGGGGGGGGGGGAGAGGGAGGGAGGGAGGGAGGGGACACAAAGCACCCACGAAATTTCAATAAGGTTTGACGGGCGTAAACTGTGGTCCTTAGCTATTGGGGCCTAGGGGTGTTCGCACTTTGGGTTTTCTTATGTTGCTGGCCATTTCCTGGAATGTTGGGACTCGCATCCTTTTTATGCATAGCTTCTTCTCACGGCTTCTCGAAACCTAACGGCAGTGATATGATGAAACCAAGTGAGAGACAATTATAATTTGATATGTCGCGATTAATTTATTAGGTGATAAGGCAATTTTAATTTTTTGCCATTGTTCCTAGCCGATGCCCCTCTTTTGTAACAGCTTTGGCTAACCTGCGATCAGGGCGAATTTTTCCCGCGCTCTATTTTATGCTTCGTCTTTACATGGTCCCGCGCGGAAAAAATGACGCCTGAACACAACTCCTCTCCGCGATGCTTTCCGCCCAACGTTTTCGTGATTGCATTGAACAAGACGTCTAAATAGCCAATCAAAATTACTTGGCCGATACGCGACACTTGCGAGAAAGCCGGAATTTCCACGCGTGTGAATGAAACAGCTTTTGGACGCCATTTTTGTGTGTGAAGTGTGTCGAGAGGAAACGGTTTGAAAAATCAAGTCCTTTCCAGCTTCCGTCCCGGTAATTATAATCTAGCATGGGAGATTTTGGCCATTTAAAGAAGGAAGTATGTTTATATGATGAGTATTTGTAGGACCATTACTCTCAATATTCTGTGAGTAAACAGCACGGCAAATCTCAATCGATCGATTCGATCGATCGGTCTGTGATTGGGAAGGTTCCAAAAAAGAAGTTCCGCATCTGGGGATGGAGGGGAGAATCTCGGCATAGATCCGACAGGTCTTGGATCTAGGAAAAAATGCCTCCGACAGGTCTTAACTTTCAATTTCCAATGATTCCGGATAGGGGCTGATTTTCTTTACTCCGCAATTTCCCATTGGCCGTATGATTTGTAGAAATCAGTGTTCAATAGGAAAGGAAGTCAGATTTCCGGACGGGTAATTTTTCTCATCTTACCGATTCCGATGGCGCCTGCTCTTCGGGGGGTAGTTGAAAAAAAAATTTTCCTAACCCCCCCCCCCCCCTCCAAAAACCCCCCCCCCCAATTTATGGCATGTTCATCAGCGTAAGCGCCACACCTGCGGGACAGCCAGGGGGATTGTACAATTAGTTCAAGTATCTTGAAAATTATCCCCGCTGTGGTGGTGGGAATCTAACATGACAAAAGCCTCGCTGGATCAGATGTTTTTTCACCAAAAAATCTGCCTGATATCCACGCATATAAGGGGTCTGAAGAGGGAGGGGGGGGGGGGGGGGGGGAGAGTGAGGTTTGTCCTTACGTGGATTCAGGCTGGGGGGAGGGGGGGTGGGTTGCTCCCTTATGTGGCGCTATACAGGGACAATGGCAGCTGAGCAGGGTATGGGTTTTTGGGCCTCTCTGTCATGAAGCAGGGTGATATAATTTTATTGCGAGTTTTCCCCAAAACAGGGTTATGGTTCTCCATGATTGTCGTCGTTAATATATGGTTTAGACAGTATTTAAGCGAATCGAGATCGGAGACCTTATGCCCAGTACTGCTTAAGACGTTCGTGCTAATAGGGTCGCTTTTCGCTATTCAGTCAAATTCAGTTTGATTAGCGAGGCCCCAGGAGGACACCAACAAAATAAATAGAATAAACTTGCTTCTTCAGTTCTTTTGTTTGTGGTCCTCCTCAGCCTCCATGCTGAATATTCAGCTACCATGCTGGATATTAATATATCGAAAGGACCCTATTGTTCGCGTGGCCAAACTGAGGTCTCTCAAGGCTTTAAAGCCACGGTGCTGTGCCTATGTGGTCGTAGTACCGCTTTTGTCTTTCGCTCCCTATCTTCAAATTCTCACGGACAAAGTGCATGAATTCGATCCAATTCGGGCGCGCAGGTCGGTGGACCATATTCGTTTTCCATCCGGGTCACCACTTCTCTGCTCGGGACGCTCCAAACTGAAGGTCAAATTGGTAGGTCAATCTTGGCGCCCAAACATTAGCTCACACGGAGTAAAAGGAGGTGGCTTCATGAACAGCAAGCGATAAGCCATCAATGATAATAGGACAAATGGCTATCCCAATCACGTTGATTCTCTGTTACAAACTTGGACAGCATGTCTTCCTATGGTCCGGTTAAATCTCTCAATCATCCCGTCTGACTGTGGGCGGAAGGGGTGTGGTTTCTAGTTTTATATCCGCCCCAGTGCCTCGCACATTTCTTGAAACACTTTTGACTCAAAGTTCCTTCCCTGGTCGACAATGAATCTGTGCTCGGGATGCCCAAAACACGAGCCACAAACTATTCCGTGCTAACACTCTCGCTACAGTTGTGGCGCTCCTGATTTGGAATTGCGTAGGCTTCCATTCCACTCGACAAGTACTCCTCCTATGACAAGGATGTATTTTATTGGCTATGGTCTAGACTCAGGCAGCAGGCCCAATACGTACAGTTTTTTTGGAACGGATAGGACGGGATGCCACTCTCCCTCGAGGGTCGCACGCCGACATTGTAGGTCTGCAAAGGCACTCGGGGTGTGCCGGCTTGGGTCTCTCCCTGGAGGCACCTCAGGTTCGGCAATGCCGCGACACCAGTCTTTTTTCACCATCTTTCGTGGTGCACGCCAGGCCAATAGAATCTTTCTTTAACTCGTCCCAACGTCTTGTTGACACCTAAGTGGCCCTTAAGAAACTGGGAGGGTATTAGCAGAGCTGGCCAACGGACCTCGTCGCCCGCTTCAGATTCCCACCATCGGTAAAGGACACCATTTCGTAGTGACAGTGACTGGCCCCATTGACTGCCGAATAAGGCTTAGATGGATTGTGTTTCAATTGGCCCATACCTTCCATGTTGTTACGACGAGTGGTGCCACACTCCTTCCATTGCGGATGATTTTCCCTTAGTCCATCCTCGGCGAACTTGGCTAGTCCGCGCAGGGAGTCACTTCTGCTACCCACAGCAACACAGGCGCTGCTTGGAACTGAAACTTCCGTTGGGTACTGTTCGGCCTTCCAGGAGGAGGTTTCGTATCGGCCTGAGGAGTGGATGGACTATTTCCCCTCCATAGGCTCTGTTCTGGACCTTGAATTGTACAACATGGGGACGACTTCTTGCACTTTCAGTAATCCAATGGCTGATGCGGTATCCCCCTTTTGTTCGAGCCACGATCGCAGTAATCGGCAGTCGCCAACATGGCCTTTCTTGAAAGAGAATCAGCATTTCCATGGTGCACACCACGGCGATGTTTCGATCTTGAAATCAATGAGTTCCCAAAAGTTTCCAACCACACTAGCGAGTGGCCTGCTCCGGAGTTTTTGAACTTCAGCAACCATTTCAAAGCTACAGATGATCTGTGGGCGGATGAGGAACTGCCTTCCACACAAGTAGTGGTGGTAGGATCCTTACAGAGCCACATAACCGCCAAGCGCGCTTGCGGGTGTCACGTACAGAGTTTCCTCTCTACTCTTGCTCAGTGACTTGCTGTGGGGGAATGCAATCACTCTTCTCTTCCCCACCCTTGGACTTGGGATAGTACTGTGTGCGCCAAGGCAAGTGTTGCTTGCGTCTTGTGTCCAAGGATCAAACAAGCGACAAAATTGAGTTCGTGGGGAACGCTCAAAATGGAGGCTGTTGTTAGCAGGGGGATTTTAGCTGGCAAAACGCGTCTTCACTACTCTCTGGTCCATCGGAACTCCCTTTGGTCCCTTCGGTAAGCTTGTAAAGAGGGTCTGGCAATGTCCAGCGAAAGCCATGAACCAAAGCGCCTGCATAGTATGAGCAAAGGCCAGGAAGCTTTATTACATCCTTTGGCCGTTTGAAGAAAAGGCCAAGGCGCGTACAGCCCTCGATCTTCTTAGGGTCGGTAGATGAAAAAAAAAAAAACCTTGGGTCGCTCACCACATGGCCAAGAATGGTACTGATCGCTGAAGGAGATTGCACTTCTGCGGGCTTAATTGAGGTCCTGCGGCGCATATGCCCGCTGTAATAACGGTGGCGGAGTCACCTCTGAATAGCCTCTCTCGAAACTCCCCGACGCATGGAACTATGATGTCATCTAAGTAAAAATAAGGCACACCTCCCAAGGTAGCCCAGACTACACTTTTTCCATCAGCCGCGTCGAAATGGTTGGCAAAAGGCATTACGAAAACTCTCTGATCGTGAACTGGTATAGAGCCATTTCCTCAGTCGTGAAGCGCCGTTTTTGGCTTATCCTCCTCATCCATCGCAAGACAAAAAAAAAAAAAAGCAGAAAAAAAAAAAAAAAAAAGAAAAAAAAAAAAAAAAAAAGGGGGGCACCAGCACAGCACCACCGACACAAAAAAGAAAGAAAAAAAAAAAAAAAAAACCCGCCCGACGCGCCCACCAAAAAAAAAAAAAAAAAAAAACACAACAAAAAAAAACACGACACCACACACACGCACACCGCACCAGAAGAAAAAAAAAAGAAAGGAAAAAGTAAAAGGAAAAAAGAAAAAAGTGAACTAAAGAGAAAGAGCATTACTAGGTGTGGAAAAAAATTTGAAAAAGCAAAGTGCAATCAGTCGTAGATCCTCGGGAAGAGGTAGCTGTCCTTGACTGTCTGGCGACACCTCCTCAAGGTAGCCCAGATAACACTTTTTCCATCAGCCGGTCGAAGGTTTGCAGGAGCGATTACAGAGACCAAAAAACTTATGACTCGTGAACTGGTATAAGCCGTTTCCAGTCGTGATTGGCTTATCCTCCTCGTCCAACGCCACCTGCCAGTAACCGCTACAGAGGTACAATGAGGGTGGACAAACCCATTTATAACCAGGCAGTGCATCCAAGCAGTTGGTCGATCCTCGGGAAGAGGGTAAGATGTCGCTTGACTGTCTACGTCAATAAGCTTGCCGATAATGCGAGCGCAGAGAACGGGTGGACCCATCTTCTTCTTGACAAAGACTATGGTGGACTACCCGGAACTTGAAGAGGTTCAATCACTCCCTTCTGAGGCATTTCCTTGATAGAGAGTGGATCAGTCTTCGGCTCTATCCCTTATGTAACGGGAGACATCTCGCCGCTGACGGAACGGGCTGGAAAGATCGCAGTGTTGAATCGTAGTGGGTTACTAAGCTGGTCTGGCCAAAGGTCATCATAATGAGACGGCGAAATACATCAGGCGTACTCGGTCAACAGCTGCGCAAGTTTGCAAGCGCCCGTTCTAGGGTCCAGTTGATTTGATCTGCGTTCAAAGGGACAGAAGGGCTATAGCCAACTGTCAGGCTTTAATTGCAGCGACGTCATGGTAACACCACATCCCTGCGCTTAACTTTGGCGACAGCCACGCTGTTGTTGCCTGGCTTGTTTGGGGGTTCCCCAAGTTCTACAGATTTCGCACATCGCCGGCCACCGTGTCCTTGTACAAGGTACGAAGATAATCTGTAGGGGTTAGCACACCGTAATGGGATAATGCCTGATTGCTTGTGTCCTAACAGTGCTTCTAGCTAGCATCAGATGGTTGACATTCCAACAGTCTGGCCCATAGGTTCAGTAGTCCTAGAAGAGGGGCATCATGGGCCAACTATCTTTCCGCAGCTACCAGACAGGCCTCGCTCAACTAGGAGGGACGACTGCCGTGGTGTGGTCAACCAAAACTCGAAAGCAGCTGGGGGTGAGCGTTTACCTCGCATGGCTATCCATTGACAATCTACGGCAGCATCCAACGCCTCCGTGTGAGTGGCTGGTTTGGCTTGATGAACCTTCCAACGAAGTTCTGGGTAATGGGCCGATTTGCTTCGATCAGAACTGATCTTTTGCGCTCGGATCTCGAAGGGAAACAGGGTATCGGGGGTTAAAAAAAAAAAGAGGGCCCCCTTGTCTTTGTTTTTTTCCCCCCCCCCCCCCCCACCCCCCTTTTGTCAGCTCCAGATTACCTGGGCCAATTCTGGGAGGGGTTTCGTGCATGTTTTCGAGTGCGGCTTCGCAGAGAAACGCCGAAACATTTCCATTCTGTTGGATTTTCCAAATCTGCTATTTTAAGTGGCTGCAACAAGGTAAAAGTGGTAGTCTGGTATGGCTGGGTTTTAGTCCGAGGTTCACCCAAGCGACTGCGCTGAGCTGGCCGCTACATGCTGACCGCCAGGTAGGCTGCTTTTTGACGTTGGCCGCCTTTTTCATACAAAAACATGCGTCATTTAAATGGCGAACCGATAAAATAAGCATCAGGCGATTTTTTATACTTTTATATATAGTTTTAACCGCCAAAGTTTTGTGAAGTTTTTTATATCACACCTATGGAGACCCTTTTTCTTATCCCTATAGTGCATTATAGGTTATTTAACACATTCTTCCATTCGCGCCTTGTTGGATATGAGAGGAATATATGCGCAACTCCGCGATATGCGCTCATTGGCTATTTATCCTCTCATATCCAACGCGAGCTCATGGAGATATATTGTGAAATAACTTATGACTGCACTATAGGGGTCTCGTAGTGTATATAGGGTTACGTATTCTTCACCACGTGCACGCTCTCTTTTTTCTGATCTGTAGACAAACGACTTCCGAAAGAAAATATAATTTTAACATTGTTTAGCTACTAGAGAGTTTGATAGAACTACGTCACCTGGTCATCCAAAATGCAGTGAAAAATGCAAAAGATAACTCCCTGTTAATTAAAAGGAAAGATTTAATTGTACATTAACTAGCAGATTTATTGGCAACTTGTGATTATGGAACAGGGTGGGGGGGGGGGGAGGGGGGAAGGGTAGAAACCCGGCACTTTTCTTTGAGGACATAGCGGTGCCAGGCAACAGACCAACAGTGCGAATCGTGTGTCAATCAAGCCATTGCTAAGAATGTACGTCAACCAAAACTTCATTGTTTTCTAACCCGGGAAACTTTTTCAAGCTCGCAGCGTAGAGCTGTACGCGTGTTGCCTGCAAACAGAGCGCTGGCGGATTTTTGGCCTGATCTTTCACACCGCCGAGAACATATCTCGGCAGCGTGAAACAACAAGCGAAAAAACAGTCTGAGCTGGATTTACATGCTACAGCGAGTCTTTCGGATACGGTCAGTAGTGCTACTACTGTAACGGGAAGCGAAGCCGGATGAATGTTTAACATACTACATGAGGCAAAGCGAAATCAGACAACAATGAAAAAAACACGTCTTCGTTTTCGAGCGAAAACAACCAAGGAAAAACACCTTTTTGTTATCATGCATACTAATTTTAGGTGTGAGTTTCTTGCCTGACAAGCTCTTATTGTTAATAAGTTCCCGTGGGGCAATCCTCTTAGCAACTAGTTGAGTGATACTGCCGCCCACTTGGTGGCCCGGCACCAGCTATTTCCCTAATTATGCAAACCATTTATAAGGAGTTTCTATCCCCCCCCCCTCCCCACTGTTATGGAACTAACGAGAAAAAAACACTATAATATCACCCATTTAGGAGACGCAGTGGCCTAATAGTAAGCCCGCTGAACTCAGGATTGAGCAGTTCACGGTCATTACAGATCTGTTGCTCCTGCCTCAATTAGTTTTGTAATAGTAGCAGGAGCAAGCACTCTTGTAAACTTTATATATAAAAATTGAATAAAGTTGTTGTTGTTGACAACAACAACAACTTTATTGTTTGTTGAATTTTGCAATACGGACCGCTAAGATGGACCGCTCACAATGCAAACTCATTTCGCCAAATTCCTTTTATGAAACATTGGACAAAAGAAAACTGTTTTCTATTAAGTAGAAACATTTTTCCTCATGTCTGGCGGACAATTTTGGTTAAACTTTTCGCAAAGTGGCCTGAAAAATGCAAGAATATGCTTAGCTTTGACGCGCGCGCGTTACCCTAGAATTTTTGCATTAATTTATCAGAAAGGTTTTAAAAAAGCCATTATAATAAAAACTTTATTGAACTAGCTTGTTCAGTATGTATTAGGAGATATTGGTCTCATTCTTTTTTTTACAAGTTTATGGACCTTGCCGACCAATATTTTCCAACTACGGAACCTCACGCAAGTTCAATAACATCTATGTATTATCAACAACAAAAAACTGAAACTGGTGGCTCAACATCATATAATATAAAGCTTCCAAAGATGAAGACAATATTGGCAGTTTTGAACAATACTTTTTACCTGTGTCGAGTTCACCACAATAAAAGCATATATCACAGCATCGTGGAACTCAACAAAAAATCCCAGCAGATATGTGACTCCGAGCAATGGAAGCAAGGCAACAATACTCCTTGCTCCTTTCCTGACACACACACACACACACACACACAAAAAAAAATTAACAAAATAAGTAAATTAATACATGGATAATATATATAAATAAATAAAAAAATAATGGTGATAAAATTAATTAAATACTTCGAACAGCCAAGAGCATAATCATTATTGTTTAGAAAACAGTGGTTTTAGATACGGCATGGCCCATGCATTATTTTCTTTTATAAAATAGCTGAGATTCTCGCGCGTATGTTTCTCACAGAAAAAGCTATGTCTTTACCAGAGTATAAAGAATAGATATGACGTCAGATCACGCGTATACGCTCACTCAATCGGATCATTTACAGTCGGCTAACTTGGCTTGTTTGCAAGAAATTCAGCTTTTACACGCATTTACGAGCATACTTCGACCAACCAAACAATGTAGCTATATATATTTTCTAAATGTGCTATATAAATACCATTACCATTACCATTAAGCTATTGGACAAAGGTATAGGCTTATTGTGGCTTTATTGTTTGAGTGATTTTGAGGCTAAATATTTTCAAGTCTAGGATTTTGATTTCCATAGTTGACCGGCGAGCGCGAGGAAATCTGGCAGTCGTGGCAGATGCTTTGATTCGTTCAGCGATTTTCACCTGGCTTCCTGTATGGAAAATGTCTTCAATAAAATGTAGACAAGGTAAATTGTTTATTTGAGCGTTAGTTTGTACTTTAGTTTCGAAAACGTAGCAGTTTTCTTAGCAGTTTAACTTTTGGAAAACTTCCCTCGCACTCGCAATTGTACTCGCAATCACATTAGATTCAGTAAGGATAATTTCACTAGCTGCTTTTCTAGACCTCAAGCCTGCATCATTTTCTTATAGAACATAGAAAACCATCTTCTATTAGGTAAATAGAACGTAAAAAGCCTTATTCTCTTAGGTAAATAAGCCCATTAAAATTAAGAATTGGAAAATACATTGGAATTGTTTTGGTGGGAATAGTGCAGCGAATCAAAGGTATATTTATCATGTGACCCTACTAATATTTAAATGAATAACCTTATTATCAACAATTTAGTGTATAATGTCGAAATGATATAAATGGTAATGGTATCTATATAGCGCATTTTCTATAATATTCAGATGGCGCTTTACAATTCAACTCAGGGGTGAGATCGGACGTCAGCTTGTAAGGCGCCTGTGGCAGCCGCTATCAGTCCATTCATGATCTCACCCCACCCACCCAACCATGAATACATGTGAATAGGCCAGACCACAAACACTGGGGACTACGTCCCCTACTCTTTTCGAACAGTGATGTGGGTTCTTTAACGTCTCCCTACTATTTGGTACGAGGAGATGAAGGAGACAAGACCAACGGCTTAACGTCACCGCCCAAATGTTCTATACGAAAATGATGCAGGCTTTTTTATATCAATAAAAACAGAACTTGAGTACTATATATATTCCGTTCTTTATTTTCTACGTTTTTCACACTTACCTTAGCTGCGATGATCTTATTTTGCCCATATTTGGTGGCTATTTTCCCAAACACAACTCGCAAAAGCATCACAAAAACCACCAAGTTAACCTGAAACATATTACTGTTATAAATCATGATGTTGAAGTGCACTATAAAATAGATTGAGCTATTCCTTCTTTCGAAACCTTCTATTTGCATTTCTTCAGATTTTAGATTCAGATTTTTTGGAGCTTTGCAAAAATATGTATGTGTTTCATTAAATATCCACATCAAATAGTACACTTTCTTGTAAAATCGTGTTTTTATGAAATATGTTACAATCCGTAGTAGTTGTTGTTGTTTTGGTCTTATCCAAGATAATGGCCAGTGCTTCGAGTAAACGCTCTGATAGATAAGATCTCATAATCATCGTCGCTTTTTCTCTCGGACAGCAGCCACACATTTATTAATGATTGACTGGATATCTTTCAATAGAATATCTTATATGTATCCTTTCCCACAGCAGTAAACACTTTACCAGAAATTTCATGAAAATCTTGATATCATTGCTTATATTTGTCCTTGTTATTTTCCTTTGCTTGCTCTTCGATTGAGAAACTTCTCAGCTTCAAATGTTTGAGACGGAGGGAACTGTGGCAGGATTGGTATATACACCTCTCCCAGGATTAATATATTTAAAAAAAAGCACGACATTCGAAGCCCGGATGCAACAAATTATGTCTTCTATGAGTGTTTTAGGTAATATATAAAACACAACAGGCAGTGTTTAATCCGATTTCCGAACACCGAGAATAGAACGCAAAGTAGAGTATACGTATTTTTGTCGAAATTCAACGTTTGGAAATCGGACGAAACATTGATTGTCTCGAATATTTGATATACATGTATCTTCTCATTAAGAATAAAAACGTACGGAAAAAAACAGAGAAAAAAAATAGTAAATATAATTGAGATCAGATATCCAAATCTCCTTCAAGATTATGATTTCCTTTGTTATAACCTCAAGAATTATTAATGACTGATAATTTTTAGTGAAACATCTCATCCATATAATAAATGTTACACTTGCTGCTTTTCTACAATTGTCCTGTACATACATTTACGTTAGACCTTATAGCTTATGACTTTAAAGTTCTTAATTACATTTTGTTCCCTTTATTTTACAAGATGAGATGCTATTAATTGAATATATCAAGTTTAGACATGTCAAAGTAACTAAAGAAAGGTACACTTGCCACAAGAATTGCTAGAACAGGTCCTTTGTAAATCCACAAGCTGCCATTAATCCAGCATCTACGAGCAGTAAGACGATTCAAACAATTTGAAATGCATTTCTAGCTTTCTGATTGGCTCATCACTTACATGTTTTCAGTTTGTAACACGGAATATGGTTGCTAGTAACACCCTTGGTGACCAAATATGGTAAAGAACATGCAGTATCCATCATCAGTTGTACAGTTAACAATTCATCATGTCATATCCAACAGGGGCGAATGAAAAGGGTTATAGTGCGATGCGCCATACCGTAGCCAACAAACTTTTTTACAAGTGTCCTCTCATAATATTATAATTTGTTTGACGAACACGCCTCCTTGCAAAGTTGAACACGATCAAATGGAAACCTGTCACATCGTTTTTATCAACAAAAGTTATAATATCACGAGAGGACACTAAAAAGTTTGCTGGGTGGCTACGCTAAGGCGCGTCACACTGGAAATACTTCACTGACTTTAGGTTAAATTTCTGTAATAGTTAGTTTTTTTATTATTTATAAATCGACTGTGATTTTTCGGTCCGATATAAATTAAACGTGATTTCTATGAAAACTGGCAGTGTTCAGTTAGCAAGTTGAATGAAAAGAGAGCAAGGCAAACTTTTCTTCGGATTAATCATCGCTCAATCTCTCCTAAAGTTTCGCATATTCTGAAAAATAGTTAAGCTTAGTTAAGACCCAAAATAATCGTGGAGCTGAACAAATTGAATGGACAGCAGAACGGAGCAAGGGTTTTACTTGTTTACAGCGGGCAAAACGTGCGCGACTACAGAATTAATTGTGTTCAAACGAACTGAGCTTAAAATCAAGTTTGCTTAAGTAAATAACAAATGAAACCCTAGATATTTACATGGATGGAGAGAAAGAGAGTACTTTGAAGATAATTTCACTGTTAAGTGATCTTTGGTTGTACCATCACAGTGTCACCAACGCTTGACGAACTGCCGTATAAGCTTTGTATCAAATAAGCTTGTAAATGTGCTGATTTTAAAAGCTTAGTCCAGCTGGAATTGACAAAATACAAGGTAGCAATACTGAATAGGCTAAGCTTAAACTTGTGGTCCATTTTTTTGGACGAATTGGTGTCGGTTTTCGGATCTACCCATAAATATTGTTTTAGGCTGCCTTTAGTGCTCGTACAGTAGCATTTGTTGTACATTTACAGGCGTTTCCCATTAAATATTTTGTTCAAAAACTTTGTGCATTATTTAAAAATTTGATTTGCAAGGGCCAAAGCTTTTTACTTAATGACTTAATTTAGCCATCTTTTTCAACTTTCACTGTCTCGACGAACAAACCTCCCTGAACAAAATTGTTATTTATCATATTTGGTCACAGAGGGTGTTATGAGATACCATATTTGGCAGAATTTGAGTTATGAGCTGATAACATGTGAGTAAGGAGCCAATCAGAAAGCTAGATATGCAATGACAGTGATTGAGTATTTAATAATAAAGCATAAATCGATAATAAAAGAAAGAAAGTCTCCTACCTAAAGAAAAGAAACGGCAAACTAACCTTTTTCTCTCGATCTCTCCTGTAAATTTCAATGTTCCACACATAAACATCTCCATATAACGTTTTTTCCCATGTCATAAGTGGATGGATCGATGGCTGCTACTAAACCAATAATGATTGCCGGTAATCCTGTAAGGTAGGGAACACATTTGGGAGTAAATAATACCCATATAATAAATGTAAAGATAAATGTTATAAGCTTTGTCGTACTGTAGTAAGTAACTGTGTATTCAGTTTGTCACGAGCGTGGGACAAAGAAAAAAATCTGAGTACCCGACGGGAATCAAACCCATGAAACTTCCGTACACTGGTCGGATGCTCCTAACCACTGAGGCTACAGATACTCCGTAGCTCAGTGGTAGAGTATCCGGGGGCGTTTAGTGATCTCATAGGGTTTGCCACCTGCCCGCAAACCCTATGAAATCACTAAACGCCCCCAAGATTAGTTGCATGGTTATTCTAACCCTTCAACTTATTCTAACCCCTCAACTTATCAAAGTTAACGCATTGTTTGCGAATCCAAGATGGCGGCTAAACACTCGAAGGAGACAAACAATCGCAGGCCCACAAACCGCCTGCATTGCAGGCTAATTTACTTCAAATAACGTCATTGGTGGAAATAATGCCTGCAGTAGCTCCATGCACGGCAGCGAAGTGAATGTAAGTTTGTCTTAATCGAGCGAAACCCGCTTAGTTTCAGGCAAGTATTAGGCCAAACTGCCAGTTCAGCAATTGGACACTTCTAAATGACGATTTTTTTTGCTGTTTATGGAATTGTAATTTTTCCTTTCAAGAAAACTTTGGAGAAAATATTGTTTTGACAAATTTTGCATTTTTCTGCCAAGTTTTATGTCAACATTTACAATGAAATAATTGCTGACCCGACGCCAGCAGTGTTCAAGATATCCGCTCAGTAGGATGGGAGAGCTAGGGCAGAGTGCCGTTCGCTAAGCTTCCAACGCATTTCAGTCTGACTTCATTTCTTGGGTTGTCCCGAAGAATCTCAGCATTTGCTGTAGTTATTTTGATTATACACGTTTGATGACCTTAGGTTTTCTGAATGTTCAGGACATGATGCAAAACATTTAAGTTGTCCATTTTAGCTGAGTTCAGTTGAATATAATGGATTGGTTTTAAACACTTAATCACAACAGGTCGGTAATATTTTTTTGTAGATTTGTGTCGTGTGACCGGCGCTTGAATGCTCCACTGCGTAAATTGTAGTGTGTTAATTTTGAGGCTTGTATGGGGAGTAATTGGCTGATTCCTATAATTTTACAAGTAGCTAGAGTTCCGTTGAATTGAGTTTCGTTATTCTGTAAGTACCTGCGATGTGCTGTTCTTTTTTTCTAATGAGAAACGAATTTCTTGTATACTTCTTAGTTGGAACATAAAGTAAATATTTGCTGACAATGCAAAACATGCCAGGGCAAGCACGATTAAATTTAACAACCTTTGTCAATTATGGGAGAATTACCACAGCTTTAACTGCTGTGAATCACGCACAACCATAGACATTAGTGTGACTTAGCTTGATAACTGACAGACCATGTTTTTTTTAGCACGAAAAGTAGTGGAATTCAATGCCCAGGTGTAATCTTCTATAAGCTTTTTGTTAATTTAGTAATAATACGGCTCAGGTTAAAATGAGCCTGAGTCGGTCCAAAAACATATTTACACCCACGAACATCAACTCTGTTGTATAGTTATCAACTTATCATAGTTAACGCCTTGTTTATAAAAAATAGTCTGGGATGTGTTTTTGGTAGCGAATGCTTCTTAGAGTGGGATCCATTCAGTTTGTGCATTTTTTAAATACTTTTATTAATTTATCGTCAAGATTGACTGAAATATGCCATCTCAATAAGTCTTAAATCCATACAACTCTATATGGGAGCGACTAAATGCTAAGGTTCTTGTGCTAAAATAAATTGAATAATTTGATTCAGAATTTTTATTTAGTACGCATTTTTTTAATTTTTTCTATTCTGCTGTCTTGATTCGTTCCTTTTTTTTCTTTTGCTTTATACTTTACCCAACAAATAAAACCCATGTCCTATGTGCTTACAATGTTTCTTACCCCATCCGATCGCCACATAAGTCAAATATTGCTTGTTTACTGTAAAAACTTTAACCAACTTGATGTAGAGGAGTATTCCTTCAACTAACATCCATGTGAACAAAGCGGTATCAAAGTACTGCTGGATGATCGTAACCGCAGAGGCAAATAACCTGAGAAAACCAACGAACAAAGAAGTAAGTGCACGAAATGAGCCTAGAATGAGAAACAATCAAAGGAACAAACAAGTGAGCTAACATGTTAGTGACAGGCAGGCGACAAACCAACCAACTGGCCTGACTAAAATGTTCCACTGTTTCCTGACTGATGGAAATGATTGTCTGTTCTTCCTATTGTCCATCCGTGCAATTGTTCCTCCATCTGATTGTCCTCTCTGTCTATCTGAGTTTGATTGACTGACTCACTGGCTGTGTGACTATTAGTCTATCTTAATGTTTGTTTGATTAATTTATTGATTGACTGGCTGAATTTATTTTTATGTTTCTGATGGGAAAACAGACTTACTGATTGACGTTTCTCGTCCAATTAATTCATATCATATACATGCATACAAATACCCATCCAAGGCGTGATCTTCTGAATAGCTCTTTTCTTAACTATCAGTGATAGGCTACCTATCACTGATAGTTAAGCAAAAAGCCTATGAAGCTATGTCATAAAATCGGATGTTAATAGCTATACTTACGTGGTGTTCATTTCTTGAAGAGAATAAGGTTTTATCTAGAACATAGACAAGGTTTCCAAGACCAATAGAAAGGAGAAGATTTTTGTGGACAAAAAGTCTCTCCGACTCTTGAACCCTGTGGAATTAAAATTAAAGCCGCTATCAATACCGACACACAGATAAAAATGCTACCTCAAGCATGAGAGCCATCATGTCATTGTTGAACACGATTATACTAACATGGTATCAATGAAATCATAAGCCCCAGCTCAAGTGCAAGGGATCATTTCCCATTTTCTTGTGCTTTCACTTTTTACACGCTTATTTTGCAGTCTGAGTTCCTAGGAAAAATCAGAATATGGATTACTTGCTCGCGAATAAGGTTTTTATGCCCTCTCGGTTTGCCTCTTAGGATTATTTTAGCCGTAAAATATCCAGACTGGACATCTGGGAGTTGACATCCAGGAGTTGACATCCAGGAGTTGACATCCGGAACACCAGCTATTGCTAGGAAATGAGTTACGAAGCGCCCCCTCTAAACAGTTCTCCTTGTGCTTCTCCGATCACGTTTAAGCGGATCGCTTTGTTTTTGATTGCACAAACTTGTTTTCCCATTTTCTCTCCTCCTCCTCCCCTTGTCGATCCCCTTCTTCTGATGTTGTTATTGTATTTCTGTTTTATTACATCTATATATGGCGTTTTCTGGCCATCACCATTACCAAGGCCTATTTTTCTCACTGTATAATTTATTGATAGCACAAAGGACATCCTGCGTGCAATTTTGCTTTTAGAGAAATATGCCTAATCCTAATCCTAAGTGATAATTGGCGTTGGTGAATTATTTGTATTGGGCATTCAAAAAGGGAACGGTATCTCCAGGTAATACGCAGAGTTTGCTAGGCATCTGTAAAGCATTGCAGTAATATTGAAGTTTTATTTCTGATGTACATTTTTTTATTGCAAATAATACACTCTGTCAGTATTTTCTTTTTAATCTGATTTTTCTAGTTGTGTATATTTTTTTCTAGATATTTCTAAGTTCTGCGACTAAAAATTCTCTCTGCCCATCTAAGGCCAGTTTACACAGGCGATTTTTGTTGCCAATTTTTATCACATTTTCCATTGTAATTTTTGTTGCCGCCTCACACTGCAACTTCAAATCGCACGTGTAAACCAGCAAGTGATTTCAGTGCAAATTATTTTGGTCGTGATTTCAGCGTGATATCGCAAGAGGTTTTGAACTTACGACAAAAACGACACCATCTTTGTTTATAAGACATGTGTACAGCTGTATATGCACTGATACAAAACCTCTGCTACAAAATTATTACTTTTCATAGAAATTACAGCCATATCGCTCTCGAATCACACTGAAATTACAGCTGGTTGCAGCCGAGCATGGCAAAAATCACAGTGGAAATCACAACAAAAATTACATGACACATAAACAGGCTTTAATTATTGTTTATTTATTCTAGTTTAATTTATCACTGCCCCCAAAACAAGTACTACTGTTTTCCTTATTGTTTTCTGTGAGGGTATGCCAAATTAAAAAGCACAGTAGAGAGGATTCCGCGAAAAAATATGATTTTTCTCCCTTATGTGAAAGTATTAACCGTTTTTCCTTACAGGACATGCATTTAAACAAAAAGGATGAATGTCTCACCTACATGTACCTGATATGTTTGAATCTAGTAAAAATACATAGTGTATAGACTATGTTAATTTTGAGAAATGCTGTACAGTTGGGAGACTTCAATATAGTTATCTTCACATCGTAAGACATCAAGGAGTAGTTTCTTTATTTTATTTCGAGATTTAGATTTATTTAGTAATTTAACTGAATGTGGGATTGAGTTCCAGATCGATACGCCAATGCTTGAGAAGGATTTTTTCATTTTTTCAGTTCTTGAAAATTTTACAGAAAAACACTCATTCAAAGATGATCTGGTGTTATAGTTATGTATTGCACTGATTTTGGTAAATTGATTAAGAAGATTTATTGGTGCTACTTGAGTGTGGATATCATACATCAAATAACATAGTTGTTGAAAAAATAAAAATGATATATATTTCTAAAGAAACCTTATATAGTTATAACCTATATAAATAAGTTGGCGTATAATTAATGACTTTGAGAATAGAGCCTGAAGTAACACGTTACCTTATGATTGTCAGCAAAATGAGTGATATGATCGCTGCAGCAATTGATACACAAAGAAGCACCAACTCCATATTTTCTTGGATTTTGTAATTTTGTAATGATTCCTTTGTGACAGCTGGGTTGTTAAGCCTCAAAAACTGTCTGTTTCCTGGTGAGAATCAGTACAAATCAGTTAACTCTCTACTTTCCAAAAGAAATGCCACTTCGAGTGAAAGGCAGTTAATTGCGGCATAAGGAAGGGAAAAAAACAAGAGAGAACAACCAGTTTTCAAGTGTACAAAATTAAAAGGTATATTGTAATGTTATATTGTAATGTATATTTTAATTTTTAATTTGTACAATTAAAAGGTTATTATTGTGATAATGATGAATTTGTGCACAGTGCACGATGGTTTGTTATATTTAACCCTATTCTATGAGAACTATTAACGCGGATAAAGATTCTACCTGTTTATTGGATATTGTGGTTCTTGGAGAGTGGGAGGTACATAACATCATGAAATACTAGTTATATAATTTGTTTCCACAGTTACCTCATCATAAGTAACCAATGGACAATTATTTGCTGCAAGTATTTCCTTTATTTGTTCATTAGACAGTTCACTAGTCTATAAGTAAAGAAAATATGTGTTATATTAATTGGATCCACCTCTTCAAACTGACATTTAAGGTGGCCTGCGGCTATTTATTGGAGCGGAGATTCCCTTTTATTAAACTAATTTTCGGCATGAAAGCGTCAACCGATTTCTGTCATTTTTGGTATTCAAAAATAAGGAATCTTCAAATTTTAGAAGGCTTTTAATTTTAGGGCAAACGAAATTTAAGATTTAGAGATACAAGCGCTATAGACAAACTTGTTTTTTACGAAATCGCGAATATTTTCATCAAATGTAGATAAGATTGTTTTATTATGTTCAATAAGTTCCAAGACTTCAATGTCTTACTGTGAGCAATGTTTCCACAAAATCAGCTGCATAGAAATTGCTGCACAGTTCACTGCTGAATTTTAGCTTCAAAATAATATGCTCGTGTATTTGCTTCAAACTGTTGCAAGAACGCTTCAATAATGCTAAGATCGCACCTATTGTTGGAAAGCTTGATACCACCTAAACTTTTGCTGAATAATTGGAAAAGATCGGAAATTCCCAGTAAAAGCTATAAGCAAACGAAGGACAAGATGTTTATAGTGCGTAATTTGTGAATTTCAAGATATTCATGTTTGTTCGACTTGTGACAAAACTACTGATTTGTTTTCCGTAATTTTTAAGAATGATAAAATCCAGCTCTGTGAAGAATGAATAACCTTATTGTTGAAGATGCTAATGTCGCTCCTGTGTCTGTTGCAAGGAACCAAGGTACATGGTTTGATACATGTATCAATCTAAATCTTCAAGATCACATTAACAAGACCTGTAAAACCGGGTTTTTTTCATCTATACAATATTAGGCGCATTCAAAAGTATTTGTCCAGGGATTCCGCACGTATGCTAGTCCACACTTTCATCATGGGCGCGCATTGACTATTGTAATAGTCTTTTCTTTTTTATGGCTTACCATCAATGCAGCTTTGCCAGGCTTATTTTTCACGTTCCTCAGCTTAGTCACATCACGCCTGTATTGTGCTCCTTACATTGAATTGGCTTTCCATCAAATTCCGTATTAATTTTAAGATAGTTATTATCACTTTTAAAGCGATCTATGGTCTTGCGCCTACATACATTTGTGACTTAAATACTATTAGAGAACGGTCATGCTACAGTCTAAGATCGAATAATGCACTACTTTTTAATGCCTCCTAGTTCTATGCTCAAAAAGACCTCAGGGGATCATGCTTTTTCAGTGGCTGCCCCCACACTCTGGAACAAGCTACCAGCGGACATTCACAATGACGATAATTTTAATAGCTTTAAATGTTTATTGAAAACACATTTTTGGGGGGCTTGCTTTTAATTTGTGATGTTTTTAGTTCTTACATATTTATGTAAGAATGACCTTCAGATTTTAATAATGCATCATTGTGGATTTTTATTTTTTTAAATATTGTAATGCACTTTTGATCATATTTACGTAACTAATTAGGACCAAACGTTTTTGGGCATTGCCCTTCTTCAGTGGCTAAACAAAAAATTAAAATTAACGCCGGCTCATGTCGTGCCTATCGCCGCTCGCTCACACGCTAATTTTGTAAGCCTGCTCACAGGCTATTTTATCTCTGAGGAAAATAGTATTCGACTAGATTCTGCAACTCATGTGCGAACACAATTCCTGAAAGAACATGCCATCACAAATGAAATAATTTTCAGTCATTGCATACGTGAAAATTGAAAAGTTGTCCATACATTGCCAACAAATTTATTACAGATAATTATACGAAATAGAGGCCTTATGTGCTACCTAGCACGAAGAGGATTACGTAATACGAAATAGAGTGCCCTTAAGGGAGCATCTCCAATCGGAAGGTAGAATTTCCGATGCTTCGGATATGATATCGGAATATTTGTGAGATAATGCCTAAAAAAATAGGATGGTCATTCGGCGTTATCAGAAATTGAAGTAACTGACTTCCAATAAACATTAAAACGGAAAGCTGACAACTTGCTTTAAACTGCATAAAAATGATTTCACAAAAGCAAACTTATTTGTGTTCAATGTTGCGTGAAAATAGGGAAAGAGATTTTGTGGAAATTCTGCTATCATTCGTTCGCGATTTTCATTCATTTATTTATTTACACTTGCCATAAAATTTCAAATGGTCAGTGCTTAAGAATAACCAGCCTGCAAGGCATTAAAACTACTATGTGATTGCCTTGATCAGGGTAAAGTGTAATTCAATCACGAGACTCACACGAAGTTTGATTTTCACTGGATTTGCACTCGCACGGCATGCAATGAAAGTCAAGAGAGCGGCTAAAATCGAGCCTATAAAATGACACACACACTAATAACTTAGTAATAGTGCAAGGGTTCAATCTGATGTTTTGCTGTACAAAATAGCGCTTGAATACCCAGTTATTCTGGCATTCACCAAGCCATGAATGCTTGAAATATTTCTGGAATGTCTACCAATCAGAAGCGAGATGAAACGTACTGCAAGAATAAACAACAAGCCGCAAACAATAATTACTGTCGGTTGCATCATACACGAAACTCTGCAAAAGAGAAAGTAATGTAAGTAATGTACGAAGTTGCAATTCTTGGACCAAAATACATGTAGCTTTGCTCTGCTGAAAATCCTAATGAAACACCATGAAAAATAAAAGGTAAAAATTCAGTGTCTTGTATTAAACAAGACATCACAAAATAAACATTTGGCACTGCAGTCTGCCTATTATTGGCTTAGTCAAAAATTGAACATGCAGACTACAACTGTAAATGAATGTGTTGCTGTGATGTAAACTTGATGAAGATTGTAGCGTTTTTGGCCGCTTGACAACCAACGAAGAATGAAACGTTCAAAGATTGCATGGTCTCCATCGGCAACCGACGTTACGTTGCGGTAGTTTTCTTGCCTAAGAAGGGCCATGTAAACTTTAATATCAACACAAGTAATTTTTGTTTATAGTGTACATGTAGTTTATGTAGATGTTGAAGTGGAGACATGGAAAAAATTTCCGATATAAATTTGGAGATGCTCCCTAATTTGACACCTCATAGATACGCTATAGTTTCGTGATCAAAATGTTCCTTCCTGAAAATTTCTTATGATCTGGCCTGTTTTGTAATCTATCTGGAAGCTTCACCTTTTAGTTACATTGCGTGAAAAAATAAATCAATTATATCAAGTATCAATAAATTATATCTGTTCTCCAGCTTAGTTTTCCCTTTGCTGGCTCTAATCACAATGCTGGCCCCACCTGAACTGCTGATCTCTTGTACCTCTTCGCTACTTTCTGTTGCATTCGTACTAATAAAATCGAGTACTAAAAGTGGCTTCTCCCAATCGCAGGAGATTGATCTCCCTTTGACCCTCCCTTTGATGCTTTTTCTGCAGTTTTGGACGGGGCTCCTACAAACACCTGAGGGTCGTTGTCAAGGCGATGAAGTGGGGCTTTGGTTGTTCCCAAGGTCAGCAGAGGATCATCCACCAACCCGATCCCTTCGATCTTTTTGAGTATTTCATCAAGCCCTCCATCCTTTGCAAGGGATTTGGTAGTTACTGGTGGCACATGGTTTGTCACATTAGAGGGTGATTTCGTATCAGATTCTTTGTGTAGCCCATTGATCGCCTTGACCAATATTTTTTGTTGACCAACCAAGGGTCATGTCGAGATTTTCCACGTCTGACTCCGTTAGCAAGACCAAGGCGTCCTCCGTGTCCAGGTCCTGTGCTGTGAGTATTTCAGTTGTTGCTTTCTTGAGTCCATTAGCATTGCACCAGCTATCGAACTCGAAACTTGCCATACTAAAAATTACAATCACTGAAGCGCTCGCTTCTGGTTCTCGCTCGTGCTTGATCTATTGCAATATGCTTGTGGCTTGCAGTTGCCGTGGTATTATAGGCTAAAGAATGAAGGATACTCCGAGTATGTTCATTGTGTCAAAATATTTAGACAACAAATGAGAGAACTAAGTTGGAAAAAAGTTATATTTCAGTATGAACTATACCATCATCAGACTAAGGATATGCATACAAAGTTCTCTCATTTGTTTTTATTTTGACACAATGAACATACTCGGAGTATCCTTCATTCTCTATGTACTGAAACTATCAGCAGGTACTGGGTATTATAGGCTAAGCCTGGTTACAATGCCCTTGGTATTTAATCATGATAAACAAGTCTATCACACACTTACATTGCGTGAACAAATAAATCAATTATATCTGTGATGTACTTGTTGTTAGTAACGTACTACAGATTTTCAGTGCATGCGTGACATTTATATGTAAGCACCTTATTCTAGAAAGAAAGCTACCACAAGGAGAGCAAACTGTCATCTGAAACAGACATATTATTGTGCTAAATACTAGTTGTAATAACGCACTGATATATCACCAACGTTTTGCATGGTCCTGCACGTGTGCCCCATGCAATATCGATTGATTATCAATTAGTTTACACCATAGATCCTTACATCCATATAGACATATAGCCAAAGTGAAGGTCATCTGCCTAATCATTCAAATACCCCAGAGTTACACTCTGCGTTAAAAATTAATGCATTTTCCTAGATGGTTAGTGTATTCTAAACTCCCTTAGTCTAGAAAGATTGCATCAGCGCGATAGTGGCATACATGTATTTCAAATGCGATTTTAAGACTCTGAAAGATAAATAATGGTCGTCAAATTCAAGGTTTGTAAAGTCTTAATATTTAATTTGTAAAATCACTTAGTTTTGTTGTTATTATTGCTATATCAATTAACGTAAAAGCGTCACACGCTAGCATGTAAGAATGTAATAGACGATACATCCAACTCAACAACTACTTCTCTCTGTTCATACCTTATTCAGTCTTGATGAGTTGCTGTTACTAGAAGAGTTAATTGTGACATTAACGGCACGAGTCGGTGTGACATGCAGCACCAATGCGTCTTTCTCCTCTCTGGATGGAACCGATGGCGCAGTATTTAACTGGATTAGTCCTGGGTGCTTTCTTAAATGTACTGCATGACTTTGTACAATCTCCATTTTCGTTAGGCGAATCGGTGGAGCCATTATGGCACGAGTCGGTGTGACATGTAGCACCAATGCGTCTTTCTCCTCTCCGGATGGAACCAATGGCGCAGTATTTAACTGGATTAGTCCTAGGTTCATTCTTAAAGGAGCATGAATTTGTACAATCCTCATGTTGACAAAATTGTGCACAACACGGCCGGAGACATGTCTGCAATTGGAATGTGCTAATTGTTCAGTTGGAGTTAGCGGGTCGAGGGAACAATGAAAATTCATGTAAGATAACACTATATTACATTTTTACATTACATTATAATACCTTAAAAGTTAATATTTATTATAAATATGTTGTTTTCTAGTATTTATCATAGGTGCCATAGGCATTTCTTTTGCAGTTTTCAGTTCATGTCAGAAACTATATAGAGAAGTACTATGAGCTGTCTTTCTTTTTAGCTTAGTCCGTAATCTCCATGCAGTTAACACTTGATTTTTGAAGTGGGAAGTCCTTGATCACTCCTTTTCCGACACCATGCCCGGGCCCAACAACAATGTATTTAACATTGTGGCTAAGTTGGGTTAAAAACAACATCAAGTTGGAAGTGAAGACAACGACAACTATTTTTTCCCAAGTCTTTGACCACATTTGTGACTGTATGTCAGTGTTTGTGATATAGGACTACATACTCTCCTATTTGGGAAATAGTTGTAATAATTGGATGATAAAAATTCAGAGGACTGCCTAATTGGACAAAGATGTAAATTATTTTGTGCACAGGACCTTGTGCTCTCGGCTCTCCGATAGCGAAATAATAATTATTGGATAGTTGCTTGAATAGGGTGTTACACTAGTAATATAAGTATTAATTTTTTTCTGAGTGTGCAAGCGGGTGGAACTCTGTGAATCCTGCAATCTGATTGGTTCCGAGAGAGGGCAAAATTTTCCTATCTTGGCCACGTTTAACATATCAAAGGATTTTGCCGCCAAGCATGCGCTGCCGACGCGCTGCCCAAGCAAAAACGTTTTAATTTCAGCAACGTGTGGAGGTCAATACGAAGAAGCTTTTACTGAATTTTTCACCTTACAGTCAACTCTTGCCTTGCAGACACCCCATTATCATGAACACATGCTATTATGGACAAAATCCAGTCCTCCACTCGGCGAAAGCTATAGAGGTTTGACTGAAAATGACTCGTGCTATTGTGGACTCTCGCTATTATGGACTCCAAACTACGTCCCGAGGGTGTCCGCTAGAATGAGAGTTGACTGTATATATTGCTCTCTTATCGTTGTCAAGTGAATGGAGAAGTCTACACAGTGGAATTAATGAGCTTGCATTTCTTCAAAAAGACGAGTGTTCAGTTGATATGTTGTGCCATACGTTGAAACTGAATGCAAGCTTACAGTTTGTCAAGGTTTCTCATAAAATGAAAATTGCAAATTGCCCCACCGAATGGCAAAAAATTACATTAAAATTGTAGAAAACTGAGGAAACAATTTTGCTTGAAAAATGCTTTTATGATACTATGCAAGAGTATGGAAGATTAAGATGGATTCCGCTCAACGTTCGAGCAATAAGTGTAAAAATTAATTACTAAAAAACTACTCATAGCACGGTAACATTTTGAATACTATTTGAAACATATCCCTTTAATTCACTGTTATTAATCACTTCTCCAAGTGACCCCACAATTAAATTCTCAAGCATTCTCCAGAAAATTAATGTAAAACCTAAAAAATTATAAAAACGCACGCCATTTTGTTTTGAACTGCCATGAAGCGTCTTTTTAATTAAAATATGTAATGATGTCTCTCGTGGGGTCAGCTTGGGAGCTAATTTATCGATAATTTCTTCTTAACTGTATTCAAAATGTTACCATGCTATGAGTATTTTTTTGGTAACTTAATTGTTTGCACTTTTTGCTCGCACGTCCAGCGGAAATCGTCTTAATTGTTCTAAATTTTTCCGGTTGCGACTTTGAATGATTTTTTGTGCTAAATTTGAAATAACTCATTATTCAGCTGCTTTTAGTGTTGAAATTCCATTTGAGTCTCTGCCGTCTGTTCTTCACATCGATCTACCTTTCCGTAATTCTGGTGTAAAATTTAATCCCCTGAGTTTCTTGTTATTTGGATAAGTATGGTGGCCGAGAACTGCCAATGAAAAAATCGCTTTTTATTTAGTATTTTACCCCCCAAAATAACATTAAATCAAAAGCTCTTGTGAGTGACTCGTGAATGATATGTTAAACTTATTCCACTAATGGTTGTTACCTAAAACAGTCATTTCTGCCACGGCAACTTTCCCGATCGATTGACCCTACCGAAGCCAAGCCTACGGTAGTTCAAAGTTAGGTCAGCGTACTAACAACAATATAAAGAAATCTCTATGTTAATTTTAACAATCAATGTTAAGTGCGTCGTAGTAGTCGATACGGTTAACGACGTGAACTTCAAATTCGAAGGTCGCCAGTTCAAATCCCAGAAATGTGAAAACGAAAAATATATTTTTACAATTTACGACCTCTTACTTCTTTTTTTCTTCTCCTTTTTAATGAATCTATTACAGACGCAATTCATACAATTGGAAAAAAGCAAATAAAGTGAAAAAACGACATAATTATACTGTCCCGAAATCAACATCAGTCGAAGTCCGCAGTTTCGTGCTTTGAAAATCGAAAAACTTTATCCAAACACGCATTTCAGCCCTTCAAAGATTTTCAATGATCTGTTCTCCGGAAGTCAAGTATTTTCTAAGGTTATTTCTTCTATTTGGAACTCTTACAGAGGCCGAAGAGTCATTCTAAGAAGCTATGAGCCTACGGTAGTCCAAAGTTAGGTCAGCGTACTAACAACAACACAAAGACATCTCTATGTTAATTTTCATCCCAACGTTAAATTCGACAAAAGTAGTCGAGCGGTTAAATGATCTGGAGTTCAAATTCGAAGTTCGTCTCTGGAGTTAAAGTTTACAGCCCATCGAGCTTGCGAGCGAAGCGAGCGAGCGAGTGAAATTTGCATATCTGTTTCCACAGCTATACTCATTTCATTACATTCACTCGTAAAAAATGAAAAGGCATTGTAATTTAAAAATGAAATAATTTTTTTCCAAAAAAAATGAAAACAAAATCGAAATGAAATGAAATATAAAATCAAAACTACAAAAATAAAAATGAAATAAAATTAAAATAAAATTGTCCGTGGCCGAACGCTGCCATATGGCCGAGAGCTGCCAAACCAAACCACAATGCTTTGCGCAGTGTACGTCAAGATTCCAACATGGCGGACGTTTGGAGAGAAGATATGCAACTGAGAGAAGATATGGAAAGATATGTTAGACAGGGATATAAAAGGGAAGAAGTCCTGGATTTTTTAAAGCGAGATTTTCCACTGTATCTTTGGAGCATTCGTACGTGAGACAGACGTTTGCGTTATTTCGAAATCTATTACAATGATCCAGAGGTTTCCGTGGAAGAAGTCAAGGATGCAGTGAAGAAGGAGTTAGAGGGTCCTGGAAGACTTATTGGCTATCGTGCTATGCACAAGAAAGTAAGGCAAGAATATAATCTTCACGTCACTCGCGATGCTGTGTATAATGTAATGTATGATCTTGATCCAGAGGGCCTGGAAGCTCGCGGTGGAATCGGAGCAAAGAAAGCGAGGAAAAAAGGGAACTTCACTTCAAAAGGTCCCAACTGGGTGCACTCGTTCGATGGCCACGATAAGATGATGGGGTATCAAAACAGTGCATTTCCTTTGGCTGTTTATGGATGTATTGATACAGCAAGTAGAAAAATACTGTGGCTACGAATCTGGACGACAAATTCGAATCCAAAATTGGTTGGTCGTTGGTTCCTGGAGCATTTGATGGAGACACGAATCATATCACGTATGATCAGGCTTGACAAGGGCACAGAAACCGGTGTGATGGCAACTATGCACGCATACTTGAGGAGAAATCACAATGATATTGTTGATCCAGTAGATACAGTTCTTTATGGTCCATCAACATCAAATCAGGTAAAAAGGTTTGAATAAGTTATTTTCAACAAAGGCAGGGTCCAATTACCTTACTCTCAGACAACTATAACCCCTAGGGACCGTTTCTGTGACAATAAGAACACTGTCAATGCCTATAGACACCCACGTTCATGCTGACCCTTCTGAAAGTAAAAGTTATATATTAAGACAAAGTTTTGGTAGAAAAATGTTTTCATTTTTTTCCAGATAGAACGGTGGTGGAAAGAACTACACGAGAGACTAGAAAAGTTTTTCAAAGATCATCTAGCACTACTCAAAGATCATGGCCACTATGATCCCTTTGATGAAAGTGACAGGTTAGAAATGTAGTTTATGCAGTTGTGACCACATAACATTCTGACTAGGATCGACTGGTCAAGTACATAGTATTCCTGAGACCATATAAATATGTAACATATCACATGAAAAAGTTTTAAGCTTTCTGTCCAGAGAGAAATGCAAACAAATGCTTATTTGTACACAGCTTTTAGAGGCACTCAAGAAATTGAAGGAATTCATAATTAAATATGCATTTTTTTCTCTCCTCACCTGCCATCAGGCCATGATGCCATACAACTGTAGATAAAAAAATGTCCTACCTTTTCAATACTCAAAATATCATTTTAAAACCTGAATTAATGAATTCAAAGCAATCATTATTAATGATCTTTTAAACCTAGGATGCTGCTTGCATTTATCTTCATCCCACTACTACAGAAACAGTTAGATA
This sequence comes from Desmophyllum pertusum, assembly GCA_029204205.1. NCBI lineage: Eukaryota > Metazoa > Cnidaria > Anthozoa > Scleractinia > Caryophylliidae > Desmophyllum > Desmophyllum pertusum. The sequence goes on along the minus strand of MU826391.1, from coordinate 54,300 downwards.
TATTTAAGGAAACTATATGGAATACCCACAGAATCAGAGCCCAAAAGGATACTGTTTTACCAGATGGCATTCCTGAACACATGACATGACATGGAGGAGTGTGGTATGTAACTATAGTTTATTTCATGCGCGCCTTTCCACACCCCTTCTTGCTAAGCCCTTACCCCTTCCCACCCCTTAATGACCTTGGTTAGTAACTGCATAATTTAATTCTCTCAGCTAGTCACAAGCAAAGTTCAATTTTGTTGTTTCGCAGGACTGCCTCTCACTGAAGGCGAGTTGCATGAGGCTGCCATTCAGTCTGGTGTTTTAGATGCTGCTGATGATTTCCCTTGATGAAGCTTTCAGAAGGGAATGCAAACGTATCATCCCACACCCGGAAGAAGTAGAGCCTAAGGACTGTAGCAAGGCCTTCATTTACCTGAAGAGAAACTTCATAACCTTGTCTGCGTCATCACATTAGACCTTTCAACAAAGTGAAAACTTTTATGCAATTAATGTTCCTTTTCATGAATCTCACACTGTACATTCCTTTGATAATGAAAACTTGTCTAAAGATTGTCAAAATATCTTGAGTTTCCCTGCCTATGGTTTCCAGAAACAAATTAAATAAGTTTTTTGTTAGCCTGTGTTAAAGGCACTTTCAGTGCTACATATGTAGGTGTGTGTCACCCAACAGCTTGCTGAGCTTGCTGAGCTCACTTGGTTACAATTGACCATGGAAAGTGCCTAGTCCTGTCCTGGTGTAGATTTAAATACACCATGCTTATTTCTTGGAAAATGAACAAAAAATAAAAGCATGTTCATTTTATTAATTTTATTAAAACTGTCAAATTCTATCTCTTTCTTCATGGTGTCTGAACCCTTAAAAGCTCTTCAGCAGTATTGCTGGAATCTGAAATGATGGCACATCTGTGCAATCACAAGAACTTACAAAAAATTACAACTATGCTTATTCCAAACATCCATCTTAAGGAGGTTCAAACCCAAATACACTTAGATCTGGGGGCGGTATGGATAATTTCTGACAATTTGTGTACAATAAACAACCAACGTTCTGGAATATAACAACAAGAACTAAATGTATTTGTTTTGTACTGTCAATACATTAACAATGCAAAAGTTCAAATTCAACCACATCAACAGAAAGCTCTAAGTTATGTATATAATAAATATTATTGTTTATCAACATTTTCAACTAAAATTATCCTTTTAAAGTTACATGTTATGACTACAACTTAATCAGAAAGGCACTGTTTATATCTTCACATAGCCATGTGTAATTAAATTACAAAAATTAAATCATTTACAAAATTAATCAAAATCTCAAGAGTTTTGCTTGCAACATTCTGATTAGCTGTATAAGGTCCCAGGATGGGGTCTAACCTTTCACTGATAATAATAACACAAACAATATTGATTTTTTTCATAACCTTTAATTTGTGGCAATAAACTGGAACAAATAATTGAAATGAAACCCGCACTGATTTACTAATGGGGTAAATTAATGTAAACAGGTACCCACTATTAAAATTTATCCAACGGATGAACTGATATCACAACTAAACAAAAACAAATAGTTTGTTTACAGTGTTATGGTAATATGATGTACGCATTTACTGTTCTATTAGTGGTAGGCCAATGATGCCAACAGAAGACATTACAAGTGTGATTACTGACAAATGTAGAAATTGCCAATTGTGAAAGATTTCCAGTGCAGTAAAGGTACTGTTGGTCGGCCTCATCCAGTAAATTTGTCGAAGCAATTTCAGGATCAAATAAGTCAAATCCGTTTCCCTGAATGTCGACCAACATCAGCTTTTTCTCCGATCTTTCATACGTGAAGTGTGTCAAACACTCCGCCTTCTGGGCCATGACATTTGTACGATCAACACATGTTGAGCCATTGTTATTTATGTACTTGGTAAACACACCAGGGATAAATTCCTCTACTGTAACGTACTCTTTATCTTCAGTTTCTCCATGGACGATCTTTCTGTACCTGAAGGCAGTTCCAAATAGGTCATTCGCTCCATTTGTCTTGACTTCGGCCTCGAGTTGCGACGCAAAATTTCTAGGCAGGAGATGCATCTGAACAACTTTCCTGTTGTGTTGTTCGACAGTTTGGCCTGTTTCGGCGATACACTTAAGAGCATCTGGGAGGTAACGTTTGATTACCCACGTTGTAGCAATGAATTCGGCATGTTTAGAGGTTGCCTTGAATGCCTTTCGAAATCCTCCAGTGCCAATTGGACCTCGTTCTTCGTATAACTCGACAGTAGTGGCAACTTTCGACCACGACAATCTTTCCATGTCGAATTTAAAAATCTTGACAATCTTGGTCGCGGTTTCGTTGTTAATTTTGCCTAGCTTGAGCATGTCTGAAATTGATAAACTACGAGGAAAATACGTACTTGTGCACGCGGGCAATTGTTGCTTAGGCTGCATCAGTTTACTAGGGCTTGATCTTGTCTTGGGTTGCGGTGGAAGGAAATCGGTAGACATAGATGACTGAGTGTCTACATTGATCTTCCTCTTTCTAATCATGCTTGTGTTGGTGTCTCCATCTCCCCCGTCTGAATCGGTTGGAATGAAGCGTATGTAGACAACCTTCAATCTGGGATTTGGGAAACAGTATTGCAAGAGGGGCCCTGTTCCCCAGCAAGGACATCACAAACAAGGTTTTTCCCGATTTTAGTAAGGAAATGCCTCTCGCAAGCACTCTTAATGTTCCCTATCGTCATCTCTTCGTCCTCGTCGAAGGGCACAAACTCCCGAGGCCCAACTCGGGTATATTTTTGTGCCTTCCCAGCAACTTCTGCTGACAGTCGTTGAACCGTCAATTCCTCTCCCTTGGGACGGCGTCGATGGTCTTTAGGAGGATCTTTCTTGGTTCGCTTTGCCCTAACTTTTTCATTTAACTTTATCCAGGCGGCCATTTTAGCTGCGAGTCTTGCAAGGCATGATGGTAGTGGCAGCGCTCGGCTCGGTCGAGAATTTAATTTTTTTTATTTCATTTTCTTTGGTTTTATTTTATTTGTAGTTTTGATTTTACTTTCACTTGCTTTTATTTTAAAATGAAAAATACAAATAAATCAAGCACAAAAAAAAAGAAAGAAAAATAAAGAAAATGAAAAAAAAAAAAAATGAAATATAAATAAAGATAAAAATGAATAATAAAAAACAATTAATTTAAAAATAACAAAAATAACTTCTTCAAAATTCGGATTTTTTCATTGGCAGTTCTCGGCCACCATAGATAAGCTTTATTTCTTCAGCAGTTTTATAGCAACCTTTCGATCAGCTAAAGGAATATGTGTGTGCGCAAAACAAGATTTCAAGATTTCTAGCATTACCAAACTAAGTAGGAAAAAAGTTATTCGCCGGCCTTGGTCGGTCTGTATTGAGAAAAACTGTGCCCATGGTCTTGAGTACGGCCCTCAGCCACGGCCTCAGGCCATACTCAAGACTTCTGGCACAGTTTTTCTCAATACAGACCTCCCGGCCAGCAATAATACATTAATATAATACTTGATGGATGTTCATTATCTCTTCAGTCTGTGAAACTTTTTTATTTTTATTTTAATTTTTTATTGGTACACATTTCTTACTTACAAAGCAAAAAAGCAAAAAACCACATTACAATACATGCATAAATCCATAACTTACTGACAATATATTGTGAAACTTACATTGGGGGCTCATACGAATGGTTTTTTTGACAAACCCATAGCTACTTGATAAGCCGAAACCCTGTGAAAAGATCGCTTTGTTTCCTGGAACTAATGATAAAAAATAAAAACAATTACAAAACAAACAAACTGAAAGAAAGCGATACATTTTATGACTGTATTTGTTGAATAAATGAATTATACAACAAATCAGGGTCTCCATTGTAAAATCGTCAAGTCAATACGTTGTATAAATGGGAGCAAACAACGAACTTCTTCACATGTCCTTTAATGTGTAAACGTTTCGCCCAAACGTTTCGAGGGGGGGGGGGGGTACTCTCTTATGTGGCCTATACGAGGACGTGCCGCTGGACAGGGTATGGTTTTTTGGCCTCTCTGCCCTGAACATGGTAAATAATTTTATGCGAGTCTGTCCTAAACAGGGTCTGAACCTGTCCTAAACAGGGTATGGTTTGCACGATTGTTGTCGTAAAAATATGGTTATACAGTATTTAGAGATCGGAGACATTTGCCGCGTATCAGTCAAACGAGATTCGCTAAATTGCAACCTAAACAGGGTCCAAAAATAGAGGACTGTTGTCTTACAACAGGGTAGGTATTTTTATTTATTTTTTTTGTCCTAAACAGGGTCAGGTTTTCAAACCCTCAGTGGCACCCCTATACCCAAACATGGGTCAATTACCCCCTACCCCACCCCCCCCCCCCCCCCCCTCCTCGAGCGCGGGCGAAAGCCACTCCAGGTTGCTGTCACAGTGATTGACATCCGATCTCGAAATCAAAGGTCATCTGAAACCGTCAAGGCGTGTCACCTCAGTTATCAATGTCATGCGAGGTAGCTGCTTCTCCCATGTGCTTGCAGTGTGAAAATGGCTAAATTGCTCCTTCTCGTGCTTACATTGGCATTATTGAGAGTGAGTGTAGGGACTTTAGGAGCTTGAAAAAAAATTCCACAGTTTTCACACTTCATCAAAGCGGGCCGGGTGTTAAATTCACCTGAAATGTTATTTGTCAATTTCCATGTCTAGCTTGTTTTCATGGCGCAGAATACTAGACCGTCCTTTAATCTCGAATTTTTTTAGATAAATTAATCTTGGTGATGCGAAAACAATATAACATGGTAAGTCTGCAATAATTCTAGACGCGATGAAGTTTACTTTTGAATTGGGAGACAGACGAGTAACCGTTTTTTGTTGGAGTTATTAAATTCATCGGTGTCCGCGATCCAGCCATTTGAGAGCTGTTTGTTTTTGTATTAAATACAGGGAGCGGGCAGCCGTTAACAATGACGTCACACCACTTGCGCGCCAAGAAATATGCAAATTAAATTTGAACTCATGCAGGTGGAACAAGTCGACTTCTCGCGGTGTTTCGGAGCTCGCTTTCGTGACTTTGTCGCTTAAAGAAGTCGACTTGTGGCAAGTCTAACCACCTCCCCTTCATTAATAGGTTGATACATAAATACAGAGTCAAACCAGAAATTGAAAATAATACTAATCAATAATTATTTCAAAGTTATTGTGTTTTTGGTATGCAATAGTGGAACCTATAGATGCATTTTGAGCTTCAAAATAATTCCCTTTTTGTCAGATTTGGGCTGTTGCCCAATAGTGGTGGAATCCCCATTTCTCAAGCCTACAATTCAAGGATTTTCACAGTTGGGAAGGGACAACAACTGCATTCAATGAATGTCATTAATATCAATTACATCCTGAGCTCGCTCAAGAGAGAGCCTTTGATTAAAGTATGACATTATTTTGGCATGATATGATATCATAATTGATTCGTGATTGTCACTAAAATAAACATGTTTGAATGCTTTATACACCACATAAGTTTCAATTTTATAGCACTGCAAAAACTGTGCTTTTCGAGATACAGATCGTTTTACCCAAATTTGTTGGTTTTTAGCTTAATTTTCAGTTTTCATGAAATTTTTGCTTTTATGATGAAATCCTTCCAAAATCTTTGCCCATTTAACATCTTTATATTTTTCTTGATTTTTTTCAAATCAAATTTGGAGATTTTCTGCCATTTCTGAACAATTTAGAAATCCAAGATTTAGAATCCAAGATGGCGGATTTGTTTTAATGTATGACGTCATTATGGCGTGTATGATGTCAAAATTGACATGTGACTGCCACTAAAATACAAATTTCCGGATGCTTTACACACCATATAAGTTTCCATTTTCCTAGCGTCAATACTTTTCGAGATACATAGGGGAGCACTTTCTGCCCCCCCCCCCCCCCCCCCCCCCCCCCCTCAGGTTCACAAATGAAAAAAAAGCCCAGGCCGAATAGGGTTAAGTGGCCATATACTGGGCACATATAATAATTAACTAAATATGTCTAATAATGTAAATTCCAAGAACTACATACAGTGGAACCCCGATTTAACGAACCCCAATTTAACGTAGTCCCCGATTCAGCCAGGCCGGAATTACAATAAAATTATCCATGGAAAAGAACCCTGATTTAACAAAATACCCGATATAACGAAGATGAATAATCGACTGCAGTAAAATATTTTAATTCTCTGAGAAAGTTGTCAGCGGTCCATTACAGTCATGTTGCTAGTACTGTATAGTACTGTCGTGGCCATCTAAGGGGCCTGTTTACATGGAGGGAGGGTGACCCGGGTACCAGGGTCACCCTCCTAGCCGGGCTACCCTGGGAGGGCCAACTTGTCATACATTTCTTTACAAAGCACACTGAAGTGTTTACACGATAGACAGGTTTCACCCGCCTACCCGGGTCACCCTGTCTGCTTGCCAGGGTCACCTTCCTAGGCGGGCTGTCTTTTCTGCATGTAAATGGTCATCCCAGGGGTCACCCTCCTAGGCGAGCTATCTCTGTTGACTTGAAAACCCGCGAAAATGGCGGAACAAGCGATAAAAACAGCAAACTCGCCACCTTTCTTCTTGCTGCCATGTTTGTTATGTAGTGCTTAATAAATTGCGCCGTTGCAATAAAAAGTCTGCCAAAACATGAGCCCGCCAAAACATGAGCCCGCCAAAACAAGAGCCCGCCAAAAAAAGATAGCTCGCCAATATGATAGCTTGCCCATGTAAAGGCGGGCTATGTTTTAGCCCTGCTGGGAGGGTGACCCTGGTACCCGGGTCACCCTCCCTCCATGTAAACAGGCCCTAATAGGCTTTTATCTTCTTTGTCTTTAATCAGTTCTATGACGGCAAATTAATTATTAACTATACCCCGATTTAACAAAGTTGTTGATCAGTTTTCAATAAATTCATTATATCGGGTTCTCGATTTAGCGAAACCCCAATTTAACAAACCAATTTCCCCAATCCCCTGGCACTTCGTTAAATCGGGGGTTCCACTGTACATGTCAAATGCAAAGCTTACCAAGATGAAGCCAGACTGCTTACAAAACGCCTCACTGTCCAAGTCACTCACACCGTAGCTGACATATTTGGATATAATTGTTTCACATCCTACAGAATACAATAAGATTGTTGGTATACATGTACATGCAGTTTGCCATGTTTGAATACAAGAGCAAAAAAAATTAAATATTTAAGAATTGAGATGCCTGTCAATGGATATGTTTGGACATCTTTGCGACATATATTTGGGTACAGTGAAAACCTGCCTTACGACCACCTCGTTAATACGACCACCTTGTTAATATCACCACTTTCTTTTGTCCCGAACTGAAGTTCTCTCAGTCATTTTCTTATTTAAGAACTCCTTTAATACGACCACCACGTTAATACGACCAGATTTTGCTGGCCCGTTGCAATGGTGGTCGGATTAACGGGGTTCCCACTGTAATTCCTAAAGACATATTTTGGGTAAATGTCGGCATTAATTTATTTTATGGTACTATTGTATACAGCTTTTCATCAGATACAGTAAACACCCAAGTATAAGAACCTGGTGATTAACCCTTTCGCGGCGGTGCATTTTTTACCCCTGTGCGGGCCAAAATTGTCAATTTTTGCAAACATTAAAATAGTGACTTATATCATGTAAAATAATACTGGGGCTACAAAATGTATTTTAAGACTTAAAATATGCCATTTACACAACATTTTGTAGATTTTATGAATAAAATGTCATGTAAAATTGGCCCCTTATGAAGACTCAGACACATCAGATGCTTCACCTTCATGAAAATAGATCGTCACTTTTGTCTACCGACCCAGAAAACTCGTCCTCATCGCCAGAATCAGCCCGCACTTTTTCCAGAACATCATTAGCAGTAAAATTGTCTCATATTCAGTCCGTTTGGTACGAAAACAAAAGCGTAAGAATCAACACGTTCCTTGAAAATTTTCAAAATGGAAGATCATCACATGAGGTGAATAATGTTTTGTTGTCATATAACAGGCACGGATTGTTCTTTGTCTGTCCCAGTGTCTCGGGGCTGCTCAGAATTTTAATGATATATGTTATAAATTTCTGTATTTCTCATACGATCACTTCAAAAACAGGACGTACTCAGTACGTCCTCCTAGAACACGAGTAAACAAAATCAAAGCTCCTGTGAGGCAAGTCGTGAATGAAAAGGATATTATGATTACATAATAAGTACAAAACTCGATAAATAACTTTATCAGTAAATCGATAAAAATGTCCATGAGTAGCACAGGGGTTAAAAATACTTATTTTTTATTTGTTCACTTTGGGTTTAATTCACTGCTACAAGTACATAGAAAATACAAAATTGTCCTTGTTAGCCTTTTCCGCGTGAAGCAAGGAATTAGGAGACGTCTGCATGCAGGCTAATCCTGGTGGGCGTGGCTTATTTTTATTTTTATCTTGTTTAAAAATGAACCTTGAGAAGCCTGGTTTCCTTCTGTTAATGACATTTTTACAGCTGCTTTCTATTCTTGAGCTGTTTTTTGTTTTTGTTTTGTTTGTTTGTTTGTTTGCAAAATACTGGTAGGCAAAATTATATTATTTTATTTCCATCAGTTTCAGTTGATTCAGAATGCGTGTGACAAAAATCATGCAATATTTTTCTTCTTATGCAAGACGGAATGGCGGAATATCACCCCAAATCCTAAAAGACGGAATGGCGGAATATAACCCCAAATCCTAAAAGATGGAACGACGGAAAAATTACCTCAAATCCTAAAAGAAGGAAAAAACGGAAAAATGACCCCAAATCCTAAAATGCGGAATACAAAACAAAAAAAAATATGGAAAAAAAATACAGAAGAGAAAAACATAAAATAAAGATATAAACATCGAAGGTCGCTCGCTCCAACGATCGGAACTATAACTCGCAGTCTAGTTTGTCGTAAGAGAGAATGCTGTCCTCGAAATCCCACCTGCTTGGCAAAATAAGATGGCTGAGTTTTTGGAGGATCGATCGCGTAACATTTGCGAGTTTCTGTCTCGTAGCACGAGCGAGTGGAAATCGAAGCTCGCTCCAATTTCCGCTCGCTCGCGCTTCTCTCAATTGAAATAGCTGCATAACTTTTGTAACGCCTATACGACATGAATTTTTGACCTACAGTCGAACCTCCACTAACGGCCACCTCCCTATAACGGCCACCTCTCTACAACGGCCAGGACTTTTTCGTCCCAATTGTACACCGATACATACACTTTACATCCCCTTCAGCAACTGAAATTCTGTTTACTACCGAACGACACTGCAGAGCTTGCACTTCTCTCCTTGATCTTCTTTTATTTTTAAAATTGTTCATTTAAAATACGGTACATGTGACTATTATTCAGAAACTAGTCATTGGAGGAAAAAATACTGAAATTGCAAACAAACACAATTTAGATGTTGATAGGCATTAGAGGGTCACCACTTTATGACGGATAACCCCAAATTCGACGATTTGGATTTCAATTATTGATTTATTCGATGGTTTGACTGTTATTTTAATTTTTCTATAAACTGTGGTCATTTATCCCTGTTTCTAGAGTAAAAATATACTAGGTTTGTGATTTTTGATTCAGGCCCATATTAAGCCGTGAGGAAATCACAGTGACTTTCTTTCTTCCAATGTTATTTTGTAATCTAAAACGCAAGTCTTTAATACAGGATTTCAAATATTCTCGAGGTTGGATACAACCGAGTGCTCAAAAGTGTTGAAGGAGCGCAGAGGCGGAGATGATTGACATCCACCAAAAACACAACTTTTAGCCTAGACTTTTCGCTCCCAGGGCGCGTGTGACTGGTGATCGCTGTAACAATATTTGGATAATTATTAGGATTTGGGGTCATTTTCCGCCGTTCCGTCTTTTAGGATTTGGGGTTATATTTGTTATGTTTTCAGGGTCGTCCTTATTTTCAGTTTTGTGTTGTAGGGTAGTTTTAAACAATACATGTTAAGTGTTACATTGTTTACGGTTAAAAAGGGAGCTTTGTATCGTTAACTAGAATAAAACACTCATCTTAAAAATTAAATGGTGTGTTTTTGCTGTTTATAGGCTATTTGCATGCAAAAAACAACGGCTCTCCGGGCGTTAGCAGTCATCGCGCGTTTATACTGCCCATAATTTCACGCATTTTCGGTATATAACTTAGCTTTAACTCTAATGGGTGTTGAATTTTCGTGCAGATATTTTTGTTTGATATTGTGGTAAATTAAACTTTTCACAAAATAGTTTAAACCTTGCCTCATATTTGTAAAACTGATCGTTTTGAGAGCAGATCGTCGGCAGTGTTTTTCACCGATCGCATTTTTTATCGCATTGCGTGATCAAGCCGCAAAGTTTTTAAAATCTATGTAAATTTTTAGTCAGCTGGGAGTCGTGAAAAACATTTGATTTATACTTTAATTATTTCGCCAAATTGTTTATTTTCTTATTCATATTTGTTAAAACAGAGTGCTTGGAAAGCTTAAAACAGACTGGGGGTTTTTAACCCGATCTGGCGAGAAGTTTCCGTGTTTTCTCGCTTGAGTGAGCATGAAAAATATGCAAATATTTGTGTTGATTTCTTGTTGACATTCAAACAAATCTTGGAAATCATGGAAGATGGATGATTACTTTAAAATCTTTCACAAAAATAGCACATCAAATCTTCATTGAAATTTTGGAAAAAAGAGCACATTTGATGGAAAAAGAAAGACGTTTCGTGAACTAACATTTTGGACACCTGAAACCCGATATGGAATGTTTTAATCCAGACGTGCATTCAAGGATGTCCACAACAACAGTGAGAAAAAATGCATTTTCGAAAGACTTTTCCTGTTTACTTTCATGTGTACAAAAAAGCGAGACCTTGGTTATAAATGAAAGAATAATATTTATTTACTTAAAGCAAAATATACTGATTGTTCATCATCAAACACTGACCCCAACGTGTTTTGTACTTCAATGAAATTAAATTTACCCTACTGGTACGGTAACCATAGTTGTCTAATTCATTTGAACAAAGTGATTAGTTTCTAATGAAACTGTGGTGCTGCGTCGGCGGCCAAGTGAAACACTATGTTGATTATCAACTCGGAGTTGATAAAGGTTAATTAACCGCCGTAGCGAATTTCTAAAAGCTGACGTTTCGAGCGTTAGCCCTCCGACGAAGGGCCAACGCTCGAAACGTCAGCTTTTAGAAATTCGCTACGGCGGTTAATTAACCTTTATCAACTCCGAGTTGATAATCAACATAGTAATCCATTTGAAGTCCGTTGGTTTCTGCTAAGCCGTCTTGGGAATCGTAGAAAGATTCTTCTTTCCATTTCGAACTCTAAAACTTTAGGTATAGGCATACTTTAATTGAAAGAGGGAAGAAATACCGTCTTGAAAATTTAGAAGCGAGCCGTGTGAGTATGCCATGTTGCTAGTTCGCGAGCTCGCATTGTGCGAGCCTGCGTCTTCCGTGTGCCTGCGGTAATTTAATATAAACTTAATATAAGCTTGCCAGGTTACCAAGTTTAACACTGAGCGATCGAGTGACATTTTGTTCCCATATCACTGCTAGAAGTCGTTCACGACTTAAAAAGGATGTACTCAGTATGCAGTGAAAAGGGTTAAGAACCTGTAGGCTAAAATTTTGGCATTTAAACCCCCATTATTTAAGAACCTGTTGAGCCTAAAAATTAAAACAGGTTCTTATTTGGAAAATCAGAAAAAAAAAAAAAATAATAATAATAATACATGTTTTTATATGGCAGTCAGAATGTACAGAATCTCTTGTAATTTCAATGTAAAAATTTGATATATACTGTACTATACGCAAATAATTGCCCCTCTTGATTATAGATTTAATATAGTTTCAGTTTCAGTGAGTAGTAGCCTGTGAATACAGCCGACTTCCATCGCCCGCCGCATGCAGCATCCCGCGAGAAGGTCGTCTGCAATTTACAGCCAGAAATTCCATACTGATGACGTTAAACCACTAATTGGATTTCCGTAATATATTTGGGTCTCGCTTTTCACTGTAACGCTTTCGTTTGATCTCATTGCTACCGGACTTGATAAACGCGAACAATTCTTGGGCACGTTTATAGCGGACCGCTTCACTACGAAAATCATAATAACGGTTCGGACGGTTCATAATTTGTATTTCTCTTTAATGAAGCTGTACTCGATCCTTAGCTGTCGCAGCCGCCTTTTTGTCAACAATAAAAGCGACAAGACATTTGAATGGATATCGTTGACGGTTGCAGTTTGCTTCACCTTTCTGTATTTTTTTGACGTTGTTTATACAAAGCAGTCTTAGTTTTACCTTCCCCATCGTGTTTGAAATGAGACATTATATTAAAACAAGTCTACTATAGTGACCTTCAGTCTGCAATGACATCTGTTTTCTTTTAACGAAGTGTTATCATTTTACAAACATTATGCAAATTAGTGATCAGCGCTCCTGACCAGATCTGGACAGATTTACGTCATCGGTATGGAATTTCTGGCTTTAAATCGCAGACGACCCTCTCGCGGGATGCTGCATGCGGCGAGCGATGGAAGTCGGCTGTATTCGCAGGCTAAGTGAGTAGTAGACTCGCTATCAATAACAAGTATGATTTCTGTGTTCCAGCAGGCACAACCATGTAGTTGTTGGACCAGCAGCAGCAGCAGCAGAACCTAAATAGCCTAAATTCTCAGTAGACACCAAATATATAAGATATATAAAAAAATTTATGTTTGGAGTGCTGATAACTGATCTGATATAAACAGTCAGACGTTTTTGGGCTAACTTGGAAAAATCTAGGTTCTTATACATGGGTCTTTACTGTATTCGTTGCTTTAATGATAAAAAATAATAATAACGACGTTAACATTAGATCATGGAGCCGCAACAAAAAAAGCATTGATTTCCACTAAATTGTATCATTCCTCACCTGACAGAACTCAACGGCTGAGTTATAATTATTTGATGTCATTGGCGAGATCAGGATTCTTGTTACAGCGAGGAACAAATCATTTAGCATGTCATGGAAAACCTTCTTGTTTTTAAACCTTCTAACAGAACCAATGAACTCTCTTGATATGTCCATGACGTTGGTTTCATTGACATCTTGGATCTGGAACAGGGAAATTATCCATTATGGAATACACCAATCGAGCTTGCGCAATTATACCAAAAACAATAATTATTATAATTATAATAATAATGATAATAATATTTGTATTTATAATGCGCTAATTCCATGTGAATATGATCAAAAGCGCATTACAATATTAAAAAATAAAAATACAACTGAGTAAAAACTAAAAACTAAAATGCTGGATTATTAAAAGCTAATTAAAGTCAATCTTCATACATAAATATGTAAGAACTGAAAACATCACAAATTAAAAGCAAGCCTAAAAAAATGAGTTTTCAATAAACATTTAATTAAAGCTATTAAAATTATCTGCATTGCGAATCTCCGCTTCCAGGTGTGTCTGAAATACATTTCAAATCCACAATAATAATGTTCCAAAATAGAACTGCGGAAAAAAAATTGGTATCAAACTGATCGACATTTAAGACTCAACCCCACGACCTAATAGTCTAAATTCCTATATCCTTAAATCACTTCGCTACGCACTTTAATTAGATTGGCTCAAAATGAGATGTTTGTTCTTGTTTTAAAAGTACAAAATAACTTATTACTTATCTGGTACAAACTTGGAATTAATGATTCAGGGACAACTCAACACTTAATTTGATAAAAGCATAATAGCTAGAATTAATATTCGAACATCATGTAATGTTGACTGCATAACGAATTGTTTCTAACCTTTCGCTCAAAATACTCCATCAAATATTTTATCTCACATCCACATCTGTAACTATGACGCCACAAGGTTCTCAATGAAGCTTCATGATCACATTTACTAGTAAATGTTCCTACAGGAAACATAATCAAGCAATCAATTAAACCTTATGGACTGGATTCTATCCCTGACCTACAACTTTATTCTTTATTATTTATTCGTAATTTTATGCCACATGACGACATACATGACTGTAACCAACAAATTACCATCCTATATTGTAGAGCAATATAAAGGCTATCTACTAGAAGCATTAAAACGCTTTTGATGTGTCTTATAACAACGAAAACCCAAAGGTGGGGGTCCATCCATCAGGTATGGCTTTTAGATGTACATTAATTTTAATGTCTGTGGGTGGAATGGACAAATTCAAAACACATATTACCACAGTACTGGTTTCTAAATGTTCGATATGACTGTAATTTATATTTTTCTAAAGCTAGTTGTCTACAAACAGATTACATAAATAACATAAGTGGTTTGTGAACTTAAAGTTGTGATGATGAATATATGAATGAAATCATATATATATGAACTGCGGAAATGGAATGAAATGAATATATGATCATCGCAGTTGCATTCACAACTGCGATGATCATATATTAATTCCGAACTTAAAGTTGTTATACAGTTTAGCTGGCAAATCTGAAAGGAATAGGTATAAAAATGAGCACTAGTACTGTACCTGACAGCGCGCGCGTTGAGTTAATCAAGGAACATTCCTTAGTTACCTCCTCGCCAATCGGGGTTCTTGGCCACAAAAAACCCAGCTCTGTCTCTGATGGGCAGAAATCTGTAGTAGAGTGTATGGTAATACATAGAGAGCAAATTATAATAGTGAATTTAATGTTTTACTCTTTAGCAAGTAGTTTAGCAAGGTACTTACAGGTTTTGCAGTTCATCTCGTCGGAAGTGTCATAACAGTTCAGCGCGATATCACAACGAGAATTAATTGATATGATTTCATCGCCACTATCGCACAGGAAAAGCTTTTCCTTGGATATCAAGGATAGATTCCTGATTCCTGAAAATGTATAGATCAGCTGCTTTTTAGATTAGTTTGGTTATTAAGATGAATATTTTCTTGTTATACACTTGAAACATTATATTTGAAGCCCTAAGGTCAGGGACTCATTTAAGACCATGTCCAACAGCTTCAATATAATCTCCACAGTTTGAAAGAACCTTCTAATAATTAAAAGATGAGTTGGAAGATATTTAAGGTACCTGCACTGGCAAAATTTATGATTTTTATTTCCCCCCCATTTTTTGCCATCTTGTCCCTTAGCACCCCTATTTTGCAAAAATATTTAATTTAGGACAAAATATCTTCGTAGAGATGAGAACGGTTAAGCCGAAGTTTGTGCATTTACCGGAAGTGAATAGTATTTCCGAGTGAGGAACTGGGTCGGTTGCTAGGTCCTACATTCATTTCTCTGCTTTTTCCCCTGATTTTTTCATGCTGGTAGCTATTTGTGAGGTTGTTTTGATCTATCGAGTGCATCTTGTCTTTTTGGACGCCATATTGGATCTAAAATCTTGTTTTTCCTAGTCTTTTTGATCAATTCTTGCGTAACCGGAAGTCTGGGACGAGTGCTCACCTAGCAAAAACAAAACAAAAGCTCATGGTTTTTATGGGTCTGCAAGCCTTTTAAACAGCGGAAACTAATTCAAAATGGCCGAATCGAACGCGAGTGGCTTTAATTCTTACTCTTCAACAAGGCCGATTTTGCGGGAGTTTTCACTAAATCTTCAGCTCAATGGACTTGAATTTGGTTTGTTCGCTCAACAGGGTACCAGAAAATTGCATTTTATTCTTGAAAGGTAAAACATTTTTGAATGAAACTTGGCATGTAGTTCAGACTTGTCACTGCCTACAATCGTGTGCTTGGCACACGCGGATATCTCAAAATTATGGTATTGGTGCCCTGCATGGAAGTTAAAGGTAATTACAAAATATCAAAATTTGATGATATCTTTTTGGCAATTTTATATATCCGATGTGCCAAGCACAGATTTTTGTATTCTTTGATGCAGAATCAAAATAAAGTTAAATTTTTGTTCTATATCTAAATGGTTGTGAGAAAAATGAAAAAATGTTTAAGATATTAAGTTAATATTGATGTTAATTATTAACTTGTGGAGGTGTCGTTATGTCACAAAAATATGTGCGATGTATTATGCCCTCCATAGTGATTGTGTATGGAAAGTTTGGTGCACTTTGAATAAAAATATCCTTGTATTTTTTATTGTCAAAAATGCACCAAATTTGCCAGGGCAAGTACCTTAACTTAACATTTAATGCATCATTTGCCATTATTGCTTGCAAGAGTTCTTACACCAAAATTAGAAACAACATCAGCAACTACAACAATGACGACAATTAACAACCCCACATGGGACCTTATATCCAATTAACTACTGTACATCCCCGAATTGATCACAAGCCCGAAATGATCCCCAATTTTTTTCACACTGACTCCGAACTGATCCCCAAGTAGCCTGCGAGCATGCTCTCTTGTTTTGAGATTGGCACAGCACGAGTTTCGAGCCAATAAGCTCGGAGCGCAATTAATGTTCATTTCTGCTGGATACAAAGCATGGTAAACAATCAGCAATGTGGCAATGTCGTCTGATGTCAACAGGTCTGTTTGGTAGGTGGCAGGTACTCTTATATTGGTATTGTCATACCACAACACATTGGCAAAGTTGGCTAGCTGAGACAACAGGTATAGTACTGTTGCACTTTACTATCTGTTAATGCAGTGGTTCTTTTTCCTCTCCATCTGTCAAAGATTGGCAAGAATTCTTCATGATAAATGATTGGCAGATTTCCTGCTGATGGCATTAGATAGTGCTCCTTCAGGAAGTCTTGCATGAACTGAATTTCCACTGAACGATTGTTTATAGTTAGTGTAGATCCAAGTTGTCCATTGTAACGTTCAAATGAAAACAACCAAAAACCAAATACTGGCCCATAGTCCAATAACACTGAATGTAGGTGACAGTGAAGATGCATATTGCAGGTCAATTTTTTTTTTCCATACAAATTTTCCATCCCTACAGAGAAGTTCATTTAATAGTGCATCAGCTTTCATAATCTCCTGCTTGGTGATTACTGGCTGGCAAAGAATTCTGCATGCCAGAACAAACCTTTCCCAAACCTGGAGGTGGTTGTCTGGAATAATTCCATAACGGGCATACATGGAAAATGTTAGTGTCCAATTCTTCCACTCTTCAGCTGTATAGTTGCCATAATTTGTTCCTATTTTCCATGGAATTCTCCCTACGGAAGTGGCTGTATTTAATTCTTCAATCTTTGTACTCAGTTCCTTTAGTCGTGCCTTGCTAAGTAGATTCTCAGCCCAAAGTTTGGCAGTGCCAAGAAACAAATTGTGCATTGGATCAATGACATGAAAACAAATGCAGTCGAAGTATTCAAAGTTTGCACAATGCACTATAGTGGACTCCAAACATATGTGACATCCGGTTATATTCTGCCTGGCTCTTAGAAGCTTTGAGCCTTTCACAGTTCCTGTTGTGACTTACTCCGTCCCTCTTAGGCCATGAAAGGCAGTCCTTAAATCCTGAAAAAGCCTTCTTTTCTCCAAAGCCTCCAGTGAATAACTTGAAACACTTCGAGCATGCTCTGTTTGCAGAGTGCCCCACAAAGCCACATACTTTATGTGTTGCAGGAATGTCTGCTGCAACACACAATAGAGCAGCAACTACTCTGAGTGGAACAGAAGGAAGGCTGGTAGAAATTAAAATTCCTTTCCATAATCCATTTTAATTAGTTCATCCAAACATGGATCTAAAAAGGTGTACAACTTGGGTTCACTGTCCAGAGATGGGATAATTGCACCTAAGATAACATTCTCAAATTTGAACCTCTGAGAACGAGGCAAATTCATAACAACAAAATAAATAACACCAACAGAATAATCGCTTCTTCACTTAAATGGCTGGAACCAATCTACTGTACATTTAGCATAAGTCCATAATATTATCGATCGGCACTCCAGATCAAAGAAGCAACTTCCATCTTACCACTTGAAATTCTTCCACACTTCTCCATCATAAACATCACTGAGCACTGACTCTTCAACTTGCCTTGTTCTCCACTGTTCACACTGTTCTGGCATTCCTGTTCTTTGCAGAATGTTCTCCAATTGACTAATGCTCTTCCAACAATAAACTTTGAAAGGATAAAACTTTGTGACACCATTAATTCTTGAGGATAACTTTATCAACAAGCTTACTTCCACAGTGTTTTGCTTTCCCAAGAGGAAACAGAATGTTAGTGCATCACTTTGGGAGAATTGTTCCCTGCTTTCGTTTGATGCATTCATCCAAATGGAACAGTTTTGTGCATTTAGAGCAGACAACAAATTTTTCAAATTCATCCCTCTTTTGGCAAGAAATTTGTAGTAATTCTGCCTTCTCTTACTTCATACATTTGTTTTGACTGCATTTAAGGAGAGGGGTGGGTTTATATTATGATTCTATAGGGGTGCTTATCCGAGGAGAGGCGCTTATTCGAGGATTTACAGTATGCCAAATTTGGTTTTGTTCAGGGGGATTGGGGTGACCATGGCTGAATGTGTGTGTAAATCTGCTCCCGCAAATTTTGGATGTTGAATTGATTTTTTTTATTGCCAAAAGTAGTACAGTTGCTAAACGGAAGACAAGAGCAAGTGGCAGCACCGGTTCTGAAAGCAATATCTGCTCACCAGAAGGAAAAAAGATTTGCAATAACTCAATTTCTGGGTCAGATAGTAAATTCATACTTCATTCGACAAAGTGGTACATGCACTAACCATGGATGAGAAGATACATGATGTAGCCGCTCAACTCCAAACAATATTGGACAGCCTGGAGAATGTAGAAACGAAACTGGGAAAGCTGGAAGGAATATTCGAGCGGTGAACAAAAACCAAACAGAACTGAACTTTTTGAATGTAAAGGCCAAAGCGATCCAGAAGAGTATTAGAGAAATTGAAGAGGGGATGGAATTCGCAAACTCCCATATAGAAGAACTGAAAAAAAAGATGAGGAAAATGAAGACAAGATCAAGAAACTGGTCAGGACCAACTACTTTATCAAGAGGTGTACAGTAGGAGAGAAAATGTGCGTTTCTTCGGGATTCCTGAAGCGATGCACAGTCCCGAGGATGCAGCGATACACAAGTTCATTAGAGATGAACTGAACATTGATGATCCCAGAAGCATTGAATTTCAAAGAGTCCACAGGTTAAGAAAAAGAATAAATGGACAGCCACGACCAATCCTTGTCTGTTTTCTGAAGTTCCCAGAATGTTAGCTTGTCTTTAGAAGGGTATGAGAGTTGGGGGAACTGCATGATGCCGATGTCAAAGTGTCGCTGACTTTCCGAATGAAATTAGAGAGAGAAGGAAGAAGCAATGGCCGAGAATGAAAAAGGCGAGGGAAGAAGGAAAAATGGCATACTTCAGTAAGCTGGATCTGAGCCGGATAAATTATATATTGATGGCAAATTGGTTCCGTTATAAACTAATAAACTTGTATAATTTATTGTTTGCATGTCAGATTACCAGAGGCCACGGTAATTATTCATAGTCAAACTTTCTTTTCTTTTGTTTATTGTTAACGGAGTGATATGCATATAAATGATTATCATAGACAATAGTTTCGAATTCCTGAGGCAGTACGGCAGATATCAACTATCTGCAGCAGACTGCTGCCTTTTATTTATTTTGTTTAATGTTAGTGTGTAGTTGTTTATGTATATTATTGTTTCTTTTGTTCATTTGGCTGTTTTGTTCTGACGTTAGGTGTTGTGTATTATTTTTAAAAGTTTGTGTATTATTTTGGCGTTTTGACATGTTGTACATGTTGCTATTATTGTTATATTCTGTTATACATACATGTTTCCCCATGGGGCTTCTTGCCATCCAAGGGGTGAGGTCAGACATCAGCTTGTGAAGGCGCATTCTCGTCCCCAGAGTCCGCGATCCTTTTGGTCAGCACCAGGAAATCACGACCTCTGGCTGGTACCGATTTTCTGAGCTTGCGCAGAGTACACACGTTTTCTCTTGTCTTTTGTCTGTTCATTGTTTTAACGGCCAATCAAAAAATTCGTTTTTTCCGTCCCCGCCAGAGTTCGAGATTCTTGGTGCTGACCAAAAGGATCGCGGACTCTGGGAACGAGAATGGTGAAGGCGCCTATGGCAGCTGCTATCAGTCCATTGCCATAACAATGTTCTAAAGTGACAACTTATTATACTGTCTTTGTGGCAACTGGCAAAAAGTGGGTTTTGCATTTGGGCAATGAATTATTGACTGACTTGGCACTTTTCTATTTATAAATTAACACCAGCATACAATGTATTAATTAGCATTATTTCAACTATCTATTCTTTGCTTAGATTTCATATTTTATTAGTCATATACATAAAATATATTTTATTTTGCGGTGAAGTAAATGTGATCAGAAGTTCTAACCTTTCATCGCCCCAGTACATATCACATGATACATTTTGACATAGCAACCAGGCAAAACTTTCTCAGATTCACTGCTGCAGTGAAAATCAATGTTATTTTCTTTCCAATGATCACCATTGTAATACAGTTTGCCATTCCATCTGCAAGCTAATGAAGAGAAAGGATAAATAGCCTGAATATTTTAATTCCCAATTATTAAGAACATCGTGGACATCAACCTACCCTTGCAGATACCTTTGTTCTTCTGGACATAACGAGCCACGTGGCATTCCCTTTGATTACAGTGTTCAATGACCGGTTTTTTCGTCCACATTTAATACATACAGTTCCCTTGTGCAGTTAATGGATCCATTGTAGCATGAGCATTGAAGACAGTCACCAACAGACCACGTGGCTCCTTCAAAGTACTGGTTAGATTCTTCATCTTGGCATGTAACCTCTGCAATGATTAAAGAATACATGTACATGAAATAATACTCATTTTGATAATACCCATAAAGATATGGGTAACAGTAACTATAACGATACAATGCATTGGTAATGGTATATAATGATATATCAGTAACAGTATCGATAAAACATTGCATTGTATTTAACAAAAAATGATCAATATATTATATATAGTGATAAATTAATAATAATTATTGCTTCCACTAGTTCCCCTCCCTTCGATTTTATCCCTCAAGATTTACACAGTTATTACACACATTGCCATCCATCGCATAACCGACAAGTTGACATCAACATGACCATGTCTTACCTGATGTGCAATTCTGTATGGAGACATCTTTCAGGCAGTCTGATAATTTACACTGCACGAGTGCTGATACAAGCTGGCGACCACTGGAACACGATATTAAATTCCCCCTGATTCGTTTTGATATATGTTCTAACGCTAAACAAATAATGATAAAAACAGCAACATTTTAGCCAAAGCATAAAGTTAGTCTCAGTACTGGTGACTGCGCTGATTTCAAACTTATATGGCTTTAAAAAAATATTAATGCTATATATTATAATGACCAAACTTGGTGAATTTACTCGGAGTGTACTTTCTCTTGCTCTCATGGCATACATTGTAACATTTCCATGGGCAACTATGTTTTCATAGGCAGTTCTATTATTATAATAATAATAATAATAATGACTTTATTAGAGTGTCGGAAATACATAGCCAAGGGTGGAACTCTCTACTAATAAATTTATTGGGGACACCTAAATCTAAAATATGCATATAAATAATAATTTACATCTAATTTACATATTTACATCTATATATTAATTATTTTAAAAATTTATTCTAGAATATTTTACAGTTTTTTGTGTTCTACTATTTTTATTATCTTTTCAAATCAATTTTGGAGGTTTAAAAAAATAATGAAAAACATACCAGAGCAGAGATCAAGAATAATTATTGTTGGACCGTATTGTATAAGCCGTGTTGGTGCATGAGTTCCTACATTGTGGACCCCGGCCACAACACTAAAGATTGCCCGAAGATTGCCCAAAGTCTTCCGAAGTTGACCGAAGATTTCCGAAGATCACCCAATGACTTCCGAAGATTTCCAAAGATTGCCCAAAGTCTTCCAAAGACTTCCGAAGTTGACCAAAGATTTCAGAAGATTTCTGAAGATCAACCGAAGATTTTCCAACTCTATCGGGAAGTTTGCGAATACTTCGGAAATTTTTCGAAGGGCAAGGGCTCCTCTGTCTAAGTAATCGTATTTAGTGAAAAAAAAGTAATCAAATTTTTTCAAGTGTATTATTAACAGTAATCACATGATTTTCTCATGCAATTTGGAATAAATAAGCACTTTTTCAGACTACAAATTGCACTCGCCCTACAGGCTCGTGAAATTTTGTTAGTCTGAAAAATTTACTTGTGCTTATTTATTCCAAATTGCACTCGAAATCATGTGATTACCTATACTAATAATACACTCCATTCTGATTGGCTAAGAGCAGTGCAGTTCAAGTGTAACACCAGTGCAAAAAGTGTAACACCAGTGCAAATTACAATTACCGAAGATTTCCGAAGTTAGTGCGAAGACCCCCAACGGTTCCCGACGGTCATACGATGTATGCCGAAGATTGCCGAAGTTGACACGAAGCCTTCCGAAAGTTTCCAAAGATCATCCGATGTCTTCCGAAGATTTCCGAACTTCATCCGAAGACTTCAGAAATTTACCGAAGATTCCCGAAGATTTCCGAAGATCACCCGAAGACCTCCGAAGTTTACCGAAGATTTACGAAGATCACCCAAAGATTTCCGAAGGTTGCCGAAGATCACCCGAAGGATTTCCCAACTTTATCGGAAGGTTTGCGAATACTTCCGGAATTTTTACGAAGACCAAGGGCTCCTCAGCCTAAGTAATCGGTAAACAGTATTTTTTCAAGTGTGTTATTAACAAGTAATCACATGATTTTTCTCGTGCAATTTGGAATAAATAAGCACTTGTAAATTTTTCAAAGACTACAAATTGCACTCGCCCTACGGGCTCGTGCAATTTTGTTAGTCTGAAAAATTTACTTGTGCTTATTTATTCCAAATTGCACTCGAAATCATGCGATTACCTATACTTATAGCATCGATTATTGGATAATTATAACCGGAAGTCTGGGACGAGTGCTCACCTAGCAACGCATAAACAAAACAAAACCTTGTGGTTTTTATGGGTCTGCAAGCCTTTTAAACAGCGGAAACTAATCAAAAATGGCCGAATCGAATGCGAGTGGCTTCTAACTCTTCAATAAGGCAGATTTTGCGGGAGTTTTCACTAAATCTTCAGCTCAATGGACTTAAATTTGGTTTGTTATTCTTAAAAGGTAAAACAGTTTTGAATGAAACTTGGCATGTACATGTAGTTCAGACTTGTCACTGCCTACAATCGTGTGCTTGGCACATACCAGGGCACGAAATTAACTTTTTTTTCCAGGAGCCATTTGGCTCCTAAATATTCCAAAGTGGTCGCCAACTACAAAAAGTTAGTCGCCATTTTTTCCAACAATTTTTTTTTTTTTTCTGCACCAGAGACACAATCCATCGGCATACATGACGTATTCAAACGGTTTTCGCACAACTCGCAATGCATTGTAGGGCGATTTGTTTACTGAGCTGAGAGAAACTTTTGTTGACGTTTTTTGGCCCATATTTCTTGCGATGAAAGCAAAACAAGACCAGAGAAATATTGTTTTTTAACTTTAATCTATTGTGCGACTTTTTTTATGGCAAAGTTAGAACTGAAAACTTAAAGTAAGATGTCAGAATTCTAGTCGGCGTCGTCGCCAATTTGGCGACTAATTTCAGGATTTGGTCGCCAACGTGGAAAACTTGGGCGCATTGGCGACTGTATCGGGCGCAATTTCGTGCCCTGCATACGGATATCTCAAAATTATGGTATTGGTGCCCATGGAAGTTAAAGGTAATATTACAAAATATCAAAATTTGATGATATCTTTTTGGCAATTTTATATATCCGATGTGCCAAGCACAGATTTTTGTATTGTTTTATGCAGAATCAAAATAAAGTTTTAATTTTTGTTCTATATCTAAATGGTTGTGAGAAAAATGAAAAAAATGTTTAAGATATTTAGTTAATATTTATGTTAATTATTAACTCGTGGAGGTGTCATTATGTCAAAAAAAATATGTGTGATGCGTTTTGCCCTCGATAGTGATTGTGTATGGAAAGTTTGGTGCATTTTGAATAAAAATATCCTTGTATTTTTTATTGTCTTGAAAAATGCACAAAATTTGCCAGGGCAAGTACCTTAAACAACGTCCAAGTATTTTGATAATATTATTTCAATTATTAAATATAGACAGCTCTAAATACCAATATTTTTAGGAAGATTAATGTTCACAATAGCAATAATTGTACTAAGAAATTTGAATATCATAGCGACCTGTGACCAGACAAAACAGATGGTAAGCCTGTGATCTGTTACATACTTTACTGGTCACAGGAGACTAAAAAGGTGCAGTCTGAATAGGCTTAATTTACATTAACTTGCTTGAATTGTATGTTTTTCGGACTGCTGTACATGTGTAAGACAGTTATGATACAGTTTTTTTACAAGTTCCAAAGCTTGTAGCTTATGTATTCCAGCCTATTCCTCCATTTAATGTGTAACATACTATACACACATGAACTTGCTCAGTGCCTGGGACCATGGACACATGTACAATACCTGGACACTCAGAGGAGCAGCAGACAACTCCATTGTAGACATAGCAAGCTGATCTTGACATCGGGGGACAGGTTGCATAAGAATATGATTCGTATTTGGATCCCTCAAAATAAAATTTGCACCCTTCATAATTCCAAGTCCTGGCCTTTGGCTAAAATTCCTCCGTCTTGGATAATCTCCACGCCTGGAAAGAATGATGAAAACAAATATCTTATTTTAACACTATATTCTGCTTGGGGGAGGGGGGGGGGGGGGCAGAAAGTGCCCATGCTGATTTCAAATTTATCGTACTTAAAGAGCATCCAAGCAATCATAGCCAAACTTTATGACTTTCCTAAAAATTATCTTGGAACATTTTCATTTTTGGTGTGTCAATTTTTTGATTGGATATAGAATGGCCATTATTTAACTGTATCCAATCAGAAAGAGGCTACTAAGGTCTGAGGTCCCTAGAGGTGATCAGCACTCGGATTCGTGTTTGTTATGTTACTCGTTTTTGTTCAAGGGCTAACTCTGGGCTGTTTGGACGAAATTTGGATTGAATGGTACGAGCACATGCGTTGATCTTTCCTCTTTTCTGCTATTTGGCCTGGAAGCCAGGCAACGGAATTTTCTGGTCGAAAATCGCCTCGGCACTGGAGCTGTTCGAATTTGAAGACATTGGAATATTAATTACTTTCCTCCCTTTTCATTTAATTAGATGTACAGTAAACAACCAAAAACAAGGCAAATTTACGTTTATTCAGCATACATTATTTGTTCATAGTTTACGTAAATATTCGCAATTCTACGAACCATTCAGTAAATTCCATACATTTACTATAACCCAGAGATTCAATGGCAGTGCAAAGTGTTTATAAATTAAAATTTATAACTCTGAGACTTGTTATCAAAATTTGCAAGTTCGTCGACAGTCCAGAGTCCAGAGTCCAGTTTATTTTCCAGCTGGCCCCGGGAGCCCTGAGGACGAGAAAGAGTTCATCGACTATTTCCCCGCTTTTCCGTCAAATCAAACCACCTGCTTATTATTTTTGCATTCAGCGGTGTGACAAATTCGCATCTGGTCACTCAAAATATAGACCAATTATTTCCCGGGTTATTTTCAGACGCAAGTCGTCAAATAAGCTGTGAACGGCTAAGATAAGTATGCGTGACAGCTGAAACGAACATGTGCGTTACACGGGACAACGTCAAGAAAAATATTTCATTCCAAGTTTAAAACATTCACCCTTTTAGTTCTGGTTTACCAAGAAATATTCAGGGTAACAGTTTTAAAATGTGTAGTAAATAGTGAATTTTACACCCTTGTATTGGAAAGCCTTCCTGTAAGTCTGCTTGAAATATTCATGTAAACTTTATTGATGACCTCGACATACAAAACATTTATCATTCAGAAAGTGCTTGAATCTAACAACATTTTAATATAAACAATACACTAAAAAAATTCAGATACTTCAATTATCTTGAAGAAAAACAATTTCTTCATTTCACTTCCCACGTTAAAACCGGCCATCTGATGTTAAAAACGCACCACTGGTTTTAATTTAATTAACCAAACTCAAAGTTTCACTCGCAACCAGCTTAGCAGATTCCGCAAATGAAACAGGTTTTACAAGACAGAGCATTATAAATATTATTTTAACAAACTCTTTGTGTAGAATTTAGCAATTTTATTCGTAAGCAATATCACTCACTTTCCGTGCATTGTGGCGTTCCGCTCATCTTATGTTTCTTGGCTAGCGCTTTGGTGAAATATGAGCCGTGGGAACAGCTGAATTTCATTGGCTTAGCTTTAATATAATTACGTTTGTTGACTTAACAAAAGAACCAAACGCAAACAAATAAATCTTTGAATCGAGCGGTGAACGTAAACATCGAAATAACCGATGGAATTAAAACAATTGCTTTGAATCGGATAAAAATAATTCTGAATCGAGAAGACAACAATAATTATTTAGAACCCATATTCTTAACTCAGCGATAAAACGCCAGCCAATTTCGACTTCAGTACCGGTGCTTCGGCTGTTCTTTGGCATTGCGAGTCGCGACTCAAAACAAGAGCACAGCTGAATGAAACGCGCGGAGAGCCAGGAAATGTACGCAAACTTCAAATCTAAGAAAAATATGTTCCTTCCTGAAAATTCCTTATTATCCCAAACTTTTTTTAAACTTCTTTGGAAGCTTCAGCTTTCAATTAAATTGCGTGAAAAAATAATTTAATATATCTACGATGTACTTGTTGTTAGGAACGTACTACAGATCTTCAGCGCATGCGTAAATTCACATTTTCTTATTCTAGAAAGAAAGCTACCACAATGACAGGAAAGCGTTGTCCGAAACAAATAAATATTGTGCTAAATACAAGTAGTAATAGCGCAGAAAGATCACTCACGTTTTGCGTGGTGTGCACGCGTGCCCCACGCAAGAGTTATTAATTCATATTAATTAATTAATTGATTATCAAAGTTTACGGCATAGCGAACTAGCGAACTAGCTTCTTATCACCCGGCCCCACACATCCATACCTATAGTGCACTTTGCACTAAAAATGCAAAATAGCCGTGACACAGTTTGTCTGGGCTCCCTGTGGTATGACGTCATTATGGCATGAATGATGATATAATTATTGACACGTGACTGTCACTAAAATAAACATTTTTGGATGCTTTACACACCATATAAGTTTCATTTTCATAGCGTCAATACTTTTCGAGATTCATAGGGGGGCACTTTCTGCCCCCCCCCTCCCCCCGGTCACGAACGGAAAAAAAAAGCCCAGACAGAATAGGGTTAAAAGGCACTCAAGTAAGATAACAGGAGTTTTATATGTAGTTGAGACGGTATCTGTTATGTTCTAATAAATTCTAACGAATTTGAATTATTTGCATATTATAATAATAATAATAATAATAATATTTTAAATATTTTAACGCCTTAAAACTTCACCCGAAATTTTCTCGAAAACGCTCTCATAGAAATTCTTAAAATTTTGCAGACCGTAACCCATTGACACCCGGGCTTATCCCCCAAAACGGCAATCTAACATGGATCCCAGATGCCTATTTCTGGCCATTGTCTTGACAGTTTAATGTCCAACTGTCTAAAACTTAGTTTGCAACACGGCCACTAACATCCCCTTCCACTAATTAGAAGCAACAAATTCATTATTTTCCTTGGGCATGCGCAGAAATCAAAATTTTGACATACAAGTACTGTAGTTTTTGGACGTGAAAAACACACCTGACTTTAGGCTTTTCTTTTCCTTTTTTTTTTACCATTCTTGCTCTCCTTTTTCTCTCATTTTATTTTGTGGTTTTGTTGGCCTTTCAGTTGTCTTTGTTCACGTTGAAAAAGTTTCAACCTAAACGTTGGGAAAAGGGAATTTTTTGACAAAGAGTGTCAACGGTAGTGAAGGTCACGTTTTTGGTGATTTTGGAGGCATGCTTTGTTAGACATTTTCCAACTCTATCCATTGATTATCAAAGACATCCTCTGGCATTAAAAGTGATGACGTCACAAGTGGTACAAGTCTGTGGTCTCCTCTTGGCTGGTTATGGCCGCTTTAGTAGTCAATGTGTTAAGACAAGTATGTCAGGTCAAAGATCCAGAGAGCGTTTTCCAAACTTATGCCTTGATGACAAGTAATTCAGTCTAATGTAAAATGGGGGATGACATCATTACGTTGCTTTGGCAACTCCGATTTCCATAAAAAATATCTTAACCGTCCAACCCCTTTCCCCTCAATAATTTCCTGGGCCTTTAGCCCCCCACCTCTCTGGAACAATTCCCTCTGTGGTGGAGGTATGATTATTTTCTGGAAC
Source organism: Desmophyllum pertusum (assembly GCA_029204205.1). Taxonomy (NCBI): domain Eukaryota; kingdom Metazoa; phylum Cnidaria; class Anthozoa; order Scleractinia; family Caryophylliidae; genus Desmophyllum; species Desmophyllum pertusum. The sequence goes on along the minus strand of MU826391.1, from coordinate 25,921 downwards.
CACACATTCAGGGTTTGTACTCTAACCCACCACTTTAGGTTGGGATGCAATGAAGTTAGGGCAGAGGACAGCTGTGCTGCCCATTGGGTCCCTGAGTTTGTGTCGGTTTTCCCTAAAGCAAAACCCTAACCCTAGATTAGGGTTAAGATTTAAAATTAGCAAGGGTTAGTGTTTAGGGTTAGGATTAAGATTAAGATTAGGATTGGTTAGGGTTTAAGGGTTCCAGCTTTTTATAGTTCAGAAACGCTTATTGCAGTAGCTTTTTAAGTTAAATGGAAGGGTTAGGTTATTTTGAATTTTTATGGAGAATAACACTGACCGCTCACTCTCTGTTCCCCATTCCCTGTTCCTGGTTTTTAAATTTGCTCGCGATGAAACAAAAAATTTAGCTCTGTTCCGTCAATGACACATCCATTCACCGAATAAGGTCACAACCTGAATATACATGTAAGCTCATAATCTGTTTTGAGAACCAATCAGAAAGCTAGAAATGCAATAAACGAGATTAAGTATCTACTACTACTTAGTGAACTAATCAGCCGCTGGTAAAACATAGCTGCCCTAACTACAGATGTCAACATTGTATAACTGTTTTGTACTTCATAAAATAAAACCAGTAGTAATAATTTGCATTTAGTACAGTAGAACCCCGCCATACGACCACCCCATTTATAATACGACCACCTAGTTATTACGACCACTTTTTTATGGCCCGAACAAAAGCCCACTCATTTTCTTATCTGAAAACCCCGTTAATCCGACCAACGACCACCTTTTGGAGTCCCCAATCGTTATTTTCTTTATAAAATTACCCCGTTATTTAATAATAATACGACCAGTCAAAATGCCTGGTGAGACTGCTGAATGAAAATACATGTAGACACAATCTGACAAACAATAACGCATTTTAGTGAATGTTGTCCGGCAAAGTTGTTAGTGATTAGCGTGTTAAAAAGGTTCATTTATAGCGGAATTAAAGGTATAGTTGTTATGGCATTATTTAGAAGGGTGCAGTTTGACCCTACCCCGTTAATACGACCACCCTGTTAATATGACCACAATTTCATGGCCCAACGTTGGTCGTATTAACGGGGTTCTACTGTATATTAACGTACATGTTTAATGAACGAATTAACCTGGAGGGTAAAGTTTGGGGATCGTCAGGAAGAGCACTTCAGAAAGTTATATTTAGTCCCATGATATTTATCTATGGAATAGATAGTTATTTTAGCAAAATTGTATGCTTTACAGTGCGACTACTATAACCAAGGCCACTTAGACAATTAAAAAATAAAATAAAATTTCACTGAGGTTGGAATTCTTTGTTTAGTTTGCGTGGTTTAGTTTGCGTTGCCTAAGTGGCCCCGATTATATTATCCACACTTACATGTTTAAATCAATATTGTTATTCCATGAAGTTCTATGCAAACCAACCTTCACACTTGTCTTTATTGTGTCCTATAAACACAGAAACGTTACAGGAGGGTGGTGTGCAGTGCTCCACTGATGAAACAATGCCATGATAATATCCAGGAAAGTTAATTTCCATAGTTCTTTTGCAAGACAGTAATCCTCTTGTGCAGTGACAGTTGAGGCAGCGAGAGACATCCCAGCCAAGGTCGCTATTTTTGATAAGGAACGTTCTTCCTTTTTCGTCTTGACACTTTTCTAGGTACGTTAAAATGAAAAATAATAATGTTATCTCCAAAAAATTAAAAGTCTTATATCATACAGTAATGCTAAAATGTTAGTGTTTTGAACTACGTAAATTATTAATACAGTTAAAACCATTTGTAAATGAAAAGCGGGAAAACACAATGCGAGACTGAGAGCCTGTCAAAACATGGTTCCCACGGGAAACGACATGTCACGTGAGTGTAACTAAATGACACACCAAAATGTTTCCCTGTGGATAGAATAAGTTCTAAGTTCCACGTATCCACTGGTAAATCAGTTGACATGCATCAGTCAATTAATTATTAATAAATTACCGTTTTCGCAGCCTTTTCATCAGAACCATCGGGACATTCCAGCAGTCCATTGCATCGATGTTTGTCCCATATATAATGGTTGCCATTGAAACACTTGAACATCTTGGGCCTCCGGAGATGTTCTGTACTTCCCAGGAATGCTTTTAGGTAAACAGTGTAATCAATGACCGTAAGCATACATACATATATATCAGATATGCAAAGTATTGTAAGTAGTGTAAATATTTTGTAAGTTTCGTAAGTAGTGTAAGTATTATATTGTAAGTAGAGTAAGCATCGTTTTGTAATTTTTGTAAATTATATCATATTGTAAGTATAGCATTGTAAGTAGCACGAGTATCGTACTGAAAGTAGTGTAAGTACTCGCTTTGTAACTAAGTAGTATTTTTGTGATGTAATAAAGTGTGCGTTTATCAAAAAAAAATACATATATATCAGACTTTAGGATAAATGACTGCCAAGGTCTTATTTAATATATAATGAATAAAAGGAGCATTTGATTGGTTCCCTGAACGGTCTGAATTTTGCAATATGACCACTAAGATGGACCACCCACAAACTCATTTCGCCGAATTCCTTTTATGAGACATTGAACAAAAGAAAACTGTTTTTCTATATTTCACTGTACCCGCCAAGGCTATTTTGGGTAATTTTTTTTGACACAAAAATTTAGCTGCAATGTGTATCCTAATAATCCAGATACTTCATAGAATGAATCACCCACAAATATAAAATTTGAAAGTTCACTTGCTTTTTGTGTATCTGGCCCCCTTGGAAGGTACATGTACTTGGATTAAGCTTAAATATTAACCCATATCTGAGACAAACTTTTCGTTTTTTGCTCAAACCATTGAATGAAACCAAAAAATAAAAACAGGAATGTTTAAATACAAATAAAAGGAACATTTCCTAGTTTGGGTTTCACTGAAATGTTTAACTTATCCGAAGTTATTGCGAGGTTGTCTCATTTGCCTTTCCCTGCTCACCTCACTGACGTTTGTCCGATAGTTCCGAAGGAGCCTGCCAAGTTTCATAGCAAAATCGCCTATTGTTGTCTTTAAAAATGACATTTGGTAATTGCACGTCCTTTAGGAATGTCTTATAACTTCAATTAAACGCCTCTGACTTTAGTCTAAGTTATAAATCCAAGCATATTCATCAAAAACGATCGTCAACAAGCTTTTTGCTCCTTCGCGCCGCCATCTTGAATTGATTTCCGCTGGTCATTTTGTCTGTGGAATCGTTTTTTGAAAACTTTGCTCCCCTGGAGGGTGGAGGATGGGGGGTGGGTGGGTACCCTCGCTGAGTCTAGTTTTGCTGATCGGTGGATCTCAACACTACCGTATATACTTGAAAATTAAAAATATTGAACTAAAAGTGCCAAAATTGTAAAATAATATTCAGACGTTTCGGGCTTTGCCCTTCATCAGTGTGAATTAATGTGTCCGTTAAATAAAACCAGGGGGGGATAGAAACTCCTTATAAATGGTTTGCATAATTACGGACAGCGGTGCCGGGCAACCGAGTGTGCGCAGTAGCACTCGACTAGTTGCTAAGAGGATTGTCCCACGGAAACTTATTGACAATAAAAAAGCTTGCCAGGCAAGAAATTCACACCTAAAATTAGTATGCATAATAACAAAAAGGTGTTTTTCATTGGTTGTTTTCGCTCGAAAACGAAGACGTATTTTTTCGTTGTTGTCTGATTTCGCTTCGCCTCGTGTCTACGATAAACAATTTCATCCGACTTCGCTTCCCGCTCCCGAATCCGAAAGTAGCATGTAAAATTATGCAGCTCAGACGGATTTTTCGCTTGTTGTTTCACGCTGCCGAGATATTTTCTCGGCGGTGTGAAAGATCAGGCTAAAAATCCGCCAGCGCTGTGTTTGCAGGCTACACGCGTACAGCTCTACGCTGCGAGCTTGAAAAAGTTTCCAGGGTTAGAAAACAATGAAGTTTTGGTTGACGTCATTCTTAGCAACGGCTTGATTGACACACGATTCACACTGTTGATCTGTTGCCCGGCACCGCTATGTCCTCAAAGACTGAAGTGCCGGCTTTCTACCCCCCCCCCCCCCCCCCCTGAATAAAACGATGATGTTCGCCAACGGACACATTCACACCTGCATTCACACTGATGAAGGGCAAAGCCCGAAGCGTCTGAATATTATTTTACAATTTTGGCACTTTTAGTTCAATATTTTTTTTTTTTCAAGTATATTTACCAAGTGCCACTCAGCCTCCGAGCTTTTCAGCTCTAATTACTGATCTCAGGGATCCAATCAGAATGCTCCTTTTCATCATGCCATATAATAATTCCCCAATACGGACCTCACGCTAGTTCAATAACCAACAAATATAAAATGGCACACCTGCTTACGCGGTCTTACGCGGCCCAATGCAAACACGAGAGGGAGTTTGGGAGAATTAGAATGTTTAATGCTATGAGCCCGAGCTGCAATGTTATGTGCACAAAAGCGGCCATTTCCTATTTCTTTTATAAAATAAAGCCTACAAAATGTTACGTCATGCCCGTGTTGACATAATATTGTAATACCTAATATTTTGTATGAAAGAAATGCATAGTACTTCAAATTGTCTAGTTACCTTCGCAAGCAGCAAACGAGTCTGTTGACATCAATGGAAGAGCGTCTTGTTCAAATGTCTGGAAAGTCTTCACTTCAAACAAACCATAAGTAACATTGACTTCATATCTGGTACAGTTCATATTACCGTCCATGCACTCACACTTGATGCAACGAGTCCAGTTCATCCACGTCTCCATATTGTCTCGTATTTCACCACTGCTATCCAAACATACTGGTTCATTTAACATGTGGCAATTCACAGACATATTTTGAGAACAGGAACACTTGATCGTAGAGTTAATAAGCCATACCTCGCCTGGATTTCTCAGTTTATGTTGATCATCCCGACATTCTTGCATAGCAAGTCCAGGAATGAAAGAATCGTCCGTGAAATTTTCAGGTAAAGCTAGAAAAGAAAGAAATTGATTTAAACTTTTTATTGATTCGCGCATTAATGTTAATTTCTCGTGAAACTCTAGCGAATCAATTTTTTTTATATATATAATGGAAAACATTTGTAGTAACATATGAGAAGAAACAATAATATTAATAAACCTGGAGCAATTATCAATCATGAGACGTAACACACCCAACTTTCCTAGGCGTATCGGGAAGATAAGCACCACAATAATAATACAAAGTCACGAATTATAACTTATTTTGTAAAATAGGTAGTCGTATTATAATATAATAATTGTGATCATATACTGGTGAAAGGGCTCGAACTTGTCTTGGTGAAATCCAGCACTTTCCAAGTTTAAAAGTATGACTCTGTTAATACATATATGTTAGCCTCTTTGGTACCTTTTGTGAATATCAACATGAAGATAGTGATTAGTCCCAGTGCGAAGATTGGTTTTTTGGCCATAATGCCAAGGAACGATTTACCTGTAAAGAGAAAGAAGAAAAAAACATTTGTCCACGTAAAACTCTTCACGACAAACGAAGCTTACTGCGTTGATGGGATAATAAACATCACAGTAAGTAGTAGGGGAGGGATTTTTTCGTCCTTTTACAGTACTACCAGGTAAAGTACAATAAGTAATGACGTCACAAATTTGACATTTTAGAGGGCTTCAAAACACGCCCCCTTCTCAAGTTAATTTTGACATTTTAGAGAGCCATCTTGACATATTGGCCGACCCCCGACGCTGATTGGTTGTCATCCATCTATTATGGTTTCAAAATAAAAGCCCGCCTTTCGTCAGACGCGCCATTTCGCATTTGAATTGTGCCCCGAGTAAATTTTCAAAGGGTCGTGTTTCTTTAAATTAATTTCGAAACGCTGATCAGAATTTTCTGAAGATGGCTGAGAGTAAGGTAATGAATATCGAAGCTGCTTTGACAATCACGGCAGCCCCTTTTATCCTTCAAAAATAACCGAATTTTCAAGGATAAACAGGGAAAAACACGGGCCAAATAGGACGAAAGGAGGCCATAAGAACATGGAACGGTCTATGTATTTCCAAATTCGCTCTGAAATCTTGCAGACCTTATTGTTCTTTGAAATTTCCAAGGTTTAAAATACCCTATGAATAAAGCAATTCTCAGAACTCGCATTGAAATAAATGTATGCCAACTAGTAAAGAGAATTTATACCTTAGGCTACCGCTTGAAGCCTAAACAATCAGCAAGACGACTTTCTTATTTCACAATTGAGTAGGCGTTTCCAAAAAGGAAGAGGTATTTTACAAGAGTTACCTATTCTGGACACCAGTGACTAATTGTATGTTGTAAAAAGGAAATAGCTGAATTATTAGTTTGTCATTAATTGTAAAATAGAACATAATCGATGTGAAATCGCTAGGGACTAGTTGAATTGCCAACATTTAATGCCAGCTGGCTAGTTTAATTTAACTGCTTGTCTGTTATATATAAATATTAATTCGCGCTATGGCATTAATGACGTATGGCTCAGCACGCTTGAAATTCTAGCAAAACCCAAACTTTTGGCGCTTTTAACTGAAAAACGTGCGTGCAGTTGGAAAAATTCAAATGTGAAAAGCAAAGAGTCCTGAAGTAAAAACTATTACTAGTTCTGATATAGAAATGTACTTATAACTGTATATTTCCCGTAGTGCATTGCGTACGGTCTGAATTATATACACTTTATTCCTTTTCTGTAAAACTCTGCCAAAGTCTCCTACATTTTTTGTGCGCTCCGATTGAATTGAAATCAATGAGCCCACGGGGACTTGCAAGTCAGAACTTTTATGGTATGCCGCATTAATAGCTCAAGTTAGGAATTTTATTACTCATCTTGTCAACATTTATAAAGTTGAATTTCACATATCGTTTTTATAACATTACAATGTCCAAAATTGTACGCGAAATTTTGTCCGACGGTAAAATAACTAAGTCAACCGAAAAATATTTGTCTGAAATATAATTCGCGAAATTAAAGGCGTTCAAATTATTATAAAGACGCGCGTAATTGCGTAATGTTTCAACTTTTCTCAACGTAAACAGGCCCTCACGCAACCATTTGCACACCATCTGCTATCAATTTTCCTAGTTTTTTTTCTGAAAAAACCTGTTTAAATTCGCTGGAAAATTTACAAACAAATTTATGGACAACCTAGCAACATGATGGCACGCTTTCCAGCTCGGCTTTGAAGCTCAAATTTGATCATAAAAGTCTTCTGTCTGTTATCATGGAATTCAAATGTTTCGAAAATTATTTGTCATCTAATTCCATTCTTCTTTTTTGGCATAAAAGTAATTTATAATTTCCAAAATGGCGGAATAAAAAGTCTCGAAAAAGTGTATTTCAGCGATTTTAAACCATGCACACGGACAGTTTAGAAAAGTTTCAACCCTTTGAAAAATGGTGGCTTGATAACAATGCCTGTGAATATGAAATGCTGAGCATAAATATTACTACAATTTAGCTACTAATTGATTCATTCATAAAATAAATGATCAAGTATGTTTCGTGCTGGCGCGCAATTTTGTGAGCAGTGTTGATCGCCTCACGGTGTTTCTTCATTTCCTTTTTCTTTGTTTAAGTTGGTACTACATTCCCAAAGCAATAAAATATTATCTTCCTGTATCCTATTTAGCAAATAGAAAACGCGCGTGTCTTCTGTTTTACTGAATACGGTAGGAATTTCGAAGTTGATTTTCCTTTGCGCACATTTGAAGATCACCTACCGTAATCCGCTTGCTAGTTCCTTGTTATTCCCAACAGTATACATACTCTCCTATGGCTTCAACAAACTGAACCAAAAGACAGGAAAGTCAAGATAATTCTGCAGCAAATTGCGATTGGAAGATATATGCCACCAATGAAAAAGACCCAAAGGAACAAGTCCTTCCTGCTAGTTTCTCGATTATTTAGTTATTTAAATATTTAGTGGGCCATCATTTGGATGTTTCTTGACAGACACCTGTTTTAAACAATCAGCAAGACGACTTTTTTATTTCACAATTGAGTGGGCGTTTCCAAAAAGGAAGAGGTATTTTACAAGAGTTACCTATTCTGGACACCAGTGACTAATTGTATATTGTAAAAAGGCAATAGCTGAATTATTAGTTTGTCATTAATTGTAAAATAGAACATAATCGATATGAAACCGCTAGGGACTAGTTGAATTGCCAACATTTAATGCCAGCTGGCTAGTTTAATTTAACTGCGTGTCTGCATGTTATAAATAAAAAGAGATTAAGCATCACGTTTGTTTTTCTCGCGAACGGCAAAAACCCCAGTTTTGCTGCCTGTCGTTTGCCGCGTTTTTACGTCAAAGTAAGTAGTTTAGCGTTTATCGCGAACGTGTGAATTATTTTCGATTTTTTTTCATGGATTTATTTAACGATTGGAGGAGAGGTAAAGAGAATCAACTGCAAGCTGACGTTTGCTGTTTGACGTAGAACGTGCATGGCGCTTAATCTCTCTATTATTTCGCTATAGCATTAACGGACATATGGCTCTGCACCCTTGAAATTCTAGCAAAACCCAAAGTTTTGGCGCTTTTAAAAAAACGTGCGTGTAGTTGGAAAAATTCAAATGTGAAAAGCAAAGAATCGCGAAGTAAAAACTATTACTAGTTCTGATATCAAAATGCACTTAACTGTATATTTCCCGTATTGCATTTATATTACGTACATATACGGTTCAGTGGAATTTATAATTCTTTTGTAAAACCCTGTCAAAGTCTCCTACATTTTTGTGCGCTGGTTTATTATTTGAAATAAAATCTTCCTCACCGATTGAATTGAAATCGATAAGCCCACGGGGACTAACAAGTCAGAACTTTTATGGTATGCCGAGGAATTTTATTTTTCATCTTGTCAACATTTATAAAGTTGAATTTCAAATATCGTTTCGGACGTCACAATGTCCAAACTTTTACGCGCAATTTTGTCCGACAGTAAAATAAAGTCATCCGAAAAATATTTGTCTGAAATATAATTCGCGAAATTAAAGGCGTTCGAATTATTATAAAGGCGCGCGTAATTGTCCTCGCGCAACCATTTGCACACCATCTGCTATCAGTTATCGGTTTTATATTTTCCTAGTTTTTTTCTGAAAAAACCTGTTTAAGTTTGCTGAAAAATTTACAAAAAAATTTATGTCTGAAATATAATTCGCGAAATTAAAGGCGATCAAATTATTATAAAGGCGCGCGTAATTGTCTAATGTTTCAACTTTTCTCAACGTAAACAGGCCCTCACGCAATCATTTGCACACCATCTGCTATCAATTTTCCTAGTTTTTTTCTGAAAAAACCTGTTTAAGTTCGCTGGAAAATTTACAACCAGATTTATGGACAACCTAGCAACATGATGGCACGCTTTCAAGCTCGGCTTTGGAGCTCAAATTTGATCAGAAAAGTCTTCTGTCTGTTATCATGGAATTCAAATGTTTCGGAAATTATTTGTCATCCAATTCCATTCTTCTTTTTTCGCATAAAAGTAATTTATATTTTCCAAAATGGCGGAATAAAAAGGCTCGAAAAAGTGTATTTCAGCGATTTTAAACCATGCACAAGGACAGTTTAGAAAAGTTTCAACCCTTTGTAAAATGGTGGCTTGACAACATACAATGCCTGTGAATATGAAATGCTGAGCATAAATATTACTACAATTTAGCTACGAATTGATTCATTCATAAAATAAATGATCAACTGCGTTTCGTGCTGGCGCGCAATTTTTTTAGCAGTGTTGCTTGTTTTTTATATTTTGGTTGCCTAACGGTGCTTCTTTCTTTCATACCCAATATATAGGCTAAGATGGCAATTAAAGACAAATTAAGGACTACTTCTTTGTATGTAATTTGCTTTTATTTAGTCGAAACCCATGTCCAGTCCTATTCTCGGTTTTCACTGTCAGGCCACTGTCACGCCATAAATAAAAAAAATCGAAACCGTTCAATGAATGAAGTCAAGGAATTGACATGTCATAGATAATGAATAAATAAGGAATCAGTCCAAGTCTCAGGTCTGTGCGGTATTCCGTACTCGAGTTATTTGTCAAAATGTTCCACACAAATTTATAGAGCTCAGTATGGAAACGCCATGTTGGTGTCCCTCTGAGGGGCACCAAAACATCAAAACAAAAAAACATCTGGAGTTCACTTTGCCAGAAAGGAGGTTTGTTTTCTCTTGTGAACGTTCGAATATTTAGATAAATATTTCTCCTTAAACTTAAATTGTTTAGAATGCTGAAAATCACCCGAAGAGTCGTGTTTTAGATACGGAACAGCTCTGTCACGGCTGATGTCACGTACGATGAAAACTCGGAAATTTAAACCGTTCTATTTTCAAAAGGAAGCATGAGATCGAGCTAAGAAATTGTGAAAAGATATATATTTAGGCAATCTTTCCTTGAATGAAGGTAAAAATTCTGTAGGCCTCGCGGTTTTGAATTTTAGAATTTGACGACGTCACGTGAAAACCAAGATTAGCTCATGACCATACATCTCGCAGTTATTCTAAGTTTTGAATTCCGTAAAAGGTTAACAATAAAACAAGAACACATTTCAGAGGAACTTCGTTTTGAAGCAGGATTTGCAAAATTATAAATCATTTTCGTTCATCTAGTCCAGTCAATATATTGATGGGACCCATCACAAATTGCAACAGAATTTATTTCTTCGCTATCCATCTCAGAAAAGTGCACCAATCAACATATCAAAAGTCTAGAAAAATCTACGAAGGGGAAGCCACTTTTCTTACTTATATACAATGTAGCTCTGTAGGTATAGCATGAAAACGAGGCTACATGCATTAACCTACTCTTACATGTATTTGTTTGATCGCAAATTCACCAGTGTCACTCAAACAAAAGAGATAAATGACCCAGACATCCTCGCAAGCTCAAATTCAACTGGGAAATACAGCTAAGCTAGGTGAATTGTGAATTATAATCCGCTTGACTAGTACTTGATTTCTAATTTTACTAAATACGAAATGCTCACGGTCGGTAACCTGGTCATTGGCTGTGGCAGGCTCTTGCTGGCTTTTGTAGCAGCCCTCGTTACGAAATGCTCACGGTCGGTAACCTGGCCATTAGCTGTGGCAGGTTCTTTCGGGCTCTCGCAGCAGCCCACGTTACGAACTGCTCACGGTCGGTAACCTGGCCACTGGCTGTGGCAGGTTCTTGCGGGCTCTCGTAGCAGCCCTTGTTGCTAACTACCGACAGTCTTTTACCTGGCCATTGGTTGTGCTTGAATTTTACATGCCTTTATTATTTGCTTAATGATTGGCCCCCAGGGCAACGGCCTTTCGTTTGTTGGGATTCCGTGTCTGCTTTTGGTTCTGGCCACTTGCAATTTGGTGGTGGTAGGATCATGCTAGCGTGGTGCTTGTGGTGGCCTCTAGCATGTTGGCTGGTACATCAGTGGTAATGGCTTTGGCTAGGCTTTCACACCTGCTCACACAACATGCACCTCGCAGTCGCTAAGTTGCAATCGGTTTGTGACGGCTTTCAGGTCCTATATTTGAACTCTGGCCTGACTCTGGCATTGGCCTTGGCTAGGTTTTAGCGCCGCTTGTGTAACATACATTTGGCAATCGCTTTGTTCAGGCTTTTTGGGTATGGGTGACCTTCGGATTCTCCAGCCATGTCTAGCAATGCATACCAGCTGTATATTCTCATATCAGGGAGGCCTTGACAAGGCTCTCTCATCCACTTGCAAAGGGCATCCTACAATCGCTTTGAATGGACTATGTGCTTATTTGTAACTTGTTTGTTGGCAGGGTCGGTCCAGCATTCATCCATAAAGGTGTACTTATCTGCTGTGCGCTCTTTGCACATGGAACAAGGTTTTCCTGACCCCTTATCAATTGCCTCAGATTGCAGAGCGTGGTTCGGGGGATTAAACATTCTCAAGGCTCTTCTTCAGCTGTGCGCCTGCCTATTACCGACGGCGTAATGATGGTGATTTTTAAATCATTGGATGTATCTTGCCCGGATCATTGTACTGTATGTGTTGGGCAGCTTGCAATGTCGCCTACTTTCGGTCTGTCGAGTTCACTGTCTCCAGTCTAAGACATTGCAGTTGATTCAGATTCCAATCCTTTGTGCTTACGTGTTGGGATCAAAGCCCCCAAGACGGACCCATTTCGCAAGCTAAGGGCTGTTTTATTCACATTGGCAGAGGAAATTATCCTCTTTGTGCCATTCAGGCACTCTTGGCGTACACTTAGGGGTAATTCCAGAGGCCCCTTGCTTCTGTTGCAGGATGGACGGCCCTTGTCACGTGCTATCTTCACTAATTGGATTAGACAGATTCTGGCTGCGGCTGGAGTTGAGGCAACTTCTCCAGTTTCCGTATCGGTGCAGCCACGACGGCTGCACGCAATGGGGTTCCGGACCACCTAATTCAAACGTTGGGCCGCTGGTCTAGTACTGCTTACCAGCTGTACATCCACACACCTTCAGAGGCGTTGTGGACTCCATTACCTTGGAGCATGCAGCTTTGCCTATCAGTTAGGCAGGCTGGTTTTCTTGCTGCTTCGCCTATCGGTTAGGCTGGCTGATATTGCCATCGGCTCTCGCAATTGCCTGATCATGTTGGACGAGTTACAGTGGATAGTCATGTAGGTGATTTATTTTGTCTTTTTATGTACCTTTAATCGGTCAGGCATTGGGGAAGGTGCTTGGGATTGTTTGGGTAGGTTCTGAGGTCCCACGTCCACCCTCTTCGCGGGCTCCCTCGCCCTTCCAAGCACCTTTTTGGGCTGAGATTGGGTGGTTGCGGCTCGCAGGGTTGCCATGGATACCTCCACGCTTTGGCCGATCCAGGTGTGGCTCTACCAAGGCACCTTCCCCAAGCTGATCTACTGGTGATGAGTTTAATGTCTCTTCACAGGCTATAAAAGACTCTGTCTTGATTCTTTGCATTGATTTGAAACGTGAGCATTGTGAGCCTTTTTTGGCCTGACCGTGGGGAATTCGAACGGCTTGCTTGTCTCTACCGTGGAGAATTGGCCACTTAAAAAATGCTAATATCCGGGGATTTACCCTGGGGGAAATGGGCACTGAGTGACGCATTTAGATTACTTATGTGCATATTCAGATACCAGTGTGGAGAAGATGCCCGTAAGGTAAAGTAAGTCAAATCAAGTAAGAAAATGACTGTTCTGTACACAGCAAATTCCCCGTGGAGGTGGCTATTATTAAAAATTGCATAACTTTTCAAATTGAGCCTGCGGTGATTGCTGGTCAGCGGTTCTTTTTTAAACAGTCGCAAATGTTAAGACAACAGTTCTTCAAACAATAAAGAAAATGACATGGTTTTTCTAACGTTCTGATTTATGTAAACAACCTGTAAATCATAATTGTTCCTTTAGCCTCGTTTTCATGTTCTGCATCAGGGTATCCATATAAATAATAGATTTTTGGCATCTTCTTCTTCTTAGATTTCCCTAGACTTTTGATATGTTGTAGAGGACATATTTTTGGTTATAAAACTGTTAAGATACCTTCTGTTGCAATTAGTGATAGGTTGACACTTTTTATTCGCTAAAATGCTTGGACTAATCGGCACAATTCGATCTAAGAGAACACATCCCCGTGCCCCATGATAGTTTTTTTCAATCTATTTTAAGCTTCGCGCCACGCTGTGAAAGTTATTTTAGTTCTCGTCCCCATGGTCGCGCGGCCAATGATCAGAAGATCAGATGTCATTGCGAAGATTTTTCTCGCCGTCGTGTTGACGTCCATCTACTGAAATCGTAAATCGAAATTTAAAGATGTGATCGCGTTTCTCAATGTGTTATAGAAAAGCCGCCAAATTTTAAATGTCATTACGTCATTACAACTGACCAATCAGGTGTCTTCCTTAAAATAACCGCGCAGTATGACCACGCGCTAAAATTAGATTGAAAAAAATTATCATTGGAAGAGGCCCATGTATGGGGGATGTGTTCTCTTAGATCATCCTCTCTTGGTTAAGATCGTTCATTAAATCATTCCTTAATATTTCTATCATTTGCTTTATGACAAAAACATGCATACAAACTTTCACGAAAACGTTTGGAAATAGGAAATACGGTTTAGAAATTTTACTTTGCTTTGTTTGTTGCCGATAAATTACAAACAAATGTGCACAAATTATGTTTATTTTGAACTTAGCTTAGAACATTTTGATTGAATGCAGTTACCATAGCTATTGCAATTATCCTCCGTCTTGCCTTATGACGTCAACAGGTGCTTAGGAGGGTTGGTTATCTCTTCAACCGTATGCATTGGAGAATAAGATGCTTGTCATTTATTTCGCATTTTTTGTCGGTGTTGCAAGCGGAACGAATCGAATCAGCGAACCAAGCTTCCAAGCTATCAACTTTGGAAGGGCCATAATTGGACGAAAGCTAAATGGAAGTGTCATAAACGAGATTGTAGTTGACTCAGAGATTTATTGTCAATTTGAATGCGTAAAAGAAACTCGTTGTTTGTCGTACAACTTTGGAGCCACAGAAGACAAGAGAAGATTCAAGTGTCAACTGAGTGACTCTGATCGATTTTTTGGAGTAAAGAATTTCACTGAAGACGGTGAACTTTTCTACCGAGGAATACAGGTAATTTTAATTTAGGGATATAATTATTATTATTGGTAATTTTAATAATTTCTACGTACCAAACGGAGGCTTGAAAAGAGAGTTGTACCATTCGATCAGATCATTTTCAAAATATGCAAGCAGTTGATACCCACGCGGGTGCTCTTGCGTGGTTATCAACTGTCGTCAATGTCAATCTACTAGTTTTTAACTTCAAATTCTAATTTTAAAACTACATTAAATCTTCAATATTTCTTATCAGTCCCTAAATTTAACAACTCCTTTGAGAAAAACTATTTCCTCCCCAAAATACCAAAAAATCACCCAAAAATTTACAAAACACCCCATAACATAGATTCATGAGATGAGCTAAGAGTTTTTGGATTGCTTGAAACGCGAACGAGATATTTCCATTAAACCCATGTTTTAACATGTTTTTTCCGCCACTTAAAAGTGGCGGAAAAATGGCATTCAGGTGGACCCACGCCTTAAAGCGAGAACGCGAATTAACATATGTACAACGACTGCAGCTATAACATTAATTCCTTTTGTTGATGAAAATTAACGCTAACGCGATACACTCTTTTTTTTATATAAGAACGTCTAATTTCGAGCTGAGGCTGAACCAAGACCGAATGTTCTTATTTTTGGGGCGATTTCAGCCGGAAAACGTTCTTACCCCATGTTCTTAGGTTACATGGTATAGAATTTCACAAAAAGATTCGAACGTGACCATGAAAATGGTATTAACATTTTATGTGATAGAAACTCATGTTGTTACTATAAAAAATGTGTATTCAAGTATTTTGAGCTGATATGAGCTGCTTATTCACTGAGATATTTGAAATGTTACATTTTGTTAATTTTTTGAAAGGATACTGGAATATTGTATTTAGAGCTCGATGCAAAAAAACAAGTTAATAAAAATGTTCTTAGCTAAGTCTCAAACTGGCTATGTTCTTAGCATGTTCTTAAAATTTTGGTCAATCTCAGCCTTAACGTTCTTATAAACAAGGTTCTTATAAAAAAAAAAGAGTGTATTATAATTGTTCTGTGCACGTGTTTACATTTTA
>MU826391.1:0-10245 GCA_029204205.1 Desmophyllum pertusum | reverse complement strand
GATTTGTGGGCAATATAAAGTCCGATGTAAAGGCCATGTACAGGCCGATGTAAAGACCGATGTAAAGGCCGATGTAAAGGCCGATGTAAAGGCCGATTTAAAGGGCCATTTGAGTACGACGTAAAGGCCGATGTAAATGCCGATTTAAGGCCGATTTAAGGCCGATTTGAGGCCAATTCGAGGCTGATTTTGAGGCCGTTTTGAGGCCGATGTAAAGGTCTATGTAAAGGCCGATGTAAAAGCCGAGGTAAAGGCCGAGTTGAGGCCGATTTGAAGCTGATTTAAAGGCTGATTGGAAGCCGATTGAGGCCGATTTCAGGCCGATTTGAGGGCGATATAAATGCCAATGTAAAGGCCGATGTAAAGGCTGATGTAAAGGCTGATGTAAAGGCCGATTTGAGGCCGATTTGAGGCCGATGTAAATGCCAATGTAAAGGCCGATGTAAAGGCCGATGTAAAGGCAGATTTGAGGCCGATTTGAGGCCGATGTAAGGGCCGATGTAACACACATGCTATTTTCCTTCTGCTATGGCTCTGTTGTTCATTGCTACGGAGGTGATGTTTGTTCCAGACGCGGATATCCAACAATTAAACATGTAGTAGGAGCTCTTCTTTCTGTTATAAGATTTTAATCCACAGGTGCGTGTAGAGAAAATGCAGGAACTTGTGTAAAGGTGTGTGTATACAGCTGTTATAGGGAGGGGTAGTACATAATTTCTGACAGATTAGAGGGGGGGGGGGGGGGGGGCAATAACTAAATTCACTCCTTTAGGATGGGGGTATTACCTAATATTTCCTACATGAAGCCCATAATTATTGCACAGTCCCTAAAGGCAGATTTGAGGCCGATTTTAGGCCAATTCGAGGCTGATTTGAGGCCGTTTTGAGGCCGATGTAAAGGCCTATGTAAAGGCCGATGTAAAAGCCGATGTAAAGGCCGATGTAAAGGCCGACGTGAAGGCCGGTTTGAGGCTGATTTAAAGGCTGATTTGGGCCGATTTGAGGACGATATAAAGGCCGATGTAAAGGCCGATTTGAGGCTGATTTGTGGCCGATTTGAGGCCGATGAATAGGCCGATGTAACACACATGCTCTTTTCCTTCTGCTATGGCTCTGTTGTTCATTGCTACGGAGGAGATGTTTGTTTCAGACGCGGATGTCCAACAATTAAATATGTAGTAGGAGCTCTTAATTCTGTTATCAGATTTTAATCCACAGGTGCGTGTAGAGAAAATGCAGGGTACTTGTGTAAAGGTGTGTGTATACTGCCTGTTATAGGGAGGGGTCGTACATAATTTCTGATTGATTAGAGGGGCGGTGGGGGGGGGGGGGGGGGGGAAATAACTAAATTGACTCCTTTAAGATGGGGGTATTAACTAATATTTTCCTACATGAAGCCCATAATTATTGTACACTCCTTGAAGGCAGATTTGAGGCCGATTTGAGGCCGATATAAAGGCCGTTGTAAAGGCCGATTTTAGGCTGATTTGAGGCCGATGTAAAGGCCGATTAAAAGGCCGATGTAAAGGCCGGTTTCAGGCTGATTTAAAGGCCAATTTGAGGCCGATTTGAGGCCGATGTAAAGGCCGATGTAAAGGCCGATCGATGTAAAGGCCGATTTGAAGCTGATTTGTGGCCGATTTGAGGCCGTTTTAAAGGCCGATGTAAAAGCCGATGTGAAGGCCGATGTAAATGCCGATTTGAGGCTGATTTGTGGCCGATTTGAGGCCGATGTAAAGGCCGATGTAAAGGCCGATGTAAAGGCCAATGCAAAGGCCGATGTAAAGGCCGATGTAAAGGCCGATGTAAAGGCCAATGTAAAGGCCGATGTAAAGGCCGGTCCGTAAGGCTGATTTAAAGGCCGATTGGAGGCCGATATGAGGCCGATTTAAAGGCCGATGTAAGGGCCGTTGTAACACACATGCTCTTTTCCTTCTGCTATGGCTCTGTTGTTCATTGCCACGGAGGTGATGTTTGTTCCAGACGCGGATGTCCAACAATTGAATATGTAGTAGGAGCTCTTTTTTTCTGTTATAAGTTCCACAGGTGCGTGTAGAGAAACTGAAGGGTACTTGTGTAAAGGTGTGTGTGTACTGCTGTTATGGAGATGGGGGTCGTACATAATTTCTGACTGATTAGAGGGTGGGGGGGGGGGGGGGGGGCAATAACTAAATTCACTCCTTTAGGATGAGGGTATTATTTAATATTTTCCTACATGAAGCCCATAATTATTGTACATTCCTTGAAGGCAGATTTGAGGCCGATTTGAGGCCGATATAATAGCCGTTGTAAAGACCATTTTAGGCTGATTTGAGGTCGATGTAAAGGCCGATGTAAAGGCCGATGTAAAGGCCGGTTTGAGGCTGATTTAAAGGCCAATTTGAGGCCGATTTGAGGGCGATATAAAGGCCGATGTAAAGGCCGATTTGAGGCTGATTTGTGGCCGATTTGAGGCCGATATAAAGGCCGATGTAGAGGCCGATGTAAAGGCAGATGTAAAGACCGATTTGAGGCTGATTTGTGGCCGATTTGAGGCCGATGTAAAGACGGACGTAAAGGCCGATGTAAAAGCCGATTTCAAGCTGATTGTGGCCGATTTGAGGCCGTTTTAAAGGCCGATGTAAAAGCCGATGTGAAGGCCGATGTAAAGATCAATGTACAGGCCGATGTAAAGGCCGATGTAAAGGCCGGTTTGAGGCTGATTTAAAGGCCGATTTGAGGCCGATTTGAGGCCGATTGAGGCCGATGTAAAGTTGGATGTAATGGCAGATTTGAGGCCGATTTGAGGCCGATGTAAGGGCCGATGCATGTAACACACATGCTCTTTTCCTTCTGCTATGGCTCTGTTGTTCATTGCTACGGAGGTGATGTTTGTTCCAGACGCGGATGTCCAACAATTAAACTTGTAGTAGGAGCTCTTTTTTTCTGTTATAAGTTCCACAGGTGCGTGTAGAGAAAATGAAGGGTACTTGTGTAAAGTGTGTGTGTACTGCTGTTATGGAGATGGGGGTTGTACATAATTTCTGACGGAGTAGAGGGTGGGGAGGGGTCTATGACCTGATATTTTCCTACATGAAGCCCATAATTATTGGCACAGTCCCCAAAGGTAGATATCAGAACGATTTGAGGCCGATATAAAGGTCGATGTAAAGGCCGATTTGAGGCCGATGTAAAGGCCGACTGGTAAAGGCCGATTTGAGGCCGTTTTGAGGCCGATGTAAAGGCCTATGTAAAGGCCGATGTAAAAGCCGATGTAAAGGCCGATGTAAAGGCCGACGTAAAGGCCGGTTTGAGGCTGATTTAAAGGCTGATTTGGGGCCGATTTGAGGACGATATAAAGGCCGATGTAAAGGCCGATTTGAGGCTGATTTGTGGCCGATTTGAGGCCGATGTAAAGGCCGATGTAAAGGCCGATGTAAAGGCCGATGTAAAGGCCGATGTAAAGGCCGATGTAAAGGCCGATTTGAGGCTGATCTGTGGCCGATTTGAGGCCGATGTAAAGACGGACGTAAAGGCCGATGTAAAGGCCGATTTGAAGCTGATTTGTGGCCGATTTGAGGCCGTTTTAAAGGCCGATGTAAAAGCCGATGTGAAGGCCGATGTAAATGCCGATTTGAGGCTGATTTGTAGCCGATTTGAGGCCGATGTAAAGGCCGATGCAAAGGCCGATGTAAAGGCCGATGTAAAGGCCGATGTAAAGGCCGATGTAAAGGCCGATGTAAAGGCCGGTCAGTAAGGCTGATTTAAAGGCCGATTGGAGGCCGATATGAGGCCGATTTAAAGGCCGATGTAAGAGCCGATGTAACACACATGCTCTTTTCCTTCTGCTATGGCTCTGTTGTTCATTGCTACGGAGGTGATGTTTGTTCCAGACGCGGATGTCCAACAATTAAACTTGTAGTAGGAGCTCTTTTTTCTGTTATAAGTTCCACAGGTGCGTGTAGAGAAAATGAAGGGTACTTGTGTAAAAGTGTGTGTGTACTGCTGTTATGGAGATGGGGGTTGTACATAATTTCTGACCGAGTAGAGGGTGGGGAGGGGTCTATGACCTGATATTTTCCTACATGAAGCCCATAATTATTGCACAGTCCCCAAAGGTAGATATCAGGCTGATTTGAGGCCGATGTAAAGGTCGATGTAAAGGCCGATTTGAGGCCGATGTAAAGGCCGACTGGTAAAGGCCGATTTGAGGCCGTTTTGAGGCCGAAGTAAAGGCCTATGTAAAGGCCGATGTAAAAGCCGATGTAAAGGCCGATGTAAAGGCCGACGTAAAGGCCGTTTTAAAGGCCGATGTAAAAGCCGATGTAAAGGCCGATGCAAAGGCCGATGTAAAGGCCGATGTAAAGGCCGATGTAAAGGCCAATGTAAAGGCCGATGTAAAGGCCGGTCAGTAAGGCTGATTTAAAGGCCGATTGGAGGCCGATATGAGGCCGATTTAAAGGCCGATGTAAGGGCCGTTGTAACACACATGCTCTTTTCCTTCTGCTATGGCTCTGTTGTTCATTGCCACGGAGGTGATGTTTGTTCCAGACGCGGATGTCCAACAATTAAACATGTATTAGGAGCTCTTCTTTCTGTTGTAAGATTTTAATCCACAGGTGCGTGTAGAGAAAATGCAGGGTACTTGTTGTAAAGGTGTGTGTATACCGCTGTTATAGGGAGGGGTCGTACATAATTTCTGACTGATTAGAGGGGGGGGGGGGGGGGGGCAATAACTAAATTCACTCCTTTAGGATGGGGGTATTAACTAATATTTTCCTACATGAAGCCCATAATTATTGCACAGTCCCTAAAGGCCGATTGAGGCCGATTTGAGGCCGATATAAAAACCGTAGTAAAGGCCGATTTTAGGCTGATTTGAGGCCGATGTAAAGGCCGATGTAAAGGTCGATGTAAAAGCCGATGTAAAGGCACATTTGAGGCCGATTTGAGGCCGATGTAAGAGCCGATGTAACACACATGCTCTTTTCCTTCTGCTATGGCTCTGTTGTTCATTGCTACGGAAGTGATGTTTGTTCCAGACGCGGATGTCCAACAATTGAATATGTAGTAGGAGCTCTTTTTTTCTGTTATAAGTTCCACAGGTGCGTGTAGAGAAACTGAAGGGTACTTGTGTAAAGGTGTGTGTGTGTACTGCTGTTATGGAGATGGGGGTCGTACATAATTTCTGACAGATTAGAGGGGGGGGGGGGGGGGCAATAACTAAATTCACTCCTTTAGGATGAGGGTATTATTTAATATTTTCCTACATGAAGCCCATAATTATTGTACATTCCTTGAAGGCAGATTTGAGGCCGATTTGAGGCCGATATAAAGGCCGATGTAAAGGCCGATTTGAGGCTGATTTGTGGCCGATTTGAGGCCGATGTAAAGGCCGATGTAAAGGCCGATGTAAAGACCGATTTGAGGCTGATTTGTGGCCGATTTGAGGCCGATGTAAAGACGGACGTAAAGGCCGATGTAAAGGCCGATTTCAAGCTGATTTGTGGCCGATTTGAGGCCGTTTTAAAGGCCGATGTAAAAGCCGATGTGAAGGCCGATGTAAAGATCAATGTACAGGCCGATGTAAAGGCCGATGTAAAGACCGGTTTGAGGCTGATTTAAAGGCCGATTTGAGGCCGATTTGAGGCCGATGTAAAGTTGGATGTAATGGCAGATTTGAGGCCGATTTGAGGCCGATATAAAAACCGTAGTAAAGGCCGATTTTAGGCTGATTTGAGGCCGATGTAAAGGCCGATGTAAAGGTCGATGTAAAAGCCGATGTAAAGGCACATTTGAGGCCGATTTGAGGCCGATGTAAGAGCCGATGTAACACACATGTTCTTTTCCTTCTGCTATGGCTCTGTTGTTCATTGCTACGGAGGTGATGTTTGTTCCAGACGCGGATGTCCAACAATTAAACATGTAGTAGGAGCTCTTTTTTTTCTGTTATAAGTTCCACAGGTGCGTGTAGAGAAAATGAAGGGTAGTTGTGTAAAAGTGTGTGTGTACTGCTGTTATGGAGATGGGGGTTGTACATAATTTCTGACCGAGTAGAGAGTGGGGAGGGGTCTATGACCTGATATTTTCCTATAAGAAGCCCATAATTATTGCACAGTCCCCAAAGGTAGATAAAAGGCTGATTTGAGGCCGATGTAAAGGTCGATGTAAAGGCCGATTTGAGGCCGATGTAAAGGACGACTGGTAAAGGCCGATTTGAGGCCAATTCGAGGCTGATTTGAGGCCGTTTTGAGGCCGATGTAAAGGCCTATGTAGAGGCCGATGTAAAAGCCGATGTCAAGGCCGATGTAAAGGCCGACGTAAAGGCCGGTTTGAGGCTGATTTAAAGGCTGATTTGGGGCCGATTTGAGGACGATATAAAGGCCGACTGGTAAAGGCCGATTTGAGGCCAATTCGAGGCTGATTTGAGGCCGTTTTGAGGCCGATGTAAAGGCCTATGTAGAGGCCGATGTAAAAGCCGATGTAAAGGCCGATGTAAAGGCCGACGTAAAGGCCGGTTTGAGGCTGATTTAAAGGCTGATTTGGGGCCGATTTGAGGACGATATAAAGGCCGATGTAAAGGCCGATTTGAGACTGATTTGTGGCCGATTTGAGGCCGATGTAAAGACGGACGTAAAGGCCGATGTAAAGGCCGATTTGAAGCTTATTTGTGGCCGATTTGTGGCCGTTTAAAGGCCGATGTAAAAGCCGATTTGAAGGCCGATGTAAATGCCGATTTGAGGCTGATTTGTGGCCGATTTAATTTGAGGCCGATGTAAAGGCCGATGTAAAGGCCGATGTAAAGGCCGATGTAAAGGCCGATGCAAAGGTCGATGTAAAGGCCGATGTAAAGGCCGATGTAAAGGCCAATGTAAAGGCCGATGTAAAGGCCGGTCAGTAAGGCTGATTTAAAGGCCGATTGGAGGCCGATATGAGGCCGATTTAAAGGCCGATGTAAGGGCCGTTGTAACACACATGCTCTTTTCCTTCTGCTATGGCTCTGTTGTTCATTGCCACGGAGGTGATGTTTGTTCCAGACGCGGATGTCCAACAATTAAACATGTATTAGGAGCTCTTCTTTCTGTTGTAAGATTTTAATCCACAGGTGCGTGTAGAGAAAATGACGGGTACTTGTGTAAAGGTGTGTGTATACCGCTGTTATAGGGAGCGGTCGTACATAATTTCTGACTGATTTGAGGGGGGGGGGGGGGAGGGCAATAACTAAATTCACTCCTTTTGGATGAGGATATTACCTAATATTTTCCTACATGAAGCCCATAATTATTGCACAGTTTCTAAAGGCAGATTTTAGGCCGATTTGAGGCCGATATAAAGGCCGTTGTAAAGGTAGATTTGAGGCTGATTTGAGGCCGATGTAAAGGCCGATGTAAAGGCCGATGTAAAGGCCGATGTAATGGCCGATGTAAAGGCCTATGTAAATGCCGATGTAAAAGCCGAGGTAAAGGCCGATTTGAGGCCGATTTGAGGCCGATGTAAATGCCGATGTAAAAGCCGATTTAAAGGCCGATTTGAGGCCGATGTAAAGGCCGATGTAAAGGTAGATTTGAGGCCGATTTGAGGCCGATATAAAGACCGATGTAACGGCCGATTTGAAGCCGATTAAAAGGCCGATTGCAGACCGATATGAAGATGTAAAGGCCGATGTAAAGGCTGATGTAAAGGCCGATGTAAAGGCCAGTATACAGGCCTATGTAAAGGCCTGTATACAGGCCGATATATAAAGGCCGATGTAAAGGCCGATTTGAGGCTGATTTGAGGCCGATTTGAGGCCGATTTAAAGGGCGATGTAAACGTCGATGTAAAGGCCGATGTAAAGGCCGATTTAAGGCCGACATGAGGCCGATTTGAGGCCGATATAAAGGCCGATGTAAAGGCCGATGTAAGGATCGATTTGAGGCCGATGTAAAGGCCGATGTAAAGGCTGATGTGTAGGCCGATGTAAAGGCCGATTTGAAGCCTATTTGAGGCCAATTCGAGGCTGATTTGAGGCCGTTTTGAGGCCGATGTAAAGGCCTTTGTAAAGGCCGATGTAAAAGCTGAGGTAAAGGCCGATTTGAGGCCGATTTGAGGCCGATGTAAACCCGATGTAAAGGCCGATGTAAAGGCAGATTTGAGGCCGATTTGAGGCCGATATAAAGGCCGATGTAAAGGCCGATTTAAAGGCTGATTTGAGGCCGATGTAAAGGCCGATGTAAAGGTAGATTTGAGGCCGATTTGAGGCCGATATAAAGGGCGATGTAACGGCCGATTTTAAGCCGATTAAAAGGCCGATTGGCAGACCGATATGAGGATGTAAAGGCCAATGTAAAGGCTGATGTAAAGGCCGATGTAAAGGCCTGTATACAGGCCGATATATTAAGGCCGATTTGAGGCCGATGTAAAGGCTGATGTAAAGGCCGTAAAGGCCGATGTAAAGGCCGATTTGAGGCTGATTTGAGGCCGATGTAAAGGCCGATGTAAAAACCGATTTGAGGCCGATGTAAAGGCCGATGTAGAGGCTGATGTGTAGGCCGATGTAAAGGCCTGTTTACAGGCCGATATATTAACGCCGATTTGAGGCCGATGTAAAGGCCTATGTAAAGGCCGATTTCAAGCCGATTAATAGGCCGATTGCAGACCGATATGAGGATGTAAAGGCCGAAGTAAAGGTTGATGTAAAGGCCGATGTAAAGGCCAGTATACAGGCCGATGTAAAGGCCTTTATACAGGCCGATATATAAAGGCCGATGTAAAGGCCGATTTGAGGCTGATTTGAGGCCGATTTGAGGCCGATTTAAAGGGCGATGTAAACGCCAATGTAAAGGCCGATGTAAAGGCCGATGTAAAGGCCTATGTAAAGGCCGATGTAAAAGCCGAGGTAAAGGCCGATTTGAGGCCGATTTGAGGCCGATGTAAAGCCTGATGTAAAGGCCGATGTGAAGGCAGATTTGAGGCCGATTTGAGGCCGATGTAAAGGCCGATGTAAAGGCCGATTTAAAGGCCGATTAGAGGCCGATGTAAAGGCCGATGTAAAGGTAGGTTTGCGGCCGATTTGAGGCCGATATAAAGACCGATGTAACGGCCGATTTGAAGCCGATAAAAAGGCCGATTGCAGACCGATATGAGGATATAAAGGCCGATGTAAAGGCTGATGTAAAGGCCGATGTAAAGCCCTGTATACAGGCCGATATATTAAGGCCGATTTGAGGCCGATGTAAAGGCCGACGTAAAGGCCGATTTGAAGCCGATTAATAGGCCGATTGCAGACCGATATGAGGATGTAAAGGCCGAAGTAAAGGTTGATGTAAAGGCCGATGTAAAGGCCAGTATACAGGCCGATGTAAAGGCCTTTATGCAGGCCGATATATAAAGGCCGATGTAAAGGCCGATGTAAAGGCCGATTTGAGGCCAATTTGAGGCCGATTTGAGGCCGATATAAAGGCCAATGTAACGGCCGATTTTAAGCCGATTAAAGGCCGATTGCAGACCGAATATGAGGATGTAAAGGCTGATGTAAAGGCCGATGTAAAGGCCGATGTAAAAGCCGATTTGAGGCCGATTTGAGGCCGATTTGAGGCCGATATAAAGGCCGATGTAAAGGCCGATGTAAGGACCGATTTGAGGCCGATGTAAAGGCCGATGTAAAGGCTGATGTGTAGGCCGATGTAAAGGCCGATTTGTGGCCAATTCGAGGCTGATTTGAGGCCGTTTTGAGGCCGATGTAAAGGCCTATGTAAAGGCCGATGTAAAAGCCGAGGTAAAGGCCGATTTGAGGCCGATTTGAGGCCGATGTAAAGCCTGATGTAAAGGCCGATGTGAAGGCAGATTTGAGGCCGATTTGAGGCCGATGTAAAGGCCGATGTAAAGGCCGATTTAAAGGCCGATTAGAGGCCGATGTAAAGGCCGATGTAAAGGTAGGTTTGAGGCCGATTTGAGGCCGATATAAAGACCGATGTAACGGCCGATTTGAAGCCGATTAAAAGGCCGATTGCAGACCGATATGAGGATGTAAAGGACGATGTAAAGGCTGATGTAAAGGCCGATGTAAAGGCCTGTATACAGGCCGATATATTAAGGCCGATTTGAGGCCGATGTAAAGGCCGACGTAAAGGCCGATTTGAAGCCGATTAAGAGGCCGATTGCAGACCGATATGAGGATGAAAAGGCCGATGTAAAGGTTGATGTAAAGGCCGATGTAAAGGCCTGTATACAGGCCGATGTAAACGCCTGTATGCAGGCCGATATATAAAGGCCGATGTAAAGGCC
>MU826390.1:557657-604684 GCA_029204205.1 Desmophyllum pertusum | reverse complement strand
CCTTATTAACCATTCATGTGTACCTCTCTGGAGACCTTAAAAAAAGGCGTTTGATATCCGTTAATCTACACTTTATTGTTGAATAAATTGTATCATTCATGGCGTTAGGAGGCAGTTTATTAACGATTGGTTCTCTTCATTATCTCAAGCGGACGGATCACAGGTATACTCAAAATTTGACGTGGATGAAAAACATACCTCAGAAAATAAAATAAATCCCATAGTGGTGTCCCTCAAGAGCATCTAATTCTACTGGCCCACTCCCACATAATTCCTGAACCCCGTCTAATATTAACGGATATCAAAAATCCTCTGATAATACTATCAAAATTTGTTTATCTCTGTTGCAGATGAAACTACCTACGTGCTTATATTCCACACAAAAAAACCTTCAAACGCTTGAAAAAGTTGTGAATACTGAGTTAAAAAAGGTTTGCGAATTGGTGACTGTAAACAAATTAAGCTTAAAATATCCAAAAGTCAAATTATATTATTTTTCATCCTTCCCAAAAGAAGACTGATCGTGAAATTACTATCAAGGTTTATGACAACAATACTAAGAAATACCATTCTTTGGATCGTAAACACTATGTTAAATTCCTTGTGTTCTCATTGATAGCAACCTAAAATGGAATCATCACATTAATTACATTTCCCTCAAAATAAGTAAAACTGTTGGGATTATAGCCAGATTGCGACATTTTGTCCTATACAGACACTTTTAATGATCTATCGATCCTTGATTTCTACCCTACCTAACCTATGGGATATTTGTATGGGGCCACGATGCAAATGTTCTTATCAACAAGCTTATAATCCTCCAAAAACGTGCTCTTCGGCTTATATACTTCACTGCTAGAAATGAACATGCTATTCCATTTTTCGTTAAATCATCGATTCTACCCGTAACAATGATCTATTACGAAGCTGTCGCGAACCTAATGCACGACATATCCCATGGATCTGCACCGTCACCTCTTCGAGATTTCTTCATAAAATCTATGAAGTCCACCGATTACAATACTAGATCCGCAGCAAAAGGTAACTATTTCAGAAAAGATGCTAAGCTGGAAATTCAAAAAACGTTCATTTTCCCGTTTTGGAACTTTAGTCCTGGAACAATATCGCACCTACCCTGAGAGACAAACCTAAGTCAATTTTCCGAAAAACAATTCGCCTACCAATATGTTTGATATACTCTCAGCTCAGGACGACTATGTTGAAGTCAATTCCCTAATAGATAGCCTTAAATCTCTTTCTTAATTTTGTTTGATAAGTTTTGTTTTGTTAGTTTGTTAGTTAGTTTTCCTTTCTCTTCTCTACTTTATATCAGAAACAAAATTACTACTTAATTTCTTTGTTCTACGCCATTATATAAATTGATAATTTTCTTCTTGTTATTTATTACTAAAACCCTACTATTAGCTACCCTTATTATAATTTGTTTTTCGTCACCTCCGCCTCGAATAGCCCTGCTAATTTGCGGGAGGTGAAAATCATTGTACTTAACCAAAGAGTTAATAAAGCTTGTTGTTGTTGTTGTTGTTGTGGCGAGTACGAGTGTGCAGTGGAACATGAAAAACCGCAGAATGCATTTGAGAGTGTTCTTAAGTGGACACAGTGACTAGCAATTCTTTATTAAGCTGAGCTATCAAACAGGACAAACGGGATAAGCGCCATGTCGTACTCTGCGGAGCATGCGGTTAAGTAAAGGCCATTTTATTTTTCAGGAAAGTCAGGTGGGATGCACAGGGAAAGTTGTGAAAACAAAATTTTGCACTGCAAACCAAAGGAAAAATTGTTTGCCAAACGAAAGGGTGAAAACATTTGCGCTGAGAAATTGCCCAACCAGGGTTTTAATAATATTTCTCAGGAACTGTAACTTCTCTAAAAAATGAAAAATCGTCAGTCCCTTAGTGATACATAGTCAGGTTCAGAAGATGGTATAGAATAGTACCGAAATATAGCCACAGAAAGTTTCTATAGTTGTATTTTGTAGCCTGCGTGCAGACGTCTCTTATTTCCTTGCTTCACACGAAAAGCAAGGAAATAGGAGACGTCTGCACGCAGGCTTGTATTTTGT
The DNA here is from genome assembly GCA_029204205.1 of Desmophyllum pertusum. Taxonomy (NCBI): domain Eukaryota; kingdom Metazoa; phylum Cnidaria; class Anthozoa; order Scleractinia; family Caryophylliidae; genus Desmophyllum; species Desmophyllum pertusum. Next base: position 602,601 of record MU826390.1, on the reverse strand, counting down.
TGTCCATACACCAAATTCATAAATGGCCGCCCTCCAATTTTTTGTTTGGCTAGGTTTTCAAAAACATTTAGCGCTAAATCACATTAAAAGGTACTGAGAAATATGTTGTCCTGAAGACGTTTGAGGTTTTTTGCGTTTTCAAATTTAAGACATTTGTTATGCGAAATCCCACACCTATCCTAACTAGCATCAACTTTCATGTGTATGCAAAAATTGAAATTCGTCTATAACTAAAGAAAGGGATTGAAATAACAAGAAAAAGAGCATCGTCAACAACAAAATGAATCATTCATTATGGTGTCGTCTTTAAGGCAATTATCATATTGAGGAGAAGTTCTAGTCTTTTTTCAATTTTGGAAAAAAAACATGAAAGCGAGGCATTATTTAGGATAGGTTGTGATTTCCTATACAAAAAACATATATATGTCTTAAATTAAAATGAGCCATAACTTGGCCAGCCATACTCAACCAAAAATTACTCAAACTTCCAAAGGTGATATATTTTGCAGTGCCCACATTAATGTGATTATCATCAATTCTTTTTTTTCAAAACTTAGTCAAGCCAAAAAAATTGCATGGCGGCCATAAATTATTAGTTTTTATGAATAGGGTCTATATTATTGGACACAAAAATGCACATACTCGGATTAACCTTTTATTCTTTTATGTACCAGAAATTATCAGCAGGATAATGGGTTCAGGCAGATCTTTTATAACAGTTTCCTCTTTTCATAACAAAGTTACTTTATGTGATGGACATTCCTATTGTTGTCGTCTGTAATAGTCTGATATAACTATAAACTATTAATAACTTATAATCCGCGCAGTTTCTAGAAAAATATTCAACTGCAGGCCTAACACTATTACAAATTTAACACAAATACTAATTGATACTCTCTCCTCCGCAGAGGCTTCTTGGCATAATAGCGGAATAGGGAAAGATGGGGGGAGAGGCCGGAAATATAAAGCACGCACGGGGCTGGAGAGGAGAGAAAAAGCAGAAGCGCACGAGCCGGGACGTTTCTCCCCCCCCCCGTCTTTCCACCCCCCCCACCCAAGGACAGCCCTCTGCGGAGGAGAGAGCCTAATTAATTACAATAATGAGATAGATTATAGCCGGTTGAACTCCCCACATAAAAGGTGACAGGGGTGATCGTCGGAAATGTTGAAAGTCAACCCTAAAAGGTAATGAAAATCTTTCGTTTTGTGGGTGTGGCTCCAATTCATTGAAAATAAGTTGAGAATGAGGTTAGTTCCTGTCATATTATTCTGGCTTTATACCCTAAAAGGTACCGGAATAACTCTAACGCGTACAGTCGTTTTACTTTTAAAACACCCTAAGCAATACTAAACCACGAATTGCTAATCCTCATTAAGGTACCCGATGATCACTAGCCGGTGTCAGCTTTTTCTATAGACGGATGCCCCCCCCCCCCCCCCCCACCATTTTTTCAAGCGGATTCGCCTTTTTTTATTATCTAAATGTTTACATTGCCGGCCAGTTTGCTTTTTAGTTCAATCCACTATTCCTTCTGACACCATTGAGTTCATCTAATTTATAGACTGAAGTAAAGCAGAAAATAAACCCACAGATTTAACTCTGTAATGAGTTTTGACACACGGTCAATAAGAAAGAAAAAACATGTTGTTCCGAATTGTTGTTCAGAGAATATATGTATAGGAAATCGTATGAACGCGAGTGCAATTCGTGATTTATGGGCACGAGTGATGTTTTGAAAGTTCTCAAAATTGTACGAGCCTTTAGGCGAGTGCAAATTTGAGAACTTTCAAAACATCACGAGTGACCATAAAACACTAATTGCACGAGCAGTTCATACGATTTTTTGTTTATAAGTATTCTCAACAAAAAATTTTGCTGCGGCCATTACGCTACTCTGCACACGAAACGCTTCACTAGTTTCCAGAGTGTTCACGTGTTTTATTTGAAACGCGCAGGGACAAACCAAGCCTCGTGAACCGTTTTTGAAAGAATTAGTTCAGTACTATAGTAGTTAGAAAAATAATTTAAGAGTGTATGACTGAGAAATCCAGGCAGAGGTCGGAAGAAGGGGGTCGGCCGATCTCCATCATATTTATGTTGGATATTGGCCTTACCCAACTAGTAACCCTGGTAACATTCATTTCTTGATTGGCTTTATTGTTTTCGAGAACAGACCACCCCCCAAAAAACTGCCCCAGCAGCACAGTGAAAGCTGTGATTTTAGGTCAACTTTGGCAGCGTATATCTCTCGATTTATTAACGCAACAGATACAATTTCACATCAATATAATACATGGCTCTTGGCAATTTCAATGTATATTACAACTAATGTTCACTGTACCTCGGACACGTTTTGTATGCAAACTAAGAATGCATGCTTCGCAACATTTTCAAAACTCGCAAAACTACCCATTTTAAAAAGCCCGTTTCTCAAATGTCCGGGAAGATACAAGTATAAAACAATTTGCAAGTTACTCACCATACATAGGACGATATTCTAAGCCAGTGTTGAAATTGGTCCACTGAATTTGAATTTTTTAACAGTGCACTGTTTTACCGCTTCCATGGATTTTAGCTTTCCCGGGCCAATTACAGTCACCGTGACTTTTTCGTTGCTGTCGATCGAATTATCCTGATTTTGCCGTTTAAACGTGTCCAAAATGTGTGTACAGCTAATAGTTATGGTTCCATTCATGATTCCGGTGTGGAAAATATTCATTTCAAGCAAGATAGAGACGAGAGAGCCAACGACACGTTACGTTGGAAGATTGCGTGACAGCAGCTGACACGTAGCATCGAACCAAAGCAAGATTATCCGCGTAGATAAACAAAATGTTGTAATCGACTTCCTTGAATTTGACTCTTGGTTCATAGAAATCTTTCAAACATTCCATAAATGAGCCCCGTAATTCTTGTGGTCGACTAGCAAGAAGTATTAAAGCTGTCATCTGTTGTCCGCAATTAAACAGACAAAAACACTGTTTCCACTGTTGATGTTTGCTTAATTGTAAAATAATCGGTCACGGTTTCACTGGTTTCCATCATCCTGTAGCTGAGTTTCGGTTCCGTAACTAGTAACTAGTCAGACAATTCCATGGAACTATAATATTATAAAGAACGGTAGAAAAATTTGCACTGTTATTGCAAAACCGGCTGATGCCTCTTCGAAGAAAGTAAAGCTTAGTAACCTGGCATCGGTGTCATTAAAAACTGGACTGTCGGATAACCGGAATTGTCTATCATCCTGTAGCTGAGTTTCGGTTCCATAATTTGTGGTAAACTAGTCAGACAATTCCATGGAACTATATAAATGAAGAACGGTAGAAAATTTGCACAGTTTATATTGCAAAACCGGCTGATGCCTCTTCGAAGAAAGTAAAGCTTAGTAACCTTAGTAACACATGGGCGAAAACTAGACATGGGAAATTTCTGATATTTTTTTTTCTCAGAAGGAAAAGGTAAAAATATTGTGCGTCATTCATTGCTTGTCGTGAACATTCTTCCCCGCATTCGTTCCACATATCATAAATTAAAAAAGGTGGTAATTAAATTACTTGCAACCGACAAGGATGTATATTTCACCGCGGGAACAAGAAGCTTTATGTTTTAGAAGCCATTTCAAAATACTTTAAAAATAGGAATTGATGCTTAGTTTCCGCGAAATTGAAGTAATGGAATAATTTAGACGTTAAGGGGATATACAAAAGTAAATACCGTTTTGAAGCACAATCGCTTGATGACGTACATGTAGCATGTTGATCGAATCTTTAATTTGCTTCACGAGTCACGACGTACGTTTAGACAATTTCGACAATTGCTGAATAAGTTGTTCAACGTTCAGTCAACAACCCTTATGAAACGTTATTCATATCGTTCAAACGTGTACAGTAGTCGGGTTACTGTTGTGTTTACAATACGGCTCTCTGGTCGCCGAACACAATTAGTACATATACTTCCGTTTCGCATAGACACAGAATGGCGCAAGGTTTACTTTCGCTCACGGCAAATAGTTTGAATGTAAGCAACTAAAAAAAACATTTCGATTATGTAGAATTTCAGATACATCATTTTTCTTTGGCATTGCCTATACTTGGTTACCAAACATATCGGTAGAGGTTTTATTTGTCTTTCTCTCAGAATGTTTACACTGCAATTACGGCGCGCCAAACTATAGTGTACTCTCATTGGTTACATTTGATTTCCCTGCAAGAAGCGAAACAAGAGATGGGTAAAAGGGGTTCAGAGTGATGATGATGATGATGATGATGATGAAGAAGATTGGGAAAGAGAGGCCGACTTAGCACTGAGGAGACAGTCGGTGTATAAGGAGGCCAATCTTTCCCACCCTTTGGAATACAAGGGGGAAAATATATGTGACTTACAACGACGAGGCAAACTTCAATCCAAGTTCAAACTCAAAGATTTGAAAGATATATGTCAAAATTTTGATCTAAGTGTTGAAGGCTCTAGAAACATGAAGGCGTCTTTGTTTCCTCGATATCTGAGCTAGTACTTCGTTGTTCGTGCTCAGAAACGTAACATGTACATGGACTCATTTTGCGCTTTAACAGCTTCGAGGGAAACAGATGGGACAGACAACGTATCGGAGTGGTCAAAAAGCAACAAGATGGTCATAAACGCTGCTAAGACGAAATGTCTGCTGGTGACAGGAAAACGTCTAGGAAGCAAGATTGTCGATCCATCATTAAACCTCAAAGTAGACAACTCAGATATAGCACAGGTAGACAGTCAGAAACTGCTAGGGGTTACCATCGATAAGCACCTAAGCTTTGATGTACACGTCGAAGAACTGTGTAAGAAGTTATCCCAGAGAATAGCAGTGCTAAGGAAGATAAGAAGATTCCTTCCTATCGAACAGCGCTTAGTATACTATAACGCAATGATCAAGCAGGTAATGTTATATGGATCCACAATTTGGTCAAGCTGTTCTGCAGTTAACATGATGAGAGTCCTAAAGCTGCAAAAACGTGCTGCACGAGTCATCCTAGGAGTTGATACAAGATCGAATAGTGTGAAACTCTTTAAGAAATTAGAATGGCTCCCGTTTTATGATGAGGTTAAGCTAAACAAGTGTGTATTAGTATTTAAGCGCTTACAAGGAAGCTGCCCTGCATATATGTATGACCTTATTAAATGCAACGTAGACATAAACACACGCTCTGGTCGCCATAGCTCCACAAATCTTGTTTGTCCTCGCTTCAAACACGAAACCGAGGGAGGGCGAACCTTCAGCGTCACAACAACAAGACTATGGAACTCTTTACCAAACAACATAAAGAAAGAGGGAACATCAGTGACTATTTTTAAAAATTATCTTAAAGTTATTTTTTATCACGCTACGAAGAAGTGGATCATTTTAGTCTAAATTTAATGTAAGTTATATCCTTCGTAGATTTTTAATTAGCATTACCAAATTTTAATCCGATATTGTAATTTTTAGCTGTAATTTTTAGCATTGCCCAATTTTAATCTGATATTGTAATTTTTAGCTGTATTTCATTATTCTTGTCCATAATTTAGGTATATTGATTGTATTTGTATTTATAGTTTTAGGACGGAGGGCCACTAGCTTGTCAGTTGAATTACTGTTATGTGTCACCCTCCCCAAATAAAGTTGATTGATTGATTGATGGGGTTTTAGCCCGGAGGGACTCTCGCGTAAAACTGAAGAGGGGGCGATCGTCGGAAATTTTGAAAAGAGCCTCTAAAATGTACCAGAATCACGTTTTTTGTGGGCGTAGCTCGAATTAATTTTTACCCCTATGAGATATACTAATTCTAATACGACACTTTAACTAACAATTGCACAATTAACGAATATAACTAGAACGGTGGTCATTTTAGATCTAACCACCCTAAACGCTACCAAACGATGAATTTTAACATCTAAAAGTTACGACAATCATCCCCGTTACTTTATATGGGACTTCCCTCTTGTAGATTGTTTCACGAAGCCAGAGCTAGTGTTGATACGATCAGGTATAACGGTGTCAAGATCGTAAAGGCAGCGTTTTGTAAGTTTGCTGATGAAGTTAGTTTAATCCTGGGAAAAGCGCATATGAAAGCTGCTTTTCATGTGTGCAAGATGAAAGTCCAGTGGGGCGATGTATGACAAAATTATCTCTTTTCATTGGTTAATAAGCATATAAAATGTAATTTCCACGTGCAAAACAACAACTAAAAAGTTACATGACAAATAAAAACTAGTGAAATAAAAGTTCCAACCGAGTTTTACAAACAAACCAAACGTTTCGGGCTTTTCCATCTAATCATGCTACCAAAGACAAACACTTTTGTGGCGCTTTTACTTCACTAGTTGTTATTTGTCGTGTATCGGCCAACCATGTAGCCACCGAACGTTTGAGTTCCTATTACTGATAACTATAAAGTTAGCTTACTGTACCTCACTGGAAATCTCACGTTCGAGATGAGAAAGCGGCATTTTTTCGATGAGAGATTAACAGGAAAATGAATTTACTGACTGTTTCAGTATAGGAAGCACTGATGCAATTTGCACGTCTTATTTTTGAATGACGCAAGGTTTAATCAGACGAGTATTCAGTATGGATTGTAAAAATTACCAACATCCTACTAGTATTATCAAGAAATTATGCATAGTTCTGGATCATGTTCTGGCTCATGTTAAGCCATGGAGAGGAGGGGAGAGGAGCCAGGAATTTTGTCGAGGTAAAGGAGACGAGTAATTAATCATTGGATAAATTCTCGACTATGACAAATATTAATTAGCCTCATTAGAGGGTTGGGCATGTAGTGTAAATTTGCTCGGTATTCATGTAGAAGAAAAATATGGACCGTTGGACCGTCACATGCCTGATGCGCGTAGAACTTCTGAATTGCCCTCGTTTTTATTTGTAGTGCTGTGCTATTAATCCATCCTGCCCTTTTTACGCAAGCCCTAATTTTACTTATAATGACCTCGTAACATTGACATTTCACAGTTGCAACCAATGCATTAAACAATCACTTAAACCAAGATAAACATAAGTTGCAATATATCATCTCATGGGTAACGTGCGATCATGCGCTCTTATTCAGTTCCGGGCGAGAGTCGGCACAAAATTTTTATTCGTTTAAATAAATGTACTTGTTATTTGAAACTTAACTGCGAAATTTTTTTTGGATTTGGTTGAATCCTCGATTTTCTGTGCTCCGGCAAAGTGGCCAAAAACGCCGCCATTTTTGTTCACGGCCGCGTTTTTGACTGGGAATGTGTTTAGCGGCTAGTGACGTCAACTCAGGAGCCTTTGATCCTTCGCGTCCACTCATTTCCTTCAGGAAGATGCGATACACATTCGAAAAGTGTGTAGAAACGCCTTCCAGGTGCGTTATTGGCCGTTGCAGTAACACCCCAGATTTAGAGAAAGGTATACTATACCATTCTAGAGCGATCGTCGAGAAAATACGAAAAAGACGGTGGATGTAAACTCAAGCGAACGAAGTAAAGTGGGACTGTGAGAGCCACTGCATGCTCAAGAACTCCGTCTAGAATTTGTCCACGCACTTCTAGCAGGCTGACTTCCAAAGGCTATTTAACCCGGTCGAAGCCAACCCAACTAGCCATCGACCAAATGTTACCGAGAACCTATTTTTACCATCGCTATAGCCAGAAATGTAAGCCCGTGAAATTCAGTAGCGCGAGCGTAGAATCCGAGCATTCATCCGTAGTATCGCGCATCTGTAATGGCGTTAACATTTCACCCTCGTGCGAAGCAATTTCAGGAATATTGATGAAAGTCAAAGACGAATTTCTTTCGAAGGATAAAATAGGAAAAATGACAAAAGATTTGAACTCCAAAAGTTTTTCTGAGGCCGGGAAATAAGCAGTGCGATAAACCATATCAATGCGGACTACAGAGGGAACAGGTCCACTTCGCTTATCGAGGTTTAAAAAGTGCCATTTATTTGACGGTTTTTACTTCAAAATTAACTTAGTTCACTATGGTGGTTATTTGGAGTAGCAACGACAAACGTTTGAGGATGTCAAAACTGTAGTGATGTGGCTTGTTTCCTTTCAGCTTGTTTTTTATGGCTTCAATTTCCAGGCCCGAGCAAGCCGCGCGGAGCAAGCCGATTTTCAATCGATCGAAAAAAGCCGCGAGCGAGAGAAAACTGCGACAGTTACTTGGCTTTTGTAAAAATCAAAACCCTCTAAATGGTGAAAAGCTGGCATTTAACAGAATAACCATTGCTTTACAAAATACATACTCGCTAAAGCAAAAATATAAATGATCATACGGCTCGCGCATATCGATGCATGGGAGTACTATAGGTGACAATAATTGCTTACCATTGACTGACTTCTTCAGTGCTATCTAAGCGGTCCTTTGTGCTTTCTTTTCGACTCTTCGTTCGCTTTGACCTCCTTTTCGCATTTAGTTGTCCATTCCAGGTGACCGGGCAGTTCATCCAAGAAGATATCTTACTCATTGCTGCTTGAAGTATCGATTGCGAGTCTATTTGTTTACATCTGGTTTGACAAGTATTAGTGATAAGACTAACCAAGAATCCACTCTTTCTTTGCCGTCAAGTCTAGCTTGAATTGCTTCCTCTAGCTTCTTCTCTTCTTCTTCTTCCTCCTTTTCGTATTTCTTCAGCCATTCCTCGTCCACATACGGTTCGTCGGCATAAGCGAAAGCCATCCCATCTGTGTGCTTCGATCATCACGGGAAGCTTGCGACCCGTGCATCTTCCACTTCGATCTCAACATTTTTGTGTCATAGTCTTCCGAATTGTAACTAGACTCCGAATTTGAGTCACTAGATGACATATCTAGTTTGTGTTAAAATTCTGTGGCTTTCGAAAATAAAACGGCTCGGAAATAAATAGGATTCCCAGTCAAATGCTTGTAAACATGATAAATCACACTCCTGCTTTGACGTCACATTGCTCGACCCAGGACTCCCATTTGCGCGGTGGTGAACATGGAAAGCCTGACTTTAAACAACTGTAGAAACGCGGGGATTTTATCAATCACGATAATTTTTTCGCAGACGTGATCGGGGCAATAGATAGATTTTAATGAGAGAAAAAAAATTTGGGGGGTTAGTTGCACTTTAAGCCTCAGTTTTTTAATTTTAGGGGAAATAAAGGACGCCTGAACGCAGGTTACTGTCTCATCGCAAGAATGCTACATGTACCTCCACCAAGATAAAACTAGTATTATTGTTCCATGGCCTTCTGGTATTGAACAAGAAGAAATTACACATGCAGTGCGTTGGCGTTGCGAATTGAATCCATGCAGTGCTCAACATTATAAACAGTCAGCTCGTTTATAATATTTTGTAATATCCTTCTTTTTTTTTGTCCTGCCCCTCACTTGAGTGGCACCCCAAAGGTTAATTTCAATTTGTTTGAAAATCAAACGTTGGTAATCAGTTTCAATGTCTGTCTTTATTGAACAAAAGGCAGTCCAACTAATCCAACTTTGCCCACTCCTGGTGACAATTCCGGTTATCCGACAGTCCAGTTTTTAATGACACCGATGCCAGGTTACTAAGCTTTACTTTCTTCGAAGAGGCATCAGCCGGTTTTGCAATAACTGTGCAAATTTTCTACCGTTCTTTATAATATTATAGTTCCATGGAATTGTCTGACTAGTTACTAGTTACGGAACCGAAACTCAGCAACAGGATGATGGAAACCAGTGAAACCGTGACCGATTATTTTACAATTAAGCAAACATCAACAGTGGAAACAGTGTTTTCTGTTTAATTGCGGACAACAGATGACAGCTTTACTTCTTGCTAGTCGACCACAAGAATTACGGGGCTCATTTATGGAATGTTTGAAAGATTTCTATGAACCAAGAGTCAAATTCAAGGAAGTCGTTTACAACATTTTGTTTATCTACGCGGATAATCTTGCTTTGGTTCGATGCTACGTGTCAGCTGCTGTCACGCAATCTTCCAGCGTAACGTGTCGTTGGCTCTCTCGTCTCTATCTTGCTTGAAATGAATATTTTCCACACCGGAATCATGAATGGAACCATAACTATTAGCTGTACACACATTTTGGACACGTTTAAACGGCAAAATCCGGATAATTCGATCGACAGCAACGAAAAAGTCACGGTGACTGTAATTGGCCCGGGAAAGCTAAAATCCATGGAAGCGGTAAAAACAGTGCACTGTTAAAAAATTCAAATTCAGTGGACCAATTTCAACACTGGCTTAGAATATCGTCCTATGTATGGTGAGTAACTTGCAAATTGTTTTATATTTGTATCTTCCCGGACATTTGAGAAACGGGCTTTTTAAAATGGGTAGTTTTGCGAGTTTTGAAAATGTTGCGAAGCATGCATTCTTAGTTTGCATACAAAACGTGTCCGAGGTACAGTGAACATTAGTTGTAATATACATTGAAATTGCCAAGAGCCATGTATTATATTGATGTGAAATTGTATCTGTTGCGTTAATAAATCGAGAGATATACGCTGCCAAAGTTGACCTAAAATCACAGCTTTCACTGTGCTGCTGGGGCAGTTTTTTGGGGGGTGGTCTGTTCTCGAAAACAATAAAGCCAATCAAGAAATGAATGTTACCAGGGTTACTAGTTGGGTAAGGCCAATATCCAACATAAATATGATGGAGACCGGCCGACCCCCTTCTTCCGACATTTTTCAGCTTTGCCTGGTTTTCTCAGACATACACTCTTAAGAACTTACAGGAACAGGCGCCATATAAATCAGTGCATTATTTACATGAATAATAACGAGTGTATTCTGCTGGTAAATGAGTGGCAAAGCCACGACAGAAATGTAGAGGAGGAGAGTGAACATCGCGCGTTATCTACATATAGCGGAAAATTACACGAAAGCAAGTGCAATTCTCGATTTATGGGCGTCAGATGTTTTGGAAAAATTGCACGAGCCTTTAAACACTCTATAATTCAGTTTTGCACTCTACAAACTTCAATATACACTCGTTATTGAGCAATCAGAATTCAGAAATTTTGTTAAGTAAATTATAATATTTTAATTTATAATATACTAACCATGGGATAATGCATTTTCAAGCAATTTGATTGGTTCCCTGCTCATGGTCTCAGAGGCAATATACCCTCTCTACCTTATTTGGAAATGCCGCGAAGTTCAAATGTTTTTGTCGCGGGGAAAAATGGAGGAACATTTTCGTATTTTTCAGTTTCCTCCTCGGAGAAATCGTCGAGGGGAATATTCACCAATATTCACGAGCCTGAGGCGAATAATTGTTAATTATAATCGCGCACGAAAATTCTCCAGCTGCCTGCAGGCAAATATTAACTTATCATCCGCTATTAGCATCCTTTGAACAATTAAAACTTGTTTATAAATAGACTTTAGTGCCATCAAATCGCATTAATCCTTCAATTATATGTTAAACCAACACTGTCGGAGGAATTGAACAATACTCCTAGTCACTTCAGCCTACATAGAGTACGAAAAGCCGTGGGCAACCGACACCGCGGAAAAACGTCTGCGCATGTGCAGAAATTTAGCAAGATTATAAGGCACTGACTGGAAAGTGAACATTTTGGCAAAGTTTAAGGAAACCCCTGAAAATATAAGGTTAAGATTCATACTACAGGTACATTATTTTGTGTTCTGTTAACTGTCAATTGCCAGTTTCGTAATTTTTCTTCCATTTTTTGCTATAAGCATCGGAAGTCTGCTCGTTTGGGCTGCTGACGTGCACGGCATCCTGACTCGATGGAACGGCAGTTTGGATCGTAAACATTTTTCTGATTTTTAAGAAATCCGTAACATATCTAACGCTAAGATCGAAACTGAAGGTACATCTTATTATGATGGTCTAAACACTAGTTTATATCTTGCCGATCTTTCTTCTTCTTTGTACTACAAGTCTCGAAAGTTTGCAAAACAGGGTTCAGTCGAATTGTATTAAGCTTATTTTGACAGAGCTTGACGCCATTAAGCTTATTTACATGTAATAATAGCACAGGAAATGGCCCACATTTTGCTTATTTTTAAGGTGACATCGTCGTATATAAGGCTAAAATTGATACCACAGGTACATCATTTCTACTGTCATAGTTTTTCTTCTCTGACTATTTTCTATAAACATCGAAAGCTTACCTGTTGAGAATACAGCAAATTTAGGCTACCAAGGTTCTTAAAATAGGTTCTTATATTTTCATACGAATTTCATCTGAATATACTATATATATTATAAATATCATCTCATAATACAGTATAAATCATTTATTTGTACCATAGAGCAATGCCTATAGGCAGTTCAGTGCAGGTACAGTATATGTCCTTAACAAAACATAACAAAGAAACTCATGTTGATACCAAATTCATAACAAGTTCAAGCAATTTAATTCAGCAGTTTCTACCTATACACTTTTACAGCAACCCCACTGATAAGAACCTAACTTAAAATTTTAGGTTTCTTATGTGGAGGGGGCTTAAAATGAAAATTTTAGCCTAACAGGTTCTTAAAACCCAGGTTCTTATACGTGGGCTATTACTGTAGTACTATGTGATCTTCCAGGATCTCCCACGCAAGAGGATAATCAACACGTTAGCTCAACACTTAACTAATTTTTAAGGAAAATTCACCGTGTATCCAACGTGCAGTCATATTGTAACATGTTTCCCTATAAAATACGAGTTTATACTTAAGTTGATCTTTCTTTTTCGTTGTACTAGGGCTTTCATATCACAAGTATATAATTTGCCAATATAGTATAAAGACTAGTTGCAAGAATATGTTTTTATGTTTTCTTAATAAAATAGTACTGCTGCATACAAGTCACTAATGCTGCTCTAAACGATTGCTTGTAGTATCCTGTTCACATGTACTTACTTTGCTAGATGACATGGAATAATTAAAAATTCCTTATTAAAACTATAAAAGCTTGATCTTCATTTGGGAGCAGTGAGCATTCATCTGTAGTTGGGAATGTTCAAAGAAATGTTGTTTTAGTCAGGACCAGCAAAAAACAACACTTGAATCTTTGTAATGAATTTATACCTACATGTCGCTATATAATATCTTGTTGAAACACCCTAATCACCTCTCAATGTTTGACTTGTCTCATGTGGCATGGCTTTCTTGCAACCAACATTGGGAAGGGGGGATAACAATGGTGAACTGTTTTAACAATTTAATATTGTTACTTATTGTGATGGGGCTTGTAGACAAGACTGCAAGCTCAAGGTTTCTATCAACTGATACTGGGTTGGCAAGGGATAAAGCTCTGAGTCAACTATCGATAAAAAACTTAGGGAAAGTAGTATGGAGACGGATGGCTGCTAATAAAATTTACATATTTTTATACTGAAATTATTTTTAAAATGATGTAAAATTGAATGTAATCACAAAATATACCTTTCAAAATAACATGAAAAGTGAAAAAAGGTAATTTCAATCAAACTAAAATTAAGCCAAACCGAAATCAAATTGGAATGAAATGAAAATAAATATTTCATCTGGGCAGAGTGCTGCCACTGCCAGTATGCCTAGAGTATTTTGATTTTTGGTACAAAATGTGGCAAAAAAATAAAAACAAAAAATTAAACCAGAGTAGCCAAGGGGAAAATAAGGGAGGGAGCTCTCTCTCCTCTGCAGAAGAAATCTTCCCACGCATGATTACAACAGAAGCCTCTACAGAGAAGAGAGGGAGGGGATCGCGTGCGAGTGAAAACAATGTTCACAATAGTCAATATATAAGACTTATAAATACACTTGCTTGGATTAATATGACAAAACAGGAGTTATTAAATACATCCAAGAAGAGAGAAAGATCTTCCATATCAAGAATACATGTAAGTGCAAAAGTGTAATATACTAGTATCTGAGTAGGTTGTTGTTTTCTTCCAAATAAATCCTAAAATAAACAACTCGTATGACTTTACCTCTGATTGGTTATAAAACAACAAGCTCCTGATGAAATGTTTTACTTAAAAAAAACTCAATGAGCTGAAATACAACAATACTGAATAGTCTAGCACCAGCAAAAAGAACACAGATCAGTGATGCTTCTCTCAAGAAAGTTTATAAATCAACTGAACTACATGCTGAAATCTACCAACGAATCTGGAATATTTAAGCTTAATATAAAATGAAAATCAAATAAAACCCATTACATTGCCAGCTAAACAAGCAAGGAAAATCCATAAGCTACCATATTTTAATACATCTACAAGTACATAAACTTATAGCTTACAGTTGGAAACATTGTTTACCAAGATTATTTAGCTGTTTCGTCTCAACTGCATTGCGAGATCTCCCAGCAAAAAACATTCTCACGGATCGAATATTTGTAGACCCAGCCGAGTTGATTCTGTTGATAGTGTAATTTCATGTTTGAGACAGAAGAGCGAGATTTGACCGACTCCATCACGTCAGAAAACGTCTCCAGCTCTGCAATAATACTTTTGTCTTGTGCTTTGACTGCTTTCCTGACTAAAATGTCCAGTAGATACCACAGTAGATGGATTTCGAATTCTCTTATTAGCGAGAATGCATACTTCTTTCCAACCTCGATTCCAGGCTCTCTCTCCTTTTCCTCCCTTGTCGTTGAGTAGAGGTTGCGGCTGGTCACGTGACTATGCGGTTACAACAATACCGCAGGGAGGGTGGGTCTTTGAGGCCGTTTTGTCAAGGTGAACAATAATTACTAACCAAGGGATCAAGGGGCAAATCGAGTTTGGTTCAAAATGGAACAGCATTTTATACGGCAAGATTATGTTAAAAGTGAAACAGGCTATTCGTATGGAACGTTTGTTTTTATTCTTTACAACTTCATGACATGAACATGTATACGTGACGGATATTTTCGAGCCACAAAAGCAGCGGCGCGAAAATTACGAGAATGGAAAATTCGCCTTGCGAACACAGAATTTATAAGCTACCGGCTCATTTAATATAACGATGAACCATCGACTTCATTCACTTTTACACTAAGTAGACAGGTTCATGATCGTAAAGCTAAACGAGGTTGTAGACCAGACACCTTGGTCTCAAACCAACTTTGAAAACAACAATTGGCGAGCTCGTTCACAGCTGACCCTGCAAACTCACTAAATTAAAACACAACGGCATTTATTTACAAATTCATTTGGAGCGAAATAGTCCAAATTTTAGGATAAAAGAGTAGCTTACTATTTTCTCTAACTGATTCTGTGTTAGTTTGACCATAATATAGTTTTCTGGTGTCAAAAAATCTACAACAACAACCGCTCGAAGCGGTTCCTTGAAAATCAACAACCTTGTACGGCACGAAATATGTCAAACGGACTGTACGAATGAATTTTTTTCCATCGGCAGTTTTTGCAGTGAATACAATTTAACGATCACTTAAACTCGTTACCTTAAAGCTGTTCACATACCATGCTTACATGTAAACTTAATTCTTGAAATGATCGGCTTTCTTCCGTGGACAAAATTCCGTTGTAAAACGTCCGATCGATCGTCGTAGTTAAGTTGTGCAGTTCTGAGAATTACGCAAGCAATTTCCGAGAAAAGATTATCGCAGTGATCTTCGCAAACGGCCTGGCAAAGCCTGTAGAAGCTTGAATAACCACATGTAAGCTTATGTACAAACTTTTTTGGTGCTTGCTTTTCTTGCGAGTTGTTTGAAGACCTGCTGCGTCTGCGAGTTGCGACTCAGAGTCAACGCTCTCACCCTCACATGGTAGATTTGTCACAGCAACAACTCTAACACTCTACCACCCCTCCCACCGAATATATTTTTTTACCACCCAGAATTTGGGTGGTCACGTGACCAGCCGCAACCAGGGTCTCTCTACTCAACGACAAGGGAGGAAAAGGAGAGAGAGCCTGGAATCGAGGTTGACTTCTTTCTCGTTTCTTGCGAGTAAAAAATCGTGATGTCACACGCATGCGCGATGCGTTTTTCCGCGGTGTCGGGCAACCTCGTTCCCAGGGTCTCTCTTCTTCCCGCCAAAAGCGATTGAAGACTCTCG
This sequence comes from Desmophyllum pertusum, assembly GCA_029204205.1. Classification (NCBI taxonomy): domain Eukaryota; kingdom Metazoa; phylum Cnidaria; class Anthozoa; order Scleractinia; family Caryophylliidae; genus Desmophyllum; species Desmophyllum pertusum. The sequence continues at coordinate 586,624 of MU826390.1, read as the reverse complement.
TGACAGGGCTGAATAACGTCTGCGCATGCCCCAAGCGCTTGCCAGGAAACCATAGCAGCAACATAGGTAAAATGGCGGGATTTTCAAAAATACGAAACACTGCAAAGGTTTTCGCCTAGAATAAGAGTTTGCCTGTAAACTGCAAGATTTTAAAGCTTAAAAGCTTTAAAATCTTGCAGTGGATCCGTCTATTACTGAGTGAAAACATATCTTTTGAACAATAGGGTTTCTTTTTTGAACACTCGCTGAAAAATAGCCACGAAGCGCCCCACAATGTCAGAGTCCGTGAAAATGTAGAAACGAAGCAGTAATGATATACTCAAGTTTTCTCGTATTCCACGGCATTTCATGGCGAAAAATCTTCGATGTAACTTTGAAGTGTTCAAATTATTATTTGCGAAAGTAGGTTAATTATTGACTGTGATCGCGTCGCGTAGCTCTACGTCTCATGTTCGTGTCCCCTCGTCTTTAGTCTGTTGTGCTAGTCGCGTGCGATCTCATTCTAAGAGTTTTGTCTTTTCCCGTTCTTTCAAACTTCGTCGCCATCCGCCGTTAGTCTATCATGCCTAACAGCCCTCGTGTCACTCGCAGCAGTCTTCGTCATTTGAGTTCCGATTTCGACTGGGATCGTTTGGAGCAACCATCCGCGTCGGCGACAGGAGACATCCCATTATTTATCGCCGATTCTAAAGGCAAAGACAAGAAAGAAAAGACGATTCCAAAAACTCGGCCTCCTGATTCCACGCCCCGCGTCTCTGCCCGAATTTTCCTTGGGTTTTCCAGCCACAGGTCACGATCAAGCGGGAACGCCCCCTAGTACACGAGACGAAATCACTCGTCTGCAACTCGTGAAAGACAATCACGACCTCGAAATTCGCAAACTGGAGTTGCGTTTGCAGTTGGCACAGCTCGAGAACAAGACCGTCGGCCCAACACCTTCTACAGAATCATCTAACAGCAAATCCCTCGGTGACCTGAAAGCCCCTCAGAAGATTGTCAATCCACAGCAATGGCCACACATCTACGCACCAGGTGAGCCTAAGCTTTACATTGATCTTTCACTTGCTGAATTTTGCGCAGGCTACCTAATCATCATTAAGCAGCTCGCGGATAAGCCTCTTCGAGAAGCGGTTATCAATCACTTTCATGAGCTCATGGTACTCGCGTCAACTTAACAATGGTCAGCGGTTAGGTCCTACCATTACAAAGTTCTCCGCTCTATCGAGTTAGGCCTAGTGAAATGGGGAGACAGCTTCGAGCCTTTCAAGCAGTCATTTTCCTCCCTACCTGTCCACTAACCGAAGCTCCACACAAGACTGGCAAACCTGCTTTCAAGCCAACCACCAACACCATAGTATCTCCGTCTCCCGTAGCACGCCACCAAATTTGTGACGCATGGAGCTGGTACGATAACTGTTCAGCATCTGATTGCTCCAAATCACACATCTGTGTCGTCTGTAAGCGAGCGGATCATCAAGCGTTCAGCTGCCCAAACGAAAATTTGCCGTCCCTCTTCGCCGCAGCGATACGGCTTCCAAGGATTGACTAGATGCCTCTCACGCCGCAATTTTGAGTTCCACAAGCCAGCCCTCTGATCAACCTCAAAACTCTCCTGCCCCCCATTTGCCTGGCTCGCATCCATCCGTTCCCGTACAACAACTTCCTGTGAAATCCTCCCTAACTTCGCATCTCATTACTCTCCACGCTCAGCTGCAAACAGCGTCTGGTCCCAATGCTTTTAGTTTACGCCTACCGGTCCCCTCTCAACTCAACATTCCAGCGAGGCTGAGTCGCTTAGCAACCTATCCAGACACACATCTCTGTGATTTTCTCCAATTCGGTTGGCCAGTTGGCTACTCCAGCGACGAAACTCTTATTCCTCGGCAAGAAATCATGGCTCCGCATTATCTCGACCAGACGTCATCGACGCTTACCTCGCCCGAGAGTGCGAACTCGGCGCAACTTGCGGTCCTTTATCGTCAAATCCACTCTCGAACGCCCTTAGAACTTCCCCCCTTCAAATCGCCTACAATCGAACAGGCAAACCACGTGTAGTAGTCGACCTCAGTTTTCCCCATGGTTATTCAGTCAACACTGGAATTCCCGCTTCCACTTACCTTGGCGACGATTTCAAACTACGTCTACCCGGGGTCGACGCCCTATTGGACATAATCCGTCTCAAAGGTAGGCCTACTCTGGGACCTTAAGTCGCCGTAACTTTAGGCAACTTTAGGCGATTTAAGGCGACTTAAGGCGATTTAAGCAAAATTGGCTGGAAAATCATGGCGACTTTGGGCGATTTTAGGCAACTTAAGGCGACTTAAGGCAACTTAAGGCGACTTAGGCAACTTAGGCGACTTAAGGCAACTTAGTTAAGGCGACTTTAGGCGATTTTATGCATAAAATTATAATTATTTTATTATAATTATTATAAAATTTTATTATAAGTAATGGTAATTGTACCTAGTGGAGTACAATTCAGGGTGTAATCGAGTGAGTAATTTCTAAATCGGCCGAGGGTGCAGCGCGAGACCGATTTGAAATTACGAGCACAACTACCCCTGAATTGTAACGACACAAGGTCCAATTACCAATTAATCGTATCAATAACAAAAGTCGAGGTAGGAAATCTGAGAGAAACTCTTTTAGTGAAAATGTCAGCAATTTTTTCAATCAGTTTTACAAACAGTATGGAGACAGCAGGAAAGAACCCATTTAATTAACGTAATTGATGCGTGAATGGCGTAGGTGTACAATTACAGGTATCCAATTTGAACTTGCTGTAATTGGACATCCACGTAATCGCATGCGGAGAACCAATCAGAAATGAGAATTTTGTCATTGATACGATTATAATTATAATAAAATTATAAAGAGATTTACATCACCATGACCACCCTTATTATTATGGCCTGATGATCTCCTGGACTTGCTAGGATTACTGTGTATAATTTCACATCAGCCCATTCACAGTACACTGGATTTTTAGTTCAGGGCTGGGTTGTTCGAAAGCCGATTAACACTAATCCTGAATTAAAAGTCAATGAACGATTGACTTTTAATCTAGGACATCTAGGATTGGCGTTAATTGGCTTTTGAACAACCGGCCCAGGAGACAAACAACAATAAACATATACCAAGGATTAAAGTTAAAGCACCCTATTTATTGATATCAATAAATAACCTTAAATCAGTCACAATTCTGCTGAGCAGTGTCTAAATGGAGTAATGAAATCTGTCAAATAGCATATTAATTGATTGTTCTTGTTACATGTAAACTCAATTATTATGATCTTTGCAACAATTAACACTCAAAACAAACATAATTATGAATAATCACAATATTTACAGAAGAATAGATACATGTATCTAAAAAAGAATTATTTCAAAACAAAAACTGTGAATTGAAAGAGATATAAATTGTTGAAGAAATTTAAACTTAATTTAATTTAAATTTCTTATCCTATGATTTACCTCGTTAAAGAGTGAATATGAAAGGCGTTAATGATTCACATTTCAGCATTTCGCATAAATTCTGTAAGCACATCTGTAGATGTTTAGGTTATACTAAATTTAATAGCGATAAAATAAAAATTATTTACCTGATGAATCAGATATTAAAAATGTTCAAAAAATATCTTCAAATTTGGAATTACCTCCAACTTTCGTAGGAACATCATCAGGGCATATTGTGAGGATTTCTTGATCTGTTCCAAAGTCTCGTATAAAAATCGACACTATTCAATAATAAAGAAAGACTAACGTGGAGTTTTGTTCAGTAAAAAATCCAAAGGCAAGTTAAACTTTCGTCGATCTGTGTTTGTCCGCCATATTGGATATCCGCTGTGCAAAGTGCTCGCGGGAACTGGTGCCCAGACCCCCGAGTTCAAATTTAACAACATGGCGGCCCTTGCGATAGGACCGTGCGATAGAAGCATATATTGACATGTACACAACGATTTCAAGTAACTACCAACAAGAAAATATTAGGAAAAGTATCAGAAATGAAGTGCAGTAAGTACTAATACACCTAATCGAATAGTAATACCGATTTCAGGTTATTTAAATGTTACGTTGTGGTGAAAAATGTCAACTTTATAAGCTTAAATACAACATGACACTCATGATTTTTATATTTAAGCTTAACTTTTCTTCTCAGTAAATTATCAACGCTTGTACATGTTTTTCACTGTAAACTACCGTTTTTTAATATCAACAATCTAGATTTTGGACCATGTTGCATATGAAGTTTATGAATGATGACCACAGAATACAGTAAAAATTGTAGGAAAATTATACTTGTTTTTTATTAGGGCCGATAACTAAAATCAGCCAATCAGAATGCTTTATTGCCGGTCTGATATTTTCTAAGTATAGGGCCGGGTAAAGTTTCTTACATTGTTATGGTTTAATTTCCACAGCTATTTTTAAAGGGAGTGTTTCACGGTTCGGCGCATGTGCTGGCTTATCAACTCTGTCCGTTTAAAAATCCCACTCACATGTACTTCTCAATACTTCAGTAATCACATACTATACTTAGTCCAAGCAAAACGACGAGTGATCAAAACTCACAAAAAAGTTCAACGGATTACACTGAGAATGTTGACATTGAAAACCAGACTATATTACCAGAATAAAGTGTTGGTCCAAAGGATTTTTTCTGGTAATTTATTCTGGTATAATTCAAATGTCGACATTCTCGGTGTAATCCGTTGAAATTATTTGGTCTTTCGTCGTTTTGCTTGGACTTATTATTTTATAGCATGTGGTTACTGTAGTATCGAGAAGAACATGTGAGTGAGGTTTTTTAAACGGATAAAGTTGATAAGCCCACACATGCGCCGAACCGTGAAACACTCCCTTTAAGCACAAAGTCATGTAATACTGAAATCTATTATTGACCAAGCTTGCTCGGGACCGTACTGGGAGTCCCTCGTCCCTCAGTCTTTTCTGTACGGATTTCGCTGCCCTCGATCCGTACTGTCAAGACCTAGCGCCGATATTCTCCCAGTACGAGCCTCGCGCTTGGTTAATAAGATATATATTTATTTTATTTATACTGTGTAGACTGGATTTGGATAATTTTGGACAGTTATTAATTTGCATAATGAGTGATGGTTTCCACCCAGATCCACAAGAGATTTCTGAGATTCAAGTTGAAAATTCCATTGTGATAATGCATATTATATACAGATCTGGGCAGTGATCACATATTACTTTTATGAATTTAACCAATCAAAGGCTACCCAGATCTTGGTAGTGCCACTAAACCCTTATGGGATTATTTGGTTTGAAATCTAAGGCATCTGCCTCTCTCACAGGGAATGAAATTGAATGTGCAGTGTGAGATCTATTTTCTCAGGGTAGGCAACTAAGAAGGATATTTTTGGCAAATAAATATTGCTAGAAATAGTGACATTTATCCTTCTAGGGCCACTTAAAGTTGCATAAGCCTTTATAGCACTGCACGACGTAAGGCGACTTAAGGCAACTTAAGGCGATTTAAGGCGACTTAAGGCGACTTTAGGCGACTTTAGGCGACTTTGGGCGACTAAAGGCGACTTAAGGTCCCAGAGTAGGCCTAAAGGTCGCCATTGTCATTTGTTTCAGATGGATCTCAGCCGAGCTTATAGACAACTTCGTATCGACCCGCGAGACTACCATCTTCTTGGTTTCCGCCACCGTGACTCCTTTTATTTCGATATCGCTCCTCCTTCGGTCTTCGCTCTTCCGCCATGATGTGCCAACGCTCTACTTCCGCCGTCACCTTCATGTACCAAGAATTGGGCTTCCATTGCACAAATTACATCGATGACTTTGGCGGCGCCGAAACTCCGGAAAGTCAGCCGCCGCTTTCCATACCCTGGGTTCCCTTCTGACAGACTTGGGTCTGGATACCTCGCCTGCCAAAGAGTCCCCACCAGCCACCTCCATGGTTTTTTCTCGGGGTCTTGATTAACACTGATGACATGACTGTTTCTGTTCCTCCAGAACGCCTCCAGGAACTTTTAAACCGCTGCTCGTCGCTCCTATCGGTTGACCACGTCTCTCGCACCGAATTGCAATCCCTACTCGGAGTAATGTCTTACGTCACTGCATGTGTTCGTCCAGCACGTGTGTTCATGTCAACCCTCTTGCATACTCTACGCGTACACAAGACATCTAAAGTCTGCCCCCTCTCGTCCGATAACCACGCCGATCTGCGATGGTGGTGCCATTTCCTGCCATTCTACAACGGCGTCTCGGTCATCAAAACTTCTCCGTGGCGATACGATCCTCTTTATCTCTCCACCGACGCATGCGGCACTGGCGCCGGCGGCTTCTTCGACGGCCAATATTTTCACACGCCTTCCCATCCTCAGTTCTGCATCGTTTCGGCCACGACATTAATACCCTGGAATTGCTAGCCATCATGGGAGCTCTCAAGATCTGGGCTCCTTTTCTCCGCGGTCAGCGTCTTGTCTTACAATGCGACAATGAAAACAGTGTCCTTGCAATCAACTCTGGTCGCTCGCGGTCCCCAGGAATGCAACTCTGTTTGCGTGAAATTTGGTTTCTTTCTGCGGCCTGGGACTTCGAACTCATCGCCACCCACATACCTGGTGTGACAAACACCGTCGCTGATCATCTTAGCCGCTGGCATTTGTCTCCCACGCATCAGCAGAGGTTTTCCGAGCTAATGTCGGGGCTAGCCACTACTCACGTCTACTGTTCACCTGAACTTTTTGACTTTCAAATCAGCTTCTAATACCGTGTCTTCTGCCGCCCATTACCCGGATCCTCCATCTCCCATACTGATCCTGGGAGTCAACCCTGTCCCGTTTCATTTTATTTTTTAGAACACCGCGGGGCTCACAGATTCCCGCGAACTCATTAGAATGCCCAATCAGAACAAAGTTATTGTTATACGTCACACGCCGGTGATCTCAGCTCACAGCGATAATAATGGTGGAATCGAGTGGAGACAGTGAAAGTTCAGATTGTTACGATTTCTCTTCCGACAGATTTAGTACATCATAGAACATTAGTGAGTAAGCAAAAGTGTGTTGAATCGAGCTAAAGGAAAAACGCCAGCAACGAAAGGTGACCGCGCGGCATGAACAAATAGAGTGGCAAAATACAATGTACATGTAGTCGATTTGCGCCGGCACTCATAAAAAAAACCCGGGTCATAAAACGGTAGAGAGCAAAAATATTCGCACTTAAAATGCCATAGCATCAACCACCACTTTTAAGAGGGGTTTGCAAGAAGAACATGTGCGTGGACAATCGACATAAATAGAGTGCTCAGAAAGCTAGAAGAAACTGGCATACAACACGCAAAACAATAAATCGATACGCGTGGGATATTTATGTTATCTTGCGTTGCAGAACACCGAAGAACATCACACTACGAACAAAGGAGGAAACAAACATCGATTGATGCAAAGAGATATAACCTTAGCATCTATCTAAACAATTATTGTAGCTTCGTAAAGGACGAAAGCCTGACAGGAAATCAAACATGACCTCTGAGCCAATTTTTCTAGAAGTGTACACAGTCGAAGGCTCTACTCGAAAATCCTCCTCATAATAAAACATATATTGCGCGTTTAGAAACACGCTTGAAGCAAAACCTAACCTGCCAATGCAGCCGCCTTCCATCTCTGAAAGGCGTGCAGCCGCCTTCCAGGCTATTTTAAAGCAACCGAATTTTATAATAGAGAAAGAAAATGTACAAAATGAAATGTCACGAGCTGTAGTCGCCGTGTAAGGCCTGTCACCTTATTATTCTCTGCAGAACTGCTAGCTTTCTTTTCCTGGAGTCCCCTTCGCTGGATATCCTTCACATTTTTTCGCTTCGGGTACAACATTAGTATCGTGTTTTTCGCTGCCACGACCGCTCGAGCTCGCACTTGGGACGTTCCATCCATAGGGGGGGTTCGGATTATAAATGGAATGTCCCTTTCGCCATTGGCCTCCACGACGGCCGAAATCCAAATATTAGCCGCTATAACGGTTTCCCTGTTTTGCTGCTATGGATCTCGGAAAGACCCGAATCATCTACAGAGCGCTTCATTCGAATCTATTCGAAAGGCTTACAATCGCGACAACACCACACAAGGAACACCACTCGAACAAGACAGACAAAGACAACTATCGATGAAAGTTTTGAATCGCGCACCGCGATGTCAAGATGACATTCATTCGCTTCCAGTTCAATCAAGTTGTTTATTAACTTCCAGTCAGCTAACAACCAGTTTCCCTCGGTTGTAAGAATTAGGAACGGACGTAAAATTGTAAAGGAAAACGGACGAAGGAACCAAGAGTGGATTCCCCATTTGGCCGCCATTTTTTTTTCTTTTTTGGTCTCAGTGGGGGACGTCAGCGGGTCAGCGGAAACAAGATAATTTCGCGGGAGATCAATTATAAAAATAAACTGAAACGGACAGGGTTGACTCAAGAATATAGTACGTATGGAGGCTCCGGGTAATGGGCTCCTGCCAATGTTTATCACTCCTCACCTCCTCACGCACTCGATGATCCTGTGGCCACGATTCAAGCCAATGCTTATGCTCCAGGAACACGGCGCAACTTACGTCCACAATGGAATTCTTTCAAAACACTTCTGCGACCAATTCACCTTGGTTCACCTGCCAGCTTCACCCAAACACTGTCCGCGTACGCTTCCTTCTTGTCACGCAGAACTTCCTCCTTTAACTAGTAATACGTGACTCGCAGGCCCTCGCGAAGCTTTTGTTGCCTAGTAAACGGCACGCCTGCGATTTGATCTGCAAGGTTTCCAAGAATCTCTGCAAGGTTTCTGAGAATCGCCGGACGAACGCCGTGTTTTTGCTATGCCACCGGATTTTGGTTTCGATTGGAGTTCGCTCGTCTCTCGATATCTGTAATAAATTGTAGCGCTCTTGTACTGTTTTCCCCACTTTTCCGTCCGAATGATCTGAAACCACCTCGCTTTTGTAGGTAAAATCTTCTTCGCAATATCGGATCGGCGAATTATTTTCAGACACAAGTCTTTCACGTCTACAATGAAAACTAAGCCATATGTTGATCGTACTTTGAGACATTCCTGAGTCGTCTTTCCTTTTCCTGTTGTTGATAACGGATTTATAAAGCCGGGTTTTTTTTTACAAATGACCCGTATATAAATTCGTTCGATAACAAAACTTGGGTGCTTCTGGTCATTCAGAATATCGGCGAATTATATTTAGACGCAAGTCGTGGTAGTCCGTGTCCATCTCAAATTCGATCGATTTCGGTATTTTGAAAAAATATGTCGAAGTCAATGTCCCAACAAACAAAAAAAAGGAACGACAAAACAAGGGCCAGGGATGATTCAAATCCAGAAAAGAAAAGAAAAAAAAAAGGAAAAAACCAGGCGGATTCGAACTCTCTGCCCCCAGTCCCGAGATCACATTTTATAGAAGTTAGCGCTTTACACCATCAGGACACGAGCGCGCGATGTGACGTCATGCCATCCCCAATTTTCACAAACAAACATTTATGACCGTAAAGTCCAGATGAGAATTGATCCGCCTGCTGACTCATGGAGGACACATTTTATAAACTCACTACGCTCGGCCTAACGGCCACGCTTCGCGAGGAATTACATATTGAACCACTTAAACGCTGTCCGCCTTCTTCACCTTTACAAGGGTTTTTCTACGGAGTCATTTAACAGCTTCGCTTTGAATCTCACCGAAAAAGGGCTTAAGCGTATGCTGGGTACCTCTTCGCGCCAGAAACATCCCATCACGCCGGACATCTTGGTTTCCATCCATCGTTCTGCTAGATTTGACTGTACCGTCTCACGCGGCTCTTTGGGCCTTGTTTACCACAGCGTTCTTTTCATTTCTGCGCAAGTCAAATCTGGTCGCCGCTTCAGCCTCTTCTTTCAATTGCGATCTCCACCTGGCTCGCACGACATAAAATTTACTGACTCGGGCCTACTTTTACGAATAAAGTGGTCCAAAACACGGCAGTTTAAAGAAGGATTACACATCATTCCACTTCCTAGCATTCCAAACTCATCACTTTGCCCTGTGTCTGCTATTCGCCATTATTTCGCATTGGTCCCCGCACCTTCAGCCGCGCCGTTCTTTTGCCTTCCGACGGACCGTAGTCCTGTTTCACCCCACTTACTGCTAATTATTTCACTACTTCTCTCAAGCGACTCATCGTCAGCCTCGGCATGGATCCAGCCAACTACTCTCCACACAGTTTCAGGCGGGGAGGGGCCTATCAATCAGGTGTTCCGGAACATTTAATCAAGCTTCAAGGAGATTGGCGGTCGGACGCATATCAAGTCTATTTTTCACTGCCCCTGTCCACTCGCACACAGGTGGCTGACATTATGGCTGCGGGCCTTTTCACAAACTCTTAAAGACTCTTTACTAGCCGAATAGGATTAGATTTTCTCTTGACGTCGTCTAAGCCTTTTAGCCTTAGCCAATTTAGTGTATTTAGTCATTTTTCTTTTTCTTTTTAAACTACTACATTTCTACCATTATGACACGTTTGGGCCAATTTCTTTCAATAATTTTGGGGACAATCATTTCAGCTTGTAATTAATTAAATTTGTTTTCAGCCCAAACGTGTCTTATTTGCTTATTCACTTTAATCACTTTAGCTTTTTATTATGTAATTAATTAGTTCCATTTATCTGTTCATCTTAATTTAATTTAAAACTTATACATATTGTTAAGCGCTGTGAACTTTAGAAATAGCGCTATATAAATTATTAAATTATTAAATTATTTGTGTCATTTACAAATCCCGTGATCTATAAGGTCATAATTTCGAGTTTTGATTACCATCAAATAGGAAAAAGAAATTCCCGTTTTGGAGCGGAAATAAAAGACATTTATCTCTCCTTGCCGTCGTGTTTCAAAACCACACACCAACACGTTCGCGCCAAACATTTGCTGTTGCCGTCGACACAGCGGCAAAATGAGTGCGCGTGCGCCAACCTGCTCGCTCATTTCCATACAAACATAATGGCGGCAATTCAAAATTCCCGATATTTGTTTTCATTCGCGTGGATAAGGCCGTCACGGAACAGATAAGGTTTTTACCTTGAAAACAATTCTGAGAGAGACTCTTCTTTCACATATCTTTTTTAGCAAACTAATTATCTTTTATCTTATCTTTTCTTTTCGAAGTCGAGCGATCGTAAGTGAAACACGAAAACATAGCTCAAAGAGTTCATGTTTCACTTACGATCGCTCGACTTCGAGCGATAAATTCACTATTGTGGAAAAGATAATTAGTTTGCTAAAAAAGATATGTGAAAGAAGAGTCTCTCTCGGAATTGTTTTCAAGGTAAAAACCTTATCTGTTCCGTGACGGCCTTATCCACGCGAAATGAAAACAAATTCCGGGAATTTTGAATTGTCGCCATTATGTTTGTATGGAAATGAGTGAGCAGGTTGGCGCACGCGCACTCATTTTGCCGCTGTGTCGTTGCCGTCATGAAATCTCGCACATGCGCAGACGTTATTCTCGTTAGTCGCTTTTGGCGGGAAGAAGAGAGACCCTGAGAACGAGGTTGAGCCGTGGGTTCATAACAGACGGAGACGGTATAACCCTTGACTAGCCCCCAGATTTAATTAAACTGAGTTTTTTTCAATCCCTCTAATAAAAAACGTATTTAATTAAATTGTTTTTTGTTCGCATTAGCCTAAACTGATAAAAATTAATGGTTGACGCTCACATGTGCAAGAAATATAATAATGGTCAAACTCAAATGAAGTTATACTTAATCCTCACTAAAGGCCGACAACTGAATAGGTCAAAACTTTAATCACAACCCTGTTTTACAAATATTTTAACTAGGAAAATTTCTTGTTGAAATTAAAATACGGCAAGAGCTTGTTTCGGCTGCAGTTTACTGATAGAGCATGTTTCAGCTGTTTTCGCGAACAATTTTGACACCTAGTTTTCGTGTTGTTCTTTCAAAATAAAGTAACTCGGGTTAATGAAACTTCCAGAAATCGAGAAATTGAAGCTTCGAAAACTGACGTCATTTCAAAATCACGATATAAATATGTCGCCAATAAGCATAAAATGCGAGCACCGAAACGACATTCAGTTTTATAGCACCAGCCAGGGCACCAGCCATGATAACGAATCATTCCCAATGTGTGCATACGACGTCTATGCTTAACCCTTTTAAGGGTTTTAAGGGAATTCTGGTACCTTTTAAGGTACCAGAATTCGCACTGAAAAACGCATTTTTGGGTCACGGAACCCGTTTTTGGGTGATTTCACCCGAAATTTGGCTAACCTTTGCTAAAAATGCCATTTGGAGAACTAGGGAAAGATTTTAAAAAGGTTTTGCAGGGGAAAAACCGTTCAATTTTATCGTTGGTCACAGTGCATAGCCAAAAAAAAAAGACTTAAAAAAAGTTTTTCTTCTGATTTTTTCTTCTCTCTTTTCCTTTCTTTTTACTCCCCCTTTCTTTTCTTGCTATCTTCGGCGCTTGATACACCTCCTATCAGCTGGAAAGGTTTTGACCTAACCTTTTAAGGGAGCTGAAAAATGAACCTGGAAGTATGTTGGGTGTGAGAGCCAAATTTGCCACTGATTTTTCAACAAAAATTGAACAGATTTTTCCACATAACTCTGGAAGAATTTTTAGATTTCCAAAATTGATGCACGGTTACAAAGATCCATCCTTTCTGCATCAGATACGTGTCAAATCTCGTCACGTGTTAATTGATGACGTCACAATGGCTTGGTACCTTAAGGGTTAAATTTTCTCGTTGGATCCCTGTTGCAAGGTAATAAGTGTCATCTAGTTACTCCGCTGAGATGGAATGCAAGTCCAATCCAGTCCATCGACCACTCTTGTCGCTCTTTGACTTCAGGTTTGCACTGAAAATAGGGTCGAGGAACCTTGCATGTGCATGCTCCACTTAAACCAATCAGAAGCGTGTATTGTTTATTGTTTAAATTGCTTTGTAGAGAACAATAGAGACAGCCAGGGGGGATAGAAAGCCGGCAGCTTCTACCCCCCTGGAGACAACAGATATTTGTACGCGCATGCTCCCTGTTCCCTCTTATTCCTGATTTTTTTAATTTCAGTGCCAACCGAAAAAGGAGAGCGGTCGAGGGACTGGAGTATCGCAGCGCAGGTTACCATGGGAACCACTGTTCTCTAACAAAATAGCTTTTATTATCACTATGTTTAACATCAAATTAATATATTTCTGATTTATTATGTAAGCAGAGATCGATCACTAAATCCCTAAACCACTAAGTACTATTGTCTAAAAAAAACATTTTGGTTTTAACTATGGATCTAGAGACATGACGAAAAATAAAACACAAAGAACAGTTCGTTAACCTTGTTATACACTGAAATGGAGCTTAATTAAAGCGAATCATGCACTACGGCAACGAGAACGTCGCAAAACAGCAGGTTTAATGAGCAATAGCTCTGTACGTGTGTTATACATCCTGGTACATTCCCTTAGCCGTACTCTGCAAAACAACAACGTCAAAAGACCCTGAAATCCTGCGTATTTTGGAGAACGTGAAACACGACGGCTAATGTTTCGTATTTCCATTTGTTAATATAAACGCCGTCTTTATACATTCACTGGGAGCAAGTTTATAACCGATAATACACTGAAAAGATAATTGCGACATTCTAAACATGTCTAAAAGTATAAAATATAAATTCAATTTTTAATAGGCGGTGCCCTTGGCTTCGCTGGCGTCATTGCTCATGTTCTCTAATCACTAAAGCAACTAACCTAAGTTTTGATTGAATCTGAAATTACTGAAAGTATTGAAATGAAATATGTAACAATACAATTGAGACGCCAAGCTTTGACTTAACATTATATCTACAACTTTCAGAACTTCTGATCTACTGCTGCAATTGGTCCTTATGAAGACTAATTAAGTAATATAAGTACTGCTATATTTATTAACGTTTCTGATGCTAGATAAGAATACGTTTGCTACAAAATGTCTGGCAATGACGAATTTACATTGCAGTTACTGAGTTAGCTATGTACCCTCAAACCAACGTATCATGTTCAATTCACTATTATCTCATTTCACAACATCTTTGCAGCTCTAAGTGCAGTTAGCAATAACTAGCTAGGTACGCTCAAACCAACATATGGTTTGTTCACTATTATCTTGACAACAAATCGAACGAGTCGGTTTCATCGTTCTTCTTCCTACATGGAACGAATAATGTACTTATGGAGACCTCAGCAACAACTATTTACACTTTAAAGTATATATATTCGCAGTCTCTACTAAGCATCTACAAGCCAATTTCTTATCGTGGTGAAGAACTGTTCATCAAGTTAGCAAGTTATTTACTGACATCTTGATCAAGATACAGAACTAGCGTCTCTTCTTCGCTATATACCGTCTCTAAGTTCCGCACCTAAGGGACCAAAATTACAACAAAATTATATTGATTAAAAGCTTGGAACTTAACTTTAATAAAATACTTCTTATTGAAAGGGATTTAATGAGCGTCTATCCAGTATGCGGTATAACACTTAAACTGAAATAAATTTATTAACCCTATTCTGCCTGGGCTTTTTTTTTCGTTCGTGAACCGGAGGGGGGGTGCAGAAAGTACCCCCCTGTGTATCTCCAAACGTATTCACGCTATATATGAAAACGAAACGTATATGGCGTGTAAAACATCCAAAAACGTTTATTTTAGTGACAGTCACCTTTCAATCATGACGTCATACACGCAAAAATGACGTCATACATTTAGAAAATCGACCATCTTGGATTTCAAGAAAGCATTTAAAATTTCAAAATTTGATTTATGCAATTTGTGAATGAAAAAGCGAAATGGGGGCGACGAGATTCGTGCTTGTCTCCGATGACGAAATTCCTCGGTTTCTTCAAGAGAACGAAAATTACAACACAGCAAGAAAAAACACTCAATACGTGGCGTTGTACCATATCACTGAGTCGTTCGAAGACTTGCTCCTTCGCCTTATGGTATTAAAAACTCGAGAATAAAAACGATATAATGCTCTTAGCGAGTTTGAAATCCAACATGGCGGATTTTGAAAGTAATGACGCCATTTTGTTGCTATGTAACATGAAAATTGACAAGTGACCACCACTTGCATCAACCACTTTGAATGTTTTACATAGCATACAAGTTTCATTACCATAACATAAACACTTTACAGATACAGAAGGGGAGAGGCACTCCAGGCCCACGAATATAAAAAAAGGCTGAGAAAAATGGGGTAAAAAATGCATTATTAATTCCCACTGTATCATCTCAACTAGTCTACTTACAATGAAACACATCTAATCGCCTGAATCAAAGTCCAGTGTGACGTCATCGCCAATGAGTACAAATGGAGCCCATTGCCTCACTTCTCCAAACTTGCCAGATTCTCTCATGCATCTCATTGCTTGGTTCAGTGACTCCCCGGCACTTCTTCCTTTTGTTAAGTGTTGATAGAAATGCTTCATGAACTCCCGAGTGGCGTCGTCTTCAATCGCCCACAGCGACACCAGAACAGAACGACTACCAGCACCCATGAACGCTCGTCCAATACCAACCACCCCCTCAGCCTTAATCTCACCACGCCCACTATGACAGCAGCTTAGCACAACCAATCTTGCTCGCATTTGAACACTCAACACATCTCTCATTTTTAAAAGGAAGTCTTCCTCGTCAGAAGTCGTGGATGCTCGTGTAGGATTTGGTGCCAAGATAATTTCCCCTGTTTCCATACAGCCATGTGCAGCAATGTGTACCAAAGCAACTGAAGACAGTCGTTTTAATACTTCATCCTTTGTAGCCTGTGCTCCAGTGAGGGGTGAAGTGTTGAGTATTTCCCCAATCATCTCTACTTCTTCTCTGGCGCATGGCAACGGCTGTGGCGTTCCTCCCCGATAAAGCACTTTTTCTACACACGGATCACCCACGAGAAGAGCGCCTGTTTTATTGTGGTAGTCTGGTGGACAATCTCGGATCCATTTTAAGCTGGCCAGCGATGGAATCACTCTGATTCTGAAAGACTCATACAGGTACTTTGAATTAGAGTCCACGAATGCAGCATAAGGGACCAAGCACAATGGACCTTCAGGAAACAATTACAAGTTCATTGTCATGAACAAGATCGGCGATAGGGGCTATGATGACGTCATAAAATCTTTTTAAAGCAGTTGTCTTTGCCTTGTTTTTAAAGTAGCGTTCGCGATCGGATCCTGTTTCTGGGGACCTCTCTTTTTCCGGCTTTTCATCCGTCAGCGTATCCAATGAGCGATTCTCGCATTTAACACCAGATCTTACACCAATTTTCTGCATTAAGAAATGAAAGAAGGCTGCCAAACCATCCTTAAAACCATGTTCACAGATTTCCTTTCTTCGCAGTTGAACATCTTTTCCGTCTTGAATAAACCAGTAAATTATTTCTCGTTTATCAACTGCTATGAAAACTGTGTTCGATGGGAGGAAACGTAATGTGTCACTGGTGGTGTTTTCCGGTTTGTGTGACTCAGAGTGTGCTTTACCAGACCCATACGTCGATTCCATAAGATCATTCAGAGCTTGTGCACGTCCTTCCTCAGCAGCAAACAGAGCCTCTGCTACTTTGTCTTGTTTAAAAAAAGACGCCATAGACTAGTGTATGCTTCTATATGCATATTGCGGTAGCTAATTTTCCACTCATCTTTAAGCTGAAGAAGACTCCTTAAATCATTAAACATTCTTATACTGGATTGAAAACAATCAAGAGCCTTGAGTAGAAACCCTTGGGATATGGCCTGTCCAGCTCTGTCTCCCACTTCTTTCGCCATTTTTATATCACATTCATGGTAGTCGATGGGTGTTTTGAAATCTCCCAGACTGTGATAAGCGTTGCCAAGATTGCAATACGAGTTTCCTTCTGTGACTTTGTCTCCCACTTCTTTCGCAATTTTTAGACAACGTTCATGGTAGTCGATGGCTGTTTTGAAATCTCCCAGACAGAAATAAGCACAGCCAAGATTGCAATACGAGTTTCCTTCTGTGACTTTGTCTCCCACTTCTTTCGAAATTTTTAGACAACGTTCATGGTAGTCGATGGCTGTTTTGAAATCTCCCAGACAGAAATAAGCGTTGCCAAGATTGCCATACGAGTTTCCTTCTGTGACTTTGTCTCCCACTTCTTTCGCAATTTTTAGACCACGTTCATGGTAGTCGATAACTGTTTTGAAATCTCCCAGACAGCGATAAGAACAGCCAAGATTACCATACGACTTTCCTTCTCCGGCTTTGTCTCCTACTTCTTTCGCAATTTTTAGATGACGTTCATGGTAGTCGATGGCTGTTTTGAAATCTCCCAGACTGTGATAAACACAGCCAAGATTGCCATACGAGATTCCTTCTGTGACTTTGTCTCCCACATCTTTCGCAATTTTTAGACAACGTCCAAGGTAGTCGATGGCTGTTTTGAAATCTCCCAGACTGTCATAAGCACAGCCAAGATTGCAATACCACTTTCCTTCTCCGGCTTTGTCTCCTACTTCTTTCGCAATTTTTAGACCACGTTCATGGTAGTCGATGGCTGTTTTGAAATCTCCCAGACAGAAATAAGCGTTGCCAAGATTACCATACGACATTCCTTCTGTGGCTTTGTCTCCTACTTCTTTCGCAATTTTTAGACCACGTTCATGGTAGTCGATGGCTGTTTTGAAATCTCCCAGACTGTGATAAACACAGCCAAGATTGCAATACGAGATTCCTTCTGTGACTTTGTCTCCCACTTCTTTCGCAATTTTTAGACAACGTTCATGGTAGTCGATGGCTGTTTTGAAATCTCCCAGACTGTCATAAGCACAGCCAAGATTGCAATACGACTTTCCTTCTGTGGCTTTGTCTCCCACTTCTTTCGCAATTTTTAGATCACGTTCATGGTAGTCGATGGCTGTTTTGAAATCTCCCAGACTGTGATAAGCACAGCCAAGATTGTAATACGGACTTTCCTTCTCCGGCTTTGTCTCCCACTTCTTTCGCAATTTTTAGATCACGTTCATGGTAGTCGATGGCTGTTTTGAAATCTCCCAGACTGTAATAAGCACAGCCAAGATTGCTATACGACTTTCCTTCTCCGGCTTTGTCTCCCACTTCTTTCGCAATTTTTAGATGACGTTCAAGGTAGTCGATGGCTGTTTTGAAATCTCCCAACTGAGATAAGCGTTTGCCAAGATTGCAATACGACTTTCCTTCTGTGGCTTTGTCTCCCACTTCTTTCGCAATTTTTAGACCACGTCCATGGTAGTCGATGGCTGTTTTGAAATCTCCCAGACTGTCATAAGCGTTGCCAAGATTGCAATACGACTTTCCTTCTGTGGCTTTGTCTCCCACTTCTTTCGCCATTTTTCAGACCACGTCCATGGTAGTCGATGGCTGTTTTGAAATCTCCCAGACTGTCATAAGCACAGCCAAGATTGCAATACGACTTTCCTTCTGTGGCTTCGTCTCCCACTTCTTTCGCAATTTTTAGACCACGTCCATGGTAGTCGATGGCTGTTTTGAAATCTCCCAGACTGTCATAAGTACAGCCAAGATTGCAATACGACTTTCCTTCTCCGGCTTTGTCTCCCACTTCTTTCGCAATTTTAGATCACGTTCATGGTAGTCGATGGCTGTTTTGAAATCTCCCAGACAGCGATAAGCACAGCCAAGATTGCAATACGACTTTCCTTCTCCGGCTCTGTCTCCCACTTCTTTCGCAATTTTTAGATCACGTTCATGGTAGTCGATGGCTGTTTTGAAATCTCCCAGACTGTAATAAGCACAGCCAAGATTGCTATACGACTTTCCTTCTGTGGCTTTGTCTCCCACTTCTTTCGCAATTTTTAGATGACGTTCAAGGTAGTCGATGGCTGTTTTGAAATCTCCCAAACTGAGATAAGCGTTGCCAAGATTGCAATACGACTTTCCTTCTGTGGCTTTGTCTCCCACTTCTTTCGCAATTTTTAGACCACGTCCATGGTAGTCGATGGCTGTTTTGAAATCTCCCAGACTATCATAAGTACAAGCCAAGATTGCAATACGACTTTCCTTCTCCGGCTTTGTCTCCCACTTCTTTCGCAATTTTTAGATGACGTTCAAGGTAGTCGATGGCTTGTTTTGAAATCTCCCAAACTGAGATAAGCGTTGCCAAGATTGCAATACGACTTTCCTTCTGTGGCTTTGTCTCCCACTTCTTTCGCAATTTTTAGACCACGTCCATGGTAGTCGATGGCTGTTTTGAAATCTCCCAGACTGTCATAAGTACAGCCAAGATTGCAATACGACTTTCCTTCTCCGGCTTTGTCTCCCACTTCTTTCGCAATTTTTAGATGACGTTCAAGGTAGTCGATGGCTGTTTTGAAATCTCCCAAACTGAGATAAGCGTTGCCAAGATTGCAATACGACTTTCCTTCTGTGGCTTTGTCTCCCACTTCTTTCGCAAGTTTTAGACCACGTCCATGGTAGTCGATGGCTGTTTTGAAATCTCCCAGACTGAGATAAGCGTTGCCAAGATTGCAATACGACTTTCCTTCTGTGGCTTTGTCTCCCACTTCTTTCGCAATTTTTAGACCACGTCCATGGTAGTCGATGGCTGTTTTGAAATCTCCCAGACGGTCATAAGTACAGCAAAGATTGCAATACGACTTTCCTTCTGTGGCTTTGTCTCCCACTTCTTTTCGCAATTTTTAGACCACGTCCATGGTAGTCGATGGCTGTTTTGAAATCTCCCAGACTGTCATAAGTACAGCCAAGATTGCAATACGACTTTCCTTCTGTGGCTTTGTCTCCCACTTCTTTCGCAATTTTTAGATGACGTTCAAGGTAGTCGATGGCTGTTTTGAAATCTCCCAAACTGAGATAAGCGTTGCCAAGATTGCAATACAACTTTCCTTCTGTGGCTTTGTCTCCCACTTCTTTCGCAATTTTTAGACCACGTCCATGGTAGTCGATGGCTGTTTTGAAATCTCCCAGACTGTCATAAGCACAGCCAAGATTGCAATACGAGTTTCCTTCTGTGGGTTTGTCTCCCACTTCTTTCGCAATTTTAGATGACGTCAAGGTAGTCGATGGCTGTTTTGAAATCTCCCAGACAGCGATAAGCACAGCCAAGATTGCAATACGACTTTCCTTCTGTGGGTTTGTCTCCCACTTCTTTCGCAATATTTAGACCACGTCCATGGTAGTCGATGGCTGTTTTGAAATCTCCCAGACTGTGATAAGCACAGCCAAGATTGCAATATGACGTTCCTTCTCCGGCTTTGTCTCCCACTTCTTTCTCAATTTTTAGACAACGTTCATGGTAGTCGATGGCTGTTTTGAAATCACCCAGACTGCGATAAGTACAGCCAAGATTGCAATACGACGTTCCTTCTCCGGCTCTGTCTCCCCACTTCTTTCGCAATTTTTAGATCACGTTCATGGTAGTCGATGGCTGTTTTGAAATCTCCCAAACTAAGATAACCGTTGCCAAGATTGCAATACGACTTTCCTTCTGTGGCTTTGTCTCCCACTTCTTTCGCAATTTTTAGACCACGTCCATGGTAGTCGATGGCTGTTTTGAAATCTCCCAGACTGTCATAAGCACAGCCAAGATTGCAATACGACTTTCCTTCTGTGGCTTTGTCTCCCACTTCTTTCGCAATTTTTAGACCACGTCCATGGTAGTCGATGGCTGTTTTGAAATCTCCCAGACAGCGATAAGCACAGCCAAGATTGCAATACGACTTTCCTTCTCCGCTCTGTCTCCCACTTCTTTCGCAATTTTAGATCACGTTCATGGTAGTCGATGGCTGTTTTGAAAATCTCCCAGACTGTAATAAGCACAGCCAAGATTGCTATACGACTTTCCTTCTGTGGCTTTGTCTCCCACTTCTTTTCGCAATTTTTAGATGACGTTCAAGGTAGTCGATGGCTGTTTTGAAATCTCCCAAACTGAGATAAAGCGTTGCCAAGATTGCAATACGACTTTCCTTCTGTGGCTTTGTCTCCCACTTCTTTCGCAATTTTTAGACCACGTCCATGGTAGTCGATGGCTGTTTTGAAATCTCCCAGACTATCATAAGTACAGCCAAGATTGCAATACGACTTTCCTTCTCCGGCTTTGTCTCCCACTTCTTTCGCAATTTTTAGATGACGTTCAAGGTAGTCGATGGCTTGTTTTGAAATCTCCCAAACTGAGATAAGCGTTGCCAAGATTGCAATACGACTTTCCTTCTGTGGCTTTGTCTCCCACTTCTTTCGCAATTTTTAGACCACGTCCATGGTAGTCGATGGCTGTTTTGAAATCTCCCAGACTGTCATAAGTACAGCCAAGATTGCAATACGACTTTCCTTCTCCGGCTTTGTCTCCCACTTCTTTCGCAATTTTTAGATGACGTTCAAGGTAGTCGATGGCTGTTTTGAAATCTCCCAAACTGAGATAAGCGTTGCCAAGATTGCAATACGACTTTCCTTCTGTGGCTTTGTCTCCCACTTCTTTCGCAAGTTTTAGACCACGTCCATGGTAGTCGATGGCTGTTTTGAAATCTCCAGACTGAGATAAGCGTTGCCAAGATTGCAATACGACTTTCCTTCTGTGGCTTTGTCTCCCACTTCTTTCGCAATTTTTAGACCACGTCCATGGTAGTCGATGCTGTTTTGAAATCTCCCAGACGGTCATAAGTACAGCAAAGATTGCAATACGACTTTCCTTCTGTGGCTTTGTCTCCCACTTCTTTCGCAATTTTTAGACCACGTCCATGGTAGTCGATGGCTGTTTTTGAAATCTCCCAGACTGTCATAAGTACAGCCAAGATTGCAATACGACTTTCCTTCTGTGGCTTTGTCTCCCACTTCTTTCGCAATTTTTAGATGACGTTCAAGGTAGTCGATGGCTGTTTTGAAATCTCCCAAACTGAGATAAGCGTTGCCAAGATTGCAATACAACTTTCCTTCTGTGGCTTTGTCTCCCACTTCTTTCGCAATTTTTAGACCACGTCCATGGTAGTCGATGGCTGTTTTGAAATCTCCCAGACTGTCATAAGCACAGCCAAGATTGCAATACGAGTTTCCTTCTGTGGGTTTGTCTCCCACTTCTTTCGCAATTTTAGATGACGTTCAAGGTAGTCGATGGCTGTTTTGAAATCTCCCAGACAGCGATAAGCACAGCCAAGATTGCAATACGACTTTCCTTCTGTGGGTTTGTCTCCCACTTCTTTCGCAATATTTAGACCACGTCCATGGTAGTCGATGGCTGTTTTGAAATCTCCCAGACTGTGATAAGCACAGCCAAGATTGCAATATGACGTTCCTTCTCCGGCTTTGTCTCCCACTTCTTTCTCAATTTTTAGACAACGTTCATGGTAGTCGATGGCTGTTTTGAAATCACCCAGACTGCGATAAGTACAGCCAAGATTGCAATACGACGTTCCTTCTCCGGCTCTGTCTCCCACTTCTTTCGCAATTTTTAGATCACGTTCATGGTAGTCGATGGCTGTTTTGAAATCTCCCAAACTAAGATAACCGTTGCCAAGATTGCAATACGACTTTCCTTCTGTGGCTTTTGTCTCCCACTTCTTTCGCAATTTTTAGACCACGTCCATGGTAGTCGATGGCTGTTTTGAAATCTCCCAGACTGTCATAAGCACAGCCAAGATTGCAATACGACTTTCCTTCTGTGGCTTTGTCTCCCACTTCTTTCGCAATTTTTAGACCACGTCCATGGTAGTCGATGGCTGTTTTGAAATCTCCCAGACAGCGATAAGCACAGCCAAGATTGCAATACGACTTTCCTTCTCCGGCTCTGTCTCCCACTTCTTTCGCAATTTTTAGATCACGTTCATGGTAGTCGATGGCTGTTTTGAAATCTCCCAGACTGTAATAAGCACAGCCAAGATTGCTATACGACTTTCCTTCTCCGGCTTTGTCTCCCACTTCTTTCGCAATTTTTAGATGACGTTCAAGGTAGTCGATGGCTGTTTTGAAATCTCCCAAACTGAGATAAGCGTTGCCAAGATTGCAATACGACTTTCCTTCTGTGGCTTTGTCTCCCACTTCTTTCGCAATTTTTAGACCACGTCCATGGTAGTCGATGGCTGTTTTGAAATCTCCCAGACTGTCATAAGCGTTGCCAAGATTGCAATACGACTTTCCTTCTGTGGCTTTGTCTCCCACTTCTTTCGCCATTTTCTGACCACGTCCATGGTAGTCGATGGCTGTTTTGAAATCTTCCAGACTGTCATAAGCACAGCCAAGATTGCAATACGACTTTCCTCCTGTGGCTTTGTCTCCCACTTCTTTCGCAATTTTTAGACCACGTCCATGGTAGTCGATGGCTGTTTTGAAATCTCCCAGACAGCGATAAGCACAGCAAGATTGCAATACGACTTTCCTTCTCCGGCTCTGTCTCCCACTTCTTTCGCAATTTTTAGATCACGTTCATGGTAGTCGATGGCTGTTTTGAAATCTCCCAGACTGTAATAAGCACAGCCAAGATTGCTATACGACTTTCCTTCTCCGGCTTTGTCTCCCACTTCTTTCGCAATTTTTAGATGACGTTCAAGGTAGTCGATGGCTGTTTTGAAATCTCCCCAACTGAGATAAGCGTTGCCAAGATTGCAATACGACTTCCTTCTGTGGCTTTGTCTCCCACTTCTTTCGCAATTTTTAGACCACGTCCATGGTAGTCGATGGCTGTTTTGAAATCTCCCAGACTGTCAGAAGCGTTGCCAAGATTGCAATACGACTTTCCTTCTGTGGCTTTGTCTCCCACTTCTTTCGCCATTTTCAGACCACGTCCATGGTAGTCGATGGCTGTTTTGAAATCTCCCAGACTGTCATAAGCACAGCCAAGATTGCAATACGACTTTTCCTTCTGTGGCTTCGTCTCCCACTTCTTTCGCAATTTTTAGACGCACGTCCATGGTAGTCGATGGCTGTTTTGAAAATCTCCCAGACTGTCATAAGTACAGCCAAGATTGCAATACGACTTTCCTTCTCCGGCTTTGTCTCCCCACTTCTTTCGCAATTTTAGATCACGTTCATGGTAGTCGATGGCTGTTTTGAAATCTCCCAAACTAAGATAACCGTTGCCAAGATTGCAATACGACTTTCCTTCTGTGGCTTTGTCTCCCACTTCTTTCGCAATTTTTAGACCACGTCCATGGTAGTCGATGGCTGTTTTGAAATCTCCCAGACTGTCATAAGCACAGCCAAGATTGCAATACGACTTTCCTTCTGTGGCCTTTGTCTCCCACTTCTTTCGCAATTTTTAGACCACGTCCATGGTAGTCGATGGCTGTTTTGAAATCTCCCAGACAGCGATAAGCACAGCCAAGATTGCAATACGACTTTCCTTTCTCCGGGCTCTGTCTCCCACTTCTTTCGCAATTTTTAGATCACGTTCATGGTAGTCGATGGCTGTTTTGAAATCTCCCAGACTGTAATAAGCACAGCCAAGATTGCTATACGACTTTCCTTCTCCGGCTTTGTCTCCCACTTCTTTCGCAATTTTAGATGACGTTCAAGGTAGTCGATGGCTGTTTTGAAATCTCCCAGACTGAGATAAGCGTTGCCAAGATTGCAATACGACTTTCCTTCTGTGGCTTTGTCTCCCACTTCTTTCGCAATTTTTAGGACAACGTCCATGGTAGTCGATGGCTGTTTTGAAATCTCCCAGACTGTCATAAGCGTTGCCAAGATTGCAATACGACTTTCCTTCTGTGGCTTTGTCTCCCACTTCTTTCGCCATTTTCTGACCACGTCCATGGTAGTCGATGGCTGTTTTGAAATCTTCCAGACTGTCATAAGCACAGCCAAGATTGCAATACGACTTTCCTTCTGTGGCTTTGTCTCCCACTTCTTTCGCAATTTTTAGACCACGTCCATGGTTAGTCGATGGCTGTTTTGAAATCTCCCAGACAGCGATAAGCACAGCCAAGATTGCAATACGACTTTCCTTCTCCGGCTCTGTCTCCCACTTCTTTCGCAATTTTTAGATCACGTTCATGGTAGTCGATGGCTGTTTTGAAATCTCCCAGACTGTAATAAGCACAGCCAAGATTGCTTATACGACTTTCCTTCTCCGGCTTTGTCTCCCACTTCTTTCGCAATTTTTAGATGACGTTCAAGGTAGTCGATGCTGTTTTGAAATCTCCCCAACTGAGATAAAGCGTTGCCAAGATTGCAAATACGACTTTCCTTCTGTGGCTATTGTCTCCCACTTCTTTCGCAATTTTTAGACCACGTCCATGGTAGTCGATGGCTGTTTTGAAATCTCCCAGACTGTCAGAAGCGTTGCCAAGATTGCAATACGACTTTCCTTCTGTGCTTTGTCTCCCACTTCTTTCGCCATTTTCAGACCACGGTCCATGGTAGTCGATGGCTGTTTTGAAATCTCCCAGACTGTCATAAGCACAGCCAAGATTGCAATACGACTTTCCTTCTGTGGCTTCGTCTCCCACTTCTTTCGCAATTTTTAGACCACGTCCATGGTAGTTCGATGGCTGTTTTGAAATCTCCCAGACTGTCATAAGTACAGCCAAGATTGCAATACGACTTTCCTTCTCCGGCTTTGTCTCCCACTTCTTTCGCAATTTTTAGATCACGTTCATGGTAGTCGTATGGCTGTTTTGAAATCTCCCAGACAGCGATAAGCACAGCCAAGATTGCAATACGACTTTCCTTCTCCGGCTCTGTCTCCCACTTCTTTCGCAATTTTTAGATCACGTTCATGGTAGTCGATGGCTGTTTTGAAATCTCCCAGACTGTAATAAGCACAGCCAAGATTGCTATACGACTTTCCTTCTGTGGCTTTGTCTCCCACTTCTTTCGCAATTTTTAGATGACGTTCAAGGTGGTCGATGGCTGTTTTGAAATCTCCCAAACTGAGATAAGCGTTGCCAAGATTGCAATACGACTTTCCTTCTGTGGCTTTGTCTCCCACGTCTTTCGCAATTTTTTAGACCACGTCCATGGTTAGTCGATGGCTGTTTTGAAATCTCCCAGACTGTCATAAGTACAGCCAAGATTGCAATACGACTTCCTTCTCCGGCTTTGTCTCCCACTTCTTTCGCAATTTTAGATGACGTTCAAGGTAGTCGATGGCTGTTTTGAAATCCTCCCAAACTGAGATAAGCGTTGCCAAGATTGCAATACGACTTCCTTCTGTGGCTTGTCTCCCACTTCTTTCGCAATTTTTAGACCACGTCCATGTAGTCGATGGCTGTTTTGAAATCTCCCAGACTGTCATAAGTACAAGCCAAGATTGCAATACGACTTTCCTTCTCCGGCTTTGTCTCCCACTTCTTTCGCAATTTTTAGATGACGTTCAAGTAGTCGATGGCTTGTTTTGAAATCTCCCAAACTGAGATAAGCGTTGCCAAGATTGCAATACGACTTTCCTTCTGTGGCTTTGTCTCCCACTTCTTTCGCAATTTTTAGACCACGTCCATGGTAGTCGATGGCTGTTTTGAAATCTCCCAGACTGTCATAAGCACAGCAAGATTGCAATACGACTTTCCTTCTGTGGCTTTGTCTCCCACTTCTTTCGCAATTTTTAGACCACGTCCATGGTAGTCGATGGCTGTTTTAAAATCTCCCAGACAGCGATAAGCACAGCCAAGATTGCAATACGACTTTCCTTCTCCGGCTTTGTCTCCCACTTCTTTCGCAATTTTTAGATGACGTTCAAGGTAGTCGATGGCTGTATTGAAATCTCCCCAGACAGCGATAAGCACAGCCAAGATTGCAATACGACTTTCCTTTTCACGGCAATTTTATCCGGTCTCCCCACTTCTTTCTTCGCAATCTTTTCAGACACACGTCCATGGTAGTTCGAATAGCTGTTTTGAAAAAATCTCCCAGAACTGGCCATAAGCCCGACGTACACTAAAGATTGCAATAAGACTATTCGCTTTAACGTTATGAGCCTTTTGTACTCCCACGATTCTATTTCGCAATTTTTAGACATCACACCACGCTCGCATGGCTAAGTCAGATGGCCTGTTTTGAATCTCCCAGACTGTCATAATACAGCACAATGATTGGCAATATCGACGTTTCCTTCTCCAGGCTTTGTCTCACCACTTCTTTCGCCATTTTGAGATGACGTATCTAGGTAGTCGATGGCTGTTTTTGAAATCATCCCAAACGTGAGATACAAAGGGGGCGTTGCCCCAATGAATTAGCTACAATACGACTTGTCCTTCTGTGGCCTTTGTTCCTCCCACTTACTTTCGCCCATTATTAGACTCACGTCCATGGTTAAGCTGAAACGATGGCTGTTTTGAATCTACTCCAGACTGTCCCATAAGCTACAGCCCAAGATTGCAATACGACTTTCCCCTTCTCCGGCTTTGTTACATCCCACTATCTTTCGCAAATTTTAGATGAACGTTCAAGGTAGTCGATGGCTGTTTTGAAATCCCCAGACAGCGATAAGCACAGCCAAGATTGCCATACGACTTTCCTTTCTCCGGCTCCTGTCTCCCAATTCTTTCGCAATTTTTAGATCACCGTTCATGGTAGTCGATGGCTGTTTTGAAATCTCCCAGACTGTAATAAGCCACAGCCAAAGAGGCTATACGACTATTCCTTCTCGGCCTTTGGTCTCCCACTTCTTTCGGCAATTTTTAGATGACGTTCAAGGTAGTCGATGGCTGTTTTGAAATACTCCCCAACTGAGATAAGCGTTGCTACCAAGATTGCAATAACGACTTTCCTTCTCGTGGCTTTTGTCTCCCACTTCTTTTCGCAATTTCTTAGATCCACGTCCATGGTAGTCGATGGCTGTTTTGAAATCTCCCAGACTGTCAGAAGGCCGTTGCCAAGATTGCAATACGACTTTCCTTCTGTGGCTTTAGTCTCCCACTTCTTTCGCCATATTTCAGCACACGTCCATAGGTAGTGCGATGGCTAGTTTGAAATCTTTTTTTTTTTTTTTTATTTTTAATTTTCTTATCCCAGACTGCTCATAAGCACAGGCCCAAGATTGCAATACGACTTTCCTTCTGTGCTTCGTCTCCCACTTCTTTCGCCAATTTTAAGACCACGCTCCCATGGGAAGTCGATGGCTGTTTTGAAATCTCCACAGACTACGTCATAAGTACATGCCAAGATTGCAATACGACTTTCCTTCTCCGGCTTTGTCTCCACACTTCTTCTCGCAATTTTTAGATCACGTTCATGCGTAGTCTGATGGCTTATTTGAAATCTCCCAGAACAGCGATAAGCGACTAGGCCAAGCATTGCCAATACGACTTTCCTTCTCCGGCTACTGCTCTCCCACTTCTTTCGCAATTTTTAGATCAAGTTCATGGTAGTCGATGGCTGTTTTGAAATATCCCAGACTGTAATAAGCACAGCCAAGATTGCTACCTACGACTTTCCTTCTCCGTGCTTTGTCTCCCACTTCTTTCCCACAATTTTAGATGACGTTTCAAGGTGGTCGATGGCTGTTTTGAAATCTCCCAAACTGAGATAAGCGTGCCCAAGTGATTGCAAGACGACTTTCCTTCTGTGGCTTTGTCTCCCACTTCTTCCGCCAATTTTTAGACCACGTCCATAGGTAGTCGATGGCTGTTTTGAAATCTCCCAGACTGTCATAAGCACAGCCAAGATTGCAATACGACTTTCCTCTCCGGCTTTGTCTCCCACTTCTTTCGCAATTTTTAGATCACGTTCATGGTAGTCGATGGCTGTTTTGAAATCTCCCAGACTGTGATAAGCGCTGCCAAGATTGCAATACGACTTTCCTTCTGTGCTTTGTCCTCCCACTTCTTTCGCAATTTTTAGACCACGTTCATGGTAGTCGATGGCTGTTTTGAAATCTCCCAGACTGTCATAAGCACAGCCAAGATTGCAATACGACTTTCCTTCTCTGGCTTTGTCTCCCACTTCTTTCGCAATTTTTAGACCACGTTCATGGTAGTCGATGGCTGTTTGAAATCTCCCAGACTGTCATAAGCACAGCCAAGATTG